>CM059186.1:48614633-48876582 GCA_030323885.1 Branchipolynoe longqiensis
GGAGTTCATAATTTTAAATATTTTGTTGGTATCCGTCTAGATTTTGTACATAGTCAACATTACATTGTACCCATGCGATGAGTGTTTTAATCTAGGATATACTTAGATACAATATTCACCCCGTACTGCTGCAGTAGGGGTGCAAACCAACCCTATGTAAAAGCTGGCGAAAATGCGGGTCAAAGAATTGAGAGCCTAATTTCATAATCTAAGAAGCAACATTTATTCTTTACATATATCTTATTGATAGCCCGCTACCTTTGAGTTGAAAAATATAATATAATATATAGTTTAATAAGATTTAAAAGTGAAATCGACGGCATTCTATGGCCGCCATCTTGTCTTTTTGCATTCTCTCCCATTTCACCAAATCTGTGCCGATATAAGTAGCCATTTGATACTGGAGCCACAGTTTCTACTTCATGTTCTATACTAAAGCTATTTTCGCCAGTATTTAGACTACGTTGTCGTTCACCCTTGTACTACAAGTACCGGGTGAATCTTTTATCTAGGATATACTATGTTAGTCTTTGTCACACCTTTTAAGGTTAGGTTTGTGCATAATTTTACGGATTTCAGAGACAGTAGTGTCTAAGGAAAGGTGTGTGGGAAGTAGATGAGTACTAACCTTTGATGTTGCTAGAATGTAAAACAACAAAGAATCAAACTAAAATAGAGGGGGTTAAAAAGGGGACTTCACATGTGTCCTAAAAGGGAGAATTTCATTGCATGTGGGAGAATGCATGTGTAGTGTTTGGAGGGGGGGTTGCAATGTTTATCTATTGTGGACAAATTCCCCGAACGCAAAGACTGGCTGAGATAATTAATGACCATTAACTGTCTCGTGGGTCTTCTTGGGCTCTGTTTGGGGCGGTGTGTGCGTGTGTGTGTGTGTGTGTGGGGGGGGGGGGGGGCTGTCACTTGAAATTAACATCAGGGTGTTGCTCATGGTGAGCCAATATGGGATTTGAGGCTCGACTGGACAGCTGGGCATGGTCTATGGTCGTGTTTCCTTGTCGCAGGATGCTGGTGGCATCGATTTGTTTTGTTTCATTTTATTTTATTTTATTTATATCGGCATCTAGACCTAACAGGTTATCCTGCTATGCAGCTCAACAGCAGGATATCGCCTGTGTTCATTCTTTGTGTAAATTATTATTAATCAAATTTCGAAACTTTAATAAAGCTTACCATAAGCATAACGCTCATAAAGAAAATAAGTCAGACATTAAAGATGCATTTATATGTATGTAATTGCACTTATTTGTTTAGTTAATTTGCTATCGATACAATTTAGAAATTAAGAAATATGTATATTGACAGGAAACCTAGAGCTTGTGGGGGGAAAAGATCAGACATTAAACATGCGTTGACAAAAAGTCTGTAAATTGTAACTATGGTAACACGGAACGCTACTATATTGTGACAGTAGCATCTAGATTATTGATCAAATAAGTGACGTTAATGCAGTGATGAAGCGATAGTTGGCATTGTTAAAGAAGTGAGTGTTAAAGAAAATATAAAGCATCACAAAACTTATCTGAACCATTTGTTAAAATTTAAGAAAAAGAATTTTTTTTTTCAAGTTGTGATCATACTTAGATTATTTTCTAATGACAACATGAATTAGATTAACCAAGTTCACATTGCATGCCCAACGTCAGTTCTCTTATTGTTCTCAATGGATTACTCTGAAGCGAAGGTAATTGGATGCTGTCTGTGTTTCTCCAGAGTGATAGTGGAGAGAAAGAATCTGAGACTTCTAACAAGGATTTGGACCTAGGCTTCCCCGAGGATGATGACGATGTTCAGTCGGAAGGAAGTGAGTAGTTGTTGTCTGTTTGGAGTGGGTCAGGTTTAATTATGTTGAATATGGTAATAATAGAAGAGGGAATATGAATTTACACCATAGGCAACTAAACCACCCTGTTGCATGTTGGTGAGGCGGACATGATTGGTTTATCAAACATTTAGAAATTTGAAAATTAATTGCTGAGGTGGATATGAATATGGCATGAAAATATCAGTACCCACACGCTCACAAAAACTTATATGTTTAAACTGCTGATGCCATTGAAAGTGAAGTGCTGCCTGCATTGAGCTTCTGTCTCTAAGTGCCACTGTGCTGATGCCCTTAACAGTGCTGTCGCCGACACAGCCCGGCGCCATGGCGCAGGCTGCCAGCGGTGGCTACGAGATCCCCGCGCGGCTTCGCACGCTTCACAACCTGGTAATCCAGTATGCCTCTCAAGGCCGCTACGAGGTGGCGGTCCCCCTCTGCAAACAGGCCCTCGAGGACCTGGAAAAGACGAGTGGCCACGACCACCCGGACGTTGCCACCATGCTCAACATTCTCGCACTTGTATACAGGTAAGTCGTGCTGGCAACCGGCATGTTTGCTTTTAGTAGCTGAAAATATCTAAGATGAAAGATTTCAACGTTTTCACTGATTTTTTCCCCCCTGTATTTTGTTCCACAAAAAGAGCGGACAACCCCTTATAGGCTTAGTCCCATTGGAAAATGTACCGCACGTTAGATTTCCGCTTTTTGTCAGAGGGGACTTTCATCCTTGTAGAATAAGTATGTGACCTGAAAGATGTTCCATGATTATTGGCAGTAATTGTGGTTGGAGATGAACTGTAAACTGGTTTTGTCCATATTAATTAGGTGGGAGGAGATCAACAATAAACTTTATTTAGCCACTTTACATGTACAATCCTTTCAAACTTAAAATGAGCCGGCATGATTATTCTTTGTCTCTTATTAGTTATGGTTTTTCTAGATAATATTGTAGCATGTACATCAATGTTCCGAATTAATTGATTTTCCTTTTTCATTTGACATTAATTTCATTCAAAGCATGTCCCTCCGTTTTCAGACTGGTGAATCCTCACTCTATAGCAACATGTGTAGCTCCAGGGGTGTGGAATGTCCAACAAATACCTTTTGCAACAGTCGTCCATGTACAAGGCATAAAAGAGGTGGTCTTTATTTAGAGACATGTTCAAACACACATGTGCTCTTAGCACTCTTTCTTAAAACAATTGAAATAACTTGAAACAAATCAATAACTTCCGAAGCAATGTGGGTTGTCTAGATTAGTTAATGTTATTTCCATTAATAGTAATTGATAATACCGTAAAAACCTCCAGTGTAAAGCATTGGCTTAGACCTCTAATTTAGTTCAAAGTGGGTTCATGGGAAATCAAAAAAAATTGGTATGCATTTTCTCATTGGGGTTTTCTAGCAGAAGTCTGTATAATGTGCTCGGATGTGGCTTACTATACAAAGGCCTCGTAGTTAGTGTGTTCTTATAGTGGAAGTGGTACGGGCATGGTAGAGCGTGGGCCTCGCATGCGAAAGGTCAGGAGTTTGATTCCTGGTCGAGTCAAACCAATGACTTTAATATTGATGCTTGTCGCTTCCTACCCTGGCGCTTGGCATGAATAGGATAGGGCAAGGAGGGGTTAGCTCAGTGTCAGGATAATGTGACTGAGTGGGATATTGGGTCATGGTGCCAGCGTCCTGATTTTCCAGTGGGACAGCACTATAAAGTCGCCATGACAGTCACAAGTCAGTACCTGTCCTGATATGACCTTAAATGCTGCCAGGACGTAAAACTCCAACAACCAAGCAATTATAATGGAAGTGTACTTGTTAGCGGAGGTTTTCTAATTGAGGGACCTAAGGGTTTGAAGTTGGACCTGTTGTGGCCACCTTCGGGTGGCATTTGTTTGTTCATCCCCTCTTTCCTTTCATCCCCTCGCATCACCCAGAATGTGCTGTGTTTCAGAGATCAAGGGAAATATAAGGAAGCAGGGAACCTATTACATGATGCATTAAGCATCCGCGAGAAAACTCTGGGGCGCGACCATCCAGCTGTGAGTTGATGTGACCGGGTGGGCTAAATAAGTTTAACCTCATAGAAAGGCAACACGCGCGTGTTAGGTGAACGGGAGTGATCTCATTAATAACCTGGCCTGTGGTAAGGAACTACTGGTGACATATATATATGGTATATGATGAATGTATTTCTAGTCAATACCTATTTCTAAGTTAACGGAATCTCCATTAAATCATTCCGTCCTCATGTGCCAGTAGGTTTAGTGTGGCGATATGCTTTCAATGTTCACCTCAAATTCCGTGGAGTATGGCCAGGTTTTAATGAGGTCATTTGCATGATTTAACCCCAAGTTGTGTACATCTAATAAATTGTTCCTGATAGCTGTGGCTTAGGCAATAAGTAGGCAGATGTCGGGGTTTCATCAAATCCTTGCCCCCCCTTCATCTTGTGGACCTTTGAACCTTAACCTGGACGTTTGACCTTGAGTAGACTGCTGATGACCTCAGTCTTCCGGCCCTCTTTGTGCCACTGGCGGATTGTGCATGCGGTGATATGCCTTACCCATTAACCGAAACTGCAAGTCTTTTAAATAATGGCTGTCGTTTCTTTTGTGAACTATTTCTAATAACAGGTTTTCAGGGAGTGGCTGGTAATAATGGCCTTGAGTGACTTCATGTGTTAATTGACCTCTAGGCTAACTCTTGTTTTAACCCTTAAGACTCTGGTGAACTCTTTGCTCATGACTAACCTCGGTACGACGTTGGGTGTCTTCCTTACAGAGATCAAGGCAAATACAAGGAGGCGGCTAACCTACTAAATGATGCCCTTGGTATCCGCGAGAAAACCCTGGGGCCTGACCACCCTGCCGTGAGTTGCATGAGTCCTTTTTTGCTTGGCCATGCCATGCTGTATGCCTCACGTGACGTTAACGCACATGTGTTCCTCTGGTACTCGCATGCTTTCGTCTCCATTGAAAGGCAAATGATGAAATAACTCCATTCAAATGCAATAAGAAAGATGAGGCATGTGTGTGTGTGGAGTGCTTTCAAATGGACCTGAGCCTTTGGTTTTGATCCATTTGAAGTCCACCCATTCAAACCATCTTAATATGAACAGCATGTGATGTTAGTATCATATGGTTTTCTTAAGCACTATGCTGGCCAAATCACCCATTGAGTAATTCCGATGTCACTGGTCAATTCAGTTTCACATATGGGGGTCCGTACGGAGCCTGGAAAGTCTTTAAAGGTCTTGGAACTTCATTTGCCCCATTTCAAGGCCTTGAAAAGCCTTGAATTTAAGCTATTTTGGGTAATTTGTCTTGATACACCTTGAATTCCATTAAACTGTCCCCACTGATCTAAATGAGTCTGAAATGGCCGTTCCGAATTGTGATTTCGGACTAAATCCAAATGGAAATAGTCTTCTGGATTCCTATTAAAAAAACACCATGAAATAGCCTTGAATTCCATATCTTCACATGTGTACTGACCCTGCACATATGATACAAGGCACTATTATAGTAAAGTTGACAATCATTAAGCTGGAGTCAGTTTAACAGCTAATTAAGCTTTCTAGTCTACTAACACTGTCATCATTAGCCTATAGTGTAATTGCGATATTTAACATAGCTAATTCATTCAAGCCAAACTGCGCCGCTTACATGATCAAACTGTAACAGCCTATGTTATGTACTTAGATTATTACATTATACAACAATATGTATTGCGATGGTGAGTTCTTTACTTTGGATAATGCACTATATCCAGCAGTGTCAATGCTATGTAATTTGAACTAGAGGCAATTGTAGTCAACATTTCCAAAACACTGTGACTTTGTAATTAATATATGCCGTAGTAGTCTGGGACTTGCAACCATCTTACCAATAGCCATCGTTTTATAAGTCTTCGGTACCCAATCGTCAGCACCTTTGTAAAGCTACGTAGTCCGATGAAAGCATAATTTTTGTTTAAACCAAAGTACTTACATAGATTTGATCTTTCACATCAACCTTAGATGTTGGTGCACTTGTAAATTTGTTGCTGCATAGAAGGGAATACTGGGCCAATTCAATAGAACCTGTTACTGCTGAAGCATATGGTGTCCAGCATTTGGGTGTGTACATCAAAAACAAGTTTCCATGTTTCCACTTCAAATATCTCCAAAGTTTGCCATTGATAATAAAGTTAATATTAATATCTAAAACACATGGCAGAAACTTAAAACCATTGGACTGTGCAACTTGAAGCAAGCAACGAAGGTAACTTGAATCACCAGGTGACGACACCTTACAAGGTGCAGCCCTTGACAAACACCAAAGCCTTATCAGGAGTTCCATGAGGTTACACACGATAGACGGTGTCCTGTAAGACCAATAACTGGTCTTTATCATAAGTACCTGTGCTTTGGTTGTTTTTGTTTCAAATGCCAAATTTACCCCTATTAATGTCAGCAAATGCCTGCCACAAGGTGATTCATAGCAGACCTGTTAACAAGCTGAGACTGAGAACCAAGCTGTCTTATCTGAGCTCAATTTTCTTGAAACTAATCAGGGCATTTGCAACTTGTTATACAAACCTGTCTAGAAGTCAAATATTATGTTATTAATTCAACAGTACTCATGATTCACTCATAGCCACGATATTGCGAACAGTTTTTTTTTTGCGGGGGTGAGAGGAGAATTTAGGGAGAAGTTAAGTTATGGGCGGTATGCGTCCTATGAAGCGTGCATACTCAGCTACTTGTGGTTTAGCAGAAACACTATGTTCGATGGTTCGCACAGGTTGCTGCCACCCTCAACAACCTAGCTGTGTTATACGGGAAGCGCGGCAAGTATAAGGAGGCCGAACCCCTCTGTAAACGCGCTTTGGAAATCCGGGAAAAGGTAAGTCAGGCTATGGCGCCGCAAGAGTGAAACTCCATCGCAAATGGACTGGTGTCTCCTACAAGACCACCTAATCAGTAGTACAGTAAAACCTTTCTAATTGACCACCTCCACAGATCAACTACTCCCCTATATCAATCACTTTGTTTGGGTCCCAAACGATCGCTCATACAATACCATTATAATGCTAATTTTTAAAAACTCCCTAAACCGACCAAATCCCTAAATGGACCATTTAAAGTCGGTCCCATGGTCGATCAATTTAGAGAAGTTTTACTCTACATGTATATTTGGCAAGTTTACCGTAGTCAAATACTGTAGCCTCCTTTCTACCAGCGTTCCAGGATGTAAGGAGCATTTCCGGTTCAAGTAATTATTGGTCTATCCAGCCCAATCAGAAAGTTGCTTTACTCTATCCCTGGCTGTTAATTAAACTTCATGAGGTGGAATTCCATCGTAAGAGAAATTGTGCGCATAATTCACAGTATCATGATGTTGATGTCAATGTTAATATTTCAGTCGCACAATTGCATTTATGTTAACAATAGCGATGTTGTTCAATGTCGCACAATATATCTCCTTCTATTATATCTAGAATTGATAGTCTATTGCGAACTTAAACTGATCCAATTGCAAACTTGGACTGATCCGATTGCAAACTTCAAATGATCCTATTGCAAACTTCAAATGATCCTATTGCAAATTTGAAAAGAGCCTCTATTTGTTTGCTGCAGGTTTTAGGGAAAGCACATCCCGACGTAGCAAAACAGCTCAATAATTTGGCGCTGCTTTGCCAGAACCAAGGCAAATATGAAGAGGTAGGTGTTGAAATATACTCGAGATGGTTACGTCTTTTGTAGTGTTCAGTTACACCTCTCTAATTGACAATTATTGGTGAGTTTAACATGGGAATTAAACGTGGCTATCATTTGTTGGTTCATTCTTTAAATGTGGTTATCGTTTGTACGTCGCTCTTTAAATCTGGTTGTCGTTTTTAATTAACTCTGTGAACGTGACTATCATTTTTAATTCACTGTTTATATATGACTCGTGTTTTAATTCACTCTTTAAATCTGGCTATCATTTTTGATTCACTCTTTAAACGTGAATATTGTTTTTGAATCACTCATTAAATGTGTCAGTTGTTTTTATGTTAGCCTTCAATTGTGGCTTTTGTTTTTAATTCAATCCCTTCGGTGATTCTTTGTACTGATTTTGTTCTTATCTTGATATTTGAGTTGTTGTTTTTTTATTATAAAGATTTTTGCTTTTGAAGATAAGTTATTGTGAATAATTCACTCTACAAATTGTGAATATCAATTTTAATTCCTCTGCTAATTAGTTGTGTTCATTTTTGTTTCTGATTTTGATGTTTTTTCTGTTCCTAGAGATTTTGCTTTTCAAGACAAGCGGTATCGGTATTTCAGTAGGAAGGAATTCCCACCAATATTGCCATCAATGCTCCCCAGTGAAGATGTGCTCACATTTTATTTATCTCTAAAACTGGCAATTAATATGATGTTTCGCAGTATTGTGCCTTGTAATGGCTTCTCTTAGTATAGGAGCTCTATTAAATTTACATTATTATTATTGATATGTATACATAATTAAGCATTTAGGATTTATTCCATAAACCTAGACTGAATCCAATAATATATATTAATACGGCTACAATCTACTGTAATAATGATTCTATCAGTATGTAATCGCAAATTAAATTAAAATAAAGCAAAGAGCCACATTGGGATGAGCTAACAATGCTTGACTTACTGTTTCAGGTGGAGCAGTACTATCAGAGAGCTTTAGAGATCTATGAAACCAAGCTAGGACCCGACGACCCCAATGTAGCTAAGACTAAGAACAACCTGGTAAGAAATGTGGCTCTAACCAGACACACCATTGGTTCCCTCACAGTCAACATCCACAAGACATCTTCGCCATCTGTAACCTTTCTGAGCATGCTCAGAAGTGTGGTGTGACGATGACCTGTGGATAGCGTCGCCATGGACCTTCAGTCGCCCAAAGCCACCAACCGCGTATAAAGCACTCGCTCTCGTTGTATATTCTTAAAGGTTGGCCTGTTAGCAGCAGAACAAACCGGTCAGTTGCCAAATAGTGGCCTGGATGACTCGCAGCTCCTTATTTGGTGGATGTGACCTACTTTGGCGGATCACCTGGCGCTGCCTCCAGTGTTGGTGTTTATAGTTCTGCCCCATTCTTACTTGTAGCACGCCGGCCTCGCGTGTGGAAGGTTGGGAGTTTGGTTCCCGGTCAAGTCAAACTAATGACTTTAAAATTGATACTTGTCACTTCCTAGCCTGGTGCTTGGCATTAATAGGATAGTGCAAGGACTGGTTAGCTCAGTGTCAGGATAATGTGACTGAGTGTGGTATCAGGTCATGGTGCTGGCGGCCTGGTCTCCCAGTGGGGCAGCACTATAAAGTCGCCATGAGTGCACTGTCAAAAGTCGGTACCTGATATGACCTTAGATGTTGCTAGGACGTAAAGCAACAACGAACAACAACAACACTTGTCAGGTTTTAAATGGCAGTCAGATTGTGGTTTGTGGCCATGTGTATATTTGGAGGTGTGGTACATAAGCAGTTGTGTTTGTAACCCCATTTGACCCCAAACACAGACGCGGATCCTTTCTGTAATCGCAACGAGGCCTTTAACAATAAATCAGCTGGGTAGAGATGCTCGGTTGGTGGCATAGGGTGGGGGCTCCATGTGATTGATCTTCAATAATTGTACGCGCAGATTGAACATGCTATCCGCTGGCATTTCAGGTTGAACGCCACTTCAAACGGGCCCTGTACATCTACATTCACAACCTGAGGGCTAACGACCCGCTCATAGCCAAAATTAGAAACAACTTGGTAAGCCCACGCTGGTCCGGGCTGGGCCCGCGGCAGGAATAAGATGCTGTTTAATGGTGGCAGTCTTATAGGCAGGGATGAAAGATCTCCGCGGTTTGGCGGATTTCCACGATTTTTTTATATTTACGGATTAATGTTAAACTAAATACTGTCTGTGTAATAACTACAGGTTGATTTCTGCGATTTTTGCCGTGGACGACTTTCATCCCTGATAGGGTGTACCTTAAGCCTAAGTCTGGCAACCTTGTGGTTTACTTACTTTTATTAAACCACCGCCGAACGGGGCCCATTTCTGGTGGTGCTTGAGTGAGGTAGTCAATCATTCTCTCCTAGCAGTACTTGTGTCATTAGACCGGTACCACTGTCAATTTAGGCCAGCCGTGGCAAGAAACAGTAGTCACTCATTCTCTCCTGGCAGTACTTGACAAGAAACAATAACAGAAATCGAGAAGAAAGTAAACCTTGCATTCTTTCAATTTAAATATTCAATGCACAATAAATTATAAAGGCCCTGTCACATTACGGCGTATGGCGGGAGCGTATTGAAAACCTATGTCAAAAATGGGAAAAAGCTGCGCATGCCGGCCTATCATGACCTTTGGTGACCTATCGGGTGTTTTTGAGCGTATGCGTAACCTATGAGGAGCGTATGAGAGCGTACTGTGACATTTTTTGACGGTTTTGATTGGCATATGGAATGTATGCATAGCGTATGAGTAGCATATGAGTCAAGATCGATGTCGAGACCTATGGCATATGCTTAGAATATGCTGTGCATACGCTAGGAGTATGCTCCCATACGTAACTCGTAGGTTATGCGTACGCTACATACGCTAGAGATACGCCGGTGACGCAAGTTGAGCGTATGCGTAACCTACGCCGGCGCACCCCTAGCATACGAGGAGCGTACACCGGCGTATGAGTAGCGTATGAACCATACGCTCCCATAGGTCAAGATTTTTTTAGCATCCACAAAAAAATTTGGACGGACGGACGGGAGAAAGTGTATGCCGGCGTACAACGCCATAGGCCGGCACATGACGGCCTATGGGTAGCGTATGCGTAGCGTATGCGTAGCGTATGCGTAGCGTATGGCTACATATATGACGTAACGCGCCTACGCCGCCGTACGCTCCCGCAAAAAACCCTAATGTGACAGCCCCTTTAACAATTTGGCATTTCGAACTAATAATAGAACCTTTTAGTGTGGTGTAATAAATAATTAGCATCATCTTTCCACCCAACGGTTACATGACTTATCTGATATCAAACTAGACATGCCCACCCCCTAGGTGGTTTCATCTAGTTTGATGTCAGTCCGCAATATGTGTCTTGTAACCCAGAAGGTGAAAAGACATAGGACAAACTATATGATTACATCGACCATAGATCCCTATTGCATAACGCTGAACCCCTGCTATAAGGTGTTAGAAGAGCAACTTATAGGAACCCAATCACGTGATTAGTGATGGGGCTCTAAGTTCTCTCGGGATTTCGCGGTGATTTTGTTTCCCTGCTGAGAAAATGGCTGTGGATTTTGGAAATTTCACAGCTTGATTCTTACTAAGTTTCTATCTAGTTTAAGTATATACCCGGTATATAAATATCAAACATTTCTATTTGATCAATTCTTTTTAAGTAGCGACAGTGGTAGACCGATAAGTTTAGTTCAAGTACATGTATTCCCCCTGTCACTGTAGTGATTGAGCACATTCGTTTCCCCCCATCTTCACTATACAGATTGTGACCAGACGGAATGGCCGAATGAGTTAGAGCGTCTGTCTCCCATGTTGGTAGACTGGGATCATGGGTTTGAACCCTGGTCGAGTCAAACCAATGACTTAATAATTGATACTTGTCGCTTCCTAGTCAGGTGCTTGGCATTATTAGGATATGGCAAGGACTGGTTGGCTCAGTGTCAAGATAATGTGACTGAGTGGGATATCAGGTCATGGTGCTGGCGGCCTGGTCTCCCAGTGGGGCAGCACTATAAAGTCACCATGAGTGCGCAGTCACAAGTCGGTACCCGTCCTGATATGACCTTACATGTTGCTAGGTTGTAAAACAACAAACAAACAAAAATCACCATACAGATATTGGGCTACGTCACTATGGTGATTGAGCACATTCGTTTCTCATCCTCACCATATAGATATTGTGCTACGTCACTATGGTGATTGAGTACATTCATTTCCCATCCGCACCATACAGATGTTGTGCTACGTCACTATGGTAATTGAGAGCGTTCGTTTCTCATCCTCATCATACAGATGTTGTGCTACATCACTATGGTGATTAAGCACATTCGTTTCTCATCCTTACCATACAGATATTGTGCTACATCAATATGGTGATTGAGCACATTCGTTTCCCATCCGCACCATACAGATATTGTGCTACATCAATATGGTGATTGAGTACATTCGTTTCTCATCCGCACCATACAGATCTTGTGCTATGTCATTATGGTGATTGAGCACATTCGTTTCCCAAAGCAGATTGAGCAGTTGAATTTCCCAACTTCAGCACAGTCCAAATCTTTGGAAATGTAATTTAATTGGAAATTAACTGTGACTGGCTGGTGTGTGTGTGGACTTCTACGGTAAAGTGTGATGGGAGCGATTCTTTTAACATATATCTCACATCTCAAAGGCAGGGAATTAGGGTGCCACCTCTGTAGCATTGTAATTTTAAATAGCTATGAACGGTTTCGTGAATTGTGTTGACTTTATTTTTCTTTCTGAAAATATTTTGTAGGCATCTGCGTACCTAAAACAAGGAAAATATAAGCAGGCAGAGACCCTATACAAGGAAGTCCTAACCCGTGCACATGAGAAGGAGTTTGGCAAGGTTGATGGTGAGTGGCCTCCATTTTACTTAGCTTGTTTCAGTGATCTCACATTCAGGGTTACAAAGTATTCCCCAGTCCCCATATTATCATGAAGCAAATATTGCTGGGTATGGGGTTTGAGGCCGAATGGGTATCGACTGAAGGGGAGCCAGGTTCGATGTGCATTCCAGAGGTCTGAGGTACTCAAACCCCATGTTATGATTTATTTTTATTTAATGTATTTAATTACTAGCTTTTAAAGCTCCGACTTTTTGCCCAAAAATCCTTGTCAATGTATTTTAGCCTAAAACCAACCATTGTGAAAAGGCTGTTCGATTTCAAAAGCAGATTTATCGGACTAAGACCAGTCCGGTATTAGTTTTATCAACTGGGCAGGTCTCCGGACATTACAATGGGTATCACCGAAAGTATTTCCATTTAGCATTTAATGAGAATGTGAAGTGTGTAATCATGTCCTGTTTCTCTTGTTTTAGGCAACAACAAGCCTATCTGGATGCAGGCAGAAGAACGTGAAGAGAACAAGGTATTGACAAAGTGCTTTCTGTCATCTCACAACCGGCTTCCCAGAGCGATCATCTTGTATGGATGTTGGGGAGTGGGTGGTGGTAAGAGAGGAACTAGGCAGCATCTTGTATGGATGTTGGAGAGGGGCGTGGTGGTAAGAGAGGAACTAGGCCGCATCTTGGATGGATGTTGGAGAGGGGCGTGGTGGTAAGAGAGGAACTAGGCCGCATCTTTGATGGATGTTGGAGAGGGGCGTGGTGGTAAGAGAGGAACTAGGCCGCATATTGGATGGATGTTGGAGAGGGGCGTGGTGGTAAGAGAGGAACTAGGCCGCATCTTTGATGGATGTTCGAGAGGGGTGTGGTGGTAAGAGAGGAACTAGGCGGCATCTTGTATGGATGTTGGGGATGGGGAGGTGGTGGTAAGAGAGGAACTAGGCAGCATCTTGGATGGATGTTGGAGAGGGGTGTGGTGGTAAGAGAGGAACTAGGCGGCATCTTGTATGGATGTTGGGGATGGGGGGGGGGGGGGGGGGGTAAGAGAGGAACTAGGTGACATCTTGTATGGGTGTTGGGGAGGGGCATGGTGGTAAGAGAGGAACTAGGTGACATCTTGTATGGTTGTTGGGGAGGAGCATGGTGGTAAGAGAGGAACTAGGCAGCATCTTGTATGGATGTTGGAGAGGGGCGTGGTGGTAAGAGAGGAACTAGGCCGCATATTGGATGGATGTTGGAGAGGGGCGTGGTGGTAAGAGGAACTAGGCAGCATCTTGTATGGATGTTGGGGATGGGGGGGGGGGGTGGTAAGAGAGGAACTAGGTGACATCTTGTATGGGTGTTGGGGAGGGGCGTGGTGGTAAGAGAGGAACTAGGTGACATCTTGTATGGATGTTGGGGAGGGGCTTGGTGGTAAGAGAGGAACTAGGCGGCATCTTATATGGATGTTGGAGAGGGGCGTGGTGGTACAAGAGGAACTAAGCGGCATCTTGTATGGATGTTGGAGGGGTGTGTGGTGGTAAGAGAGCAACTAAGCGGCATCTTGTATGGATGTTGATGAGGGAGGAGGTGGTAAGAGAGGAACTAGGTGGCATCTTGTATGGATGTTGGGGATGGGGGGGGGGGGGGGGGGGAAGAGAGGAACTAGGTGGCATCTTGTATGGGTGTTGGAGAGGGGTGTGGTGGTAAGAGAGGAAATAGGCTGCATTTTGTATGGATGTTGGAGAGGGGTGTGGTGGTAAGAGAGGAACTAGGTGGCATCTTGTATGGATGTTGGCGAGGGGGGTGGTGGTAAGAGAGGAACTAGGCGGCATCTTGTAATAGAAGCATTCAAACACGTCACTGGAAGATGTGCAGTTGATGCAAGATACCTGAAGCTGGCCAACTGTAAAACTAGAGTTCATCGATACAAGCTGAAGAAGGAAAGAGCAATAAAACCAGTCAGACAGCTATTCTTCAGTAACAGGATAGTAAATGCCTGGAACGCACTGCCTGAACATGTCATAGAAGCACCTTCCGTCAATGCCTTCAAAGGCAGACTGGATAAGCATTGGAGGGGGCTGCAATATTGCATACATCCGGTACTCGATGAGTTTAATCCTAGTAAATCAAATTTTGACATGCATCGACCTGATACAGGCTAATAAGCCTAACAAAATCAGAAGCGGATGAGTATGAGTGAGTGAGTGAGTTGTATGGATGTTGTAGAGGGGTGTGGTGGTAAGAGAGGAACTAGGCAGCATCTTGTATGGATGTTGGAGAGGGATGTGGTGGTAAGAGAGGAACTAGGCAGCATCTTGTATGGATGTTGGAGAGGGGTGTGGTGGTAAGAGAGGAACTAGGCAGCATCTTGTATGGATGTTGGAGAGGGATGTGGTGGTAAGAGAGGAACTAGGCAGCATCTTGTATGGATGTTGGAGAGGGGTGTGGTGGTAAGAGAGGAACTAGGCAGCATCTTGTATGGATGTTGGAGAGGGGGGGGGTGGTGGTAAGAGAGGAACGAGGCCGTTTTCTTAACACCGCTTCTGAAAGGGGCCCACTGAGGTTTCATTGGGTTGGTGCATTATTTCCAATCTCATGGATCAGTTTCTACATATAAGCTAGGTCACTGACCATTCTTAGGCCGAATTATGAGTCATGCCGGTTTTTGTCCTGGATTAGGATTAACTGGTTTTTAACAATAACAAAGAGAAAGAGTGGGTTGCTCGATAGGTTAGAGGAGGGGGCCGGGGTGCATTATATTTGAGTTGATAAGTGCTTTTCCTTTGACCGCTCCACAGAACGTCATTGTGGTAAGTAACCGCTGAGCCGATGCCTACTTACCCATCTCTCTCTCCGACACCGCTTTGTTCTCTGGGCCTGTGTGATACTCACAGTCGCCTGGTGACTCACTACACACTAGTACCTAGGGAAATCAAGGGCTTTATATGTCGGCCCCCTGTTTTTAGAAGTGCACATCATCTGGTAATCTCCTTTCAAACAGTCCAGGGTTCCCTTTGAAAAAGGATATGAGCATGCAGTTAAATGCTCTAAATTGGATGGTTTCAGCATGGAGAGCGGAATTATTATGCTGATGTGTTTATTGCACACTAGGTAGTTAAGTTTAAGTAAGGGATCTTTTTTATATATCTTTAATTTTTATTCAGGAACTTTACGAGCCAGGTTGCAACGTGAAAGTTCTGATCAACGTGCAAGACCAATAACTCTCCTTCACTGGATGTATTCGCTTATATTTCATGAAAAAGTGAACAGCCCCTCATAGGCTTAGCTCTGCCTGTGAATTACAGAAAATTCATTAGAAGTTAGATTGCCGCTTATTTTTCAAAGGTGACTTACTTTCGTCCCTGTCTTTACCAAAGAGAAAAACATATGAGATGTAATGAATTACTTCTACACTTATTGAACACCAAATAATAAATGTTTTTACCACCTCTCCCCTTCCCTTCTCTTCCCTTTCTTTTCCTTTCCTTCCCTTTTCCTTCCCTTCCCTTCCCTTTTCCTTTCCTTCCCTTCCCTTCCCTTCCCTTCCACTCCACTCCATCTACGCAACATCCCCTCCATCCCCTTCCCTACCCTCTCCCCTTCCCTACCCTCTCCCCTTCCCTACCTCCCCTCCCTCCCCTCGTTTTTCTTCCTACCCTCTCTCCTCCCCCCTCCCTCCCCTCTCACTTTCCATACCCTCCCTTTCCATACCCTCCACTCCACCCGGTGTATGTTGACAGAATTACCTGTTGAGGTGCCTTGTTCACTGTACACTGACCGGTAGTAGCCTAGCCAACACGGGGCCTCCGTACCGAACACAGACACTAACACAGTCACTGATGCGCTATTCCGGACACACTTCGCGCTGGCCATGGCCAGGTTGCACTAGTCTCAAATGGGGGTAAAAGAACACATGCCATCACACACATCCTGACATGCACACTCACTGATCATCAGACATAAGTCTACTCACACACCACCCGCGCACTCACATACAACAAACACATGCGCACACGAGCACCTGCACTCCCTCTCTTTCTCCCATTCCCTTTACCTCTCCCCCTCCCTCTCTCCCCACCCCCTCCCTCTCCTCCTTTCTATCCACTCTCTCCATTGCTCCCCACCCCCTCTTTCTCTCCCTCTCTCTCCCCCTTTCTCCCCCTCTTTTCCCCTCTCTCCCCCTCTCTTCCCCCTCGTCTCCTCCACCTTTCTCCTCTACCCTCTCTCGTCTTTCCTCACACACACACTATCGCCACACTCTACCAGTCTAGCTGCACGCTATGCGGACATCACAACTCACAGGTTTCGCAATTATGCAAACTGTGCAAGACAGCATACAGCTGTTAGGCTACTGCTATTTTGCAAATACCAAGGATGTATTCTAAAAACCGTGCATGTGGCCTGTAAATGTGTAGCAGCTGAATGGGATTTGCATCACTATGTTAATGGCTGGTCTCCAGGGTTTTCAGTTTTACAGACTAGGTCAGGTATCGTTGATGTGAGTGAGTCACTCTTGCGTCTGTCTAGTCACACTTTTTTAATTAACGTAGTACATAACTAACAAAATGAAGTTACCCTCCTCCCTCCGGACCTCCAATTTGAATAAGACTTTTGTGAAGCTACTTCTGGGATGCTTCAGAATGTAAATTATTCAAGTAGGATGTATCGTATGCTTTATACATACAGTAGGGCAGAATTGCTAGTTTGCGCTTACAGGTAGTGTGCACTAGACAGGTGGTCGGTGTGAAGGCACCCTCAACGCTCTTATCGAATTCACCCTCAGCCAACTAGATCAGCGAGAGGTTGCACCGCTACAATGTTATGTGCACAACATTCCTTGATTGCCAATTTAAAGTCTGTCTTTTTTTTTCAATTCAATGTGTGAGGCTGGGGTTGGTACACAATTTTGAATCACTCTTGGAGTTTATCACACTTTGAATGGATGCAAGGCAAAATTACAATTGAGTGTCTACTAATTTAAATTTAGGCGTTTTGTAAAGCGTCTGCGGTGTATGGAAGTGTTGCTGGGGTAAACATGTCGGGATGTAAATTTACAGTAGAATGTAACATTCTTTATACATACGACAGGCAATAAGGCCAGTTCTTATCTACAATAGTGTGCACTGAACAGATGGTCGATGTGAAGGCACCCTCAATGCTCTGACCAAATTCACCCTCAGCTGACTAGATCAGCGAGAGGCTGCACTGCTACAATGTCGTGTGCACAACATTCCTTTATTGCCAATTAAAAGTATGTCTTTGTTTACATCTATAAGTTTGAAATTGCAATCCAAAATATATCAGTGTGGTGCTGCTAGATAATTTGGCCACATTTGATTTGTAATCAATCTATGTAAAATGATTCTTACACACACTTAACATTAGTCTATTGTCCACAATAGTCTCCTCATTTAAAGTTGCATAGTCCGATGGTTTTGAGTTTCTGTCATTTTCTGAAATAAATATATTAGCTTGATTGCTATAACCTACCTTACTATAGTTTGAACTAATTTTTATTTTAAATGGTTAACTCTTGAGATATTTGAAGTGCAACCATGCAAAATTAATTTTGCAAGCATGCCAAAATTCTTGACAACATAGGCTTCTGCAGTAACAGATTCTATTAAATTGCATTAGCATGACCTTCTGTGTGGTGACAGGTTTTAAGTGCACCAGTATCTAAGTTAGACATGTAGAATAAAATCTAGCTAATTGTTTTGGTTTTCAAAATTTGATGTTTTCATCGGACTATGCAGCTTCAATCACATAACCCGAAAAGTGCAATGTGTTCACTGGAGCATCTGATTTATGTTTGTAATGTGTTACAGGTATACCTCATTTAGCGCTCTAGATACATTCCTAAAAATGCAGTACTAAACAAAGCGCTAGGTGGGGTCATTATGACATAGCATAAATAGAGTTTGTTTGTTGGGGCTTTACATCCTTGCAACATCTAAGATAATATCAAGACGAGTACCGACTTGCAACAGCCTTGATGAGCGATTGGGTTATAGTTAGACGGTACCGCATGTGCTGTGTGTGGGTGAGAGCAGTGGGGGCGGGAGAGCAGTGGGGGCAGGTTTGTGTCCCATATATGGAGGGGGGAGGTGTTTGCTGTGATAAAAGCTAAACGGGGTAGCGCTATGTGGGGTATGCCTGTACATTTGTTTCGGTAATTGTTGTGGTCAGCGCTGACAACCATCACTAAGGCTGCTCCTAACTGCCATCATTGATTGATATTTGTTTGTGGTTGATTATCTTCGTGTAGGGAAAGTACAAGGACAATGTCCCATATGGCGAGTATGGAGGTTGGCACAAGGCTGCTAAGGTAGACAGGTAAGTGGATGCGACAGCACTTGACTGAGCAACTCTTAGAGTCTTAACTCTAGCTGTTCTTTAAGTGTTTAATGCACCCTGCATAAACATACGCATATCCTGCTTCTTTTTCTTTTTTTCCCCTAAATTAACAAATTCTGAATATGGTTGATCACCTAGTGATGCGATATAAAACCAAACAAGGTTCACTTCACGAGGAACTAATAATGAGTGGCGCTATGTGAGTGTAGAATCCTTAAATGGGCCTCATATGGTCAACCTAGCCCCTCTAAAAACTTTATGATTATTGGATCTATATTATTATTTTTATATTATTTAATATCACTATAATCTCAGATTACTTTGGTTCCGACAACAACCAGATGGGATGGCTATTTGAGTTGAACGCTCGCTTCTTGTCCGGCAGGTGGTGGGATTCGGACCCATGGGGTTCTAATCTGGTCTAGTGAAACCAATCACTTAATAATGTATGCTTGTCGCTGCTTAGCGTTGTGGTCGGCATTATTTGGATAGGTCAAGGAGCAGTGGAATATGGAAGACCAATTGTCCGTGATTGAAATTTCTCCTGCTTAATCAACAGATATAAATCTGCTTAAATAACAAACAAAAAACAAAATATTTCTCTGTAGGGTTTATCTGATCCTTATCTTCATATTCGTAGATTTGTAAGAATCTCAGTAATACGTCAAGTAAGACTAGTATGACTATCATATTGTAATTAAGCGCTCTCTTACCTCGGAACACTATCAGTGTCACCCTTCCCATCTAGGTAACAGTTCTATTTTTTAAAGAAAATAGCTGTTGGCTATATTTACATTTTTTTGTTTAGATCTATCGGTTAAATTGGATAACATTTTCACTTGTGAACAATTGGTCTTCCTTTATCCACATTTTCTTGCCCTGTCCTGGTAATGGCAAGCACCAGGCAATATAACAACAAGTACCAAATTTTGTGGGGGCTGACCCTTGATTCTGTCAGAGATATAACTCGACTCTGGTTTCCGTTCCAGTTTCACATTAACTCAACTTGCGCCGGTCATGGCTCCATTTAAACATGTCATTCACAATCCTTTCTCACTCTCCTTCACAGCCCCACAGTAACGACAACGTTGAAAAACCTTGGCGCCCTCTACCGGCGGCAAGGCAAGTACGAGGCCGCTGAGACGCTGGAGGAGTGCGCAATCAGGTCGCGCAAGAACGTGAGTACCTGTTAGCTTGTGGTGTCCTAAACAGCCGCTAGGTGGAGACTCACACCCTCTTTGGGCGCCGTGCGAGATGTGAGCTACTCTTAAGACACCCCACCCGCCCACCCACCCACCTCGACTTTCTTCTGTGAGGGTGCCAGCACATTCGGGTGTTGTCAGTTCAGGGAGGGTGCCATCTGATGGTTTGTTGAGAGTGTGAATGCTGAGGAGGCTTACCTTGTGAGTGTGAAGTGTGGAGTATGAAGCGTAGTCAACGGCGAGGGTTCACTTCCCAATTCCCACTTCCCACTTCATCATTTTTGTGGATTTACCATTTTGTCGTTTTACTTTTTTTCTTTTTTAAGCTTTTTTTTCTACGTTTCCCCGACCTTTCCCATCTGGCCGTCAGTATTGGTGTCAGCCCCCACCAGCTTTTATGTATTTTTTTGTATTTTGTCAAACCACATTCATTCATTTTAAGTGTCCAGTACAATTTTGTTGACATCTTATCATTTATTCCTATGATGGATGTAGACATTTTGGTGAAAAGTTATTCCTTACCCCATAAATATTAAAGCTGCTCTGGCATGACTGACTTGCTTGCTTTTAGACGGTATGATATAGTTGTCTTGTATCACGCTTGTCAGTGCTATAAAATAGGATATATATATATATATTAAAAGATTCAAGGGTAGCTGGGGGGCGTATTTTAAAGCACAGTAAATAACCCTTGAGCAATTAATTATTCAACAACAAAAGAGAAAAGCCTCTTCTGAGAGAATACCTGACTGTGTGTTTGTAGTTTGTAGGTTCCTTCTAGTCCATAGGGTTTTCCTGAATGATTTCTTGATCGGCATTTTACATCTGAGCAACATCTCGTGTTGTAGCAGGACAGGTACCTACCTACCTGTGACAGTGTACACTCATGCTCGCTTCATAGTGCTGTCCCATTAGAATGTGGTGTCGGTGGCACCATGGTCCATTGGGTGCGAATACCCCACTCGGTCACAGTACCCTGATATTTGAGTCAACCAGTCAGCCTTATCTTAGTAATAATACAAAGTGCCAGACAAGGTAGTGAAGCGTACCAATTTTGTAAGTGTTTTACCATGCCGCAGTCAGGGATGCATGAGGTAGAGTTCTGTCCCAATACTGATGCGCCACTGCTTGTCCCTGCCACTGATGTAGCATTGTATAGGTGTAAGCCGGCACTTAGTCCTAATGTTGTTTACAGACTGGGAGCCATGACGCACTGGAGGCTCGGCTGGGCAGTAAACAACGAGTATGTATGCTTGCTGTCGGCCTGTAGATGGTGATGTTACCCCTTACCACTGCGAGCTCTTCCCACAACACACCCAGCTCGTGCACACAGCCATTGACAACCAATCCAGCCTCACTCTCGAAGCCTTCCTTCCCCCCCCCCCCCTCTCCTACATCTTTTATTTTTCATGTTAATGCTTCCAGGCTATTGAGCTCATTCCTGCTAGTTATGATTAATAATTGCCCCACTCCATTGATTGAGATGGGCTTTTTTTGACTTTTTGAATTCTTCTGATTAGGCTGTAAGAATAATCTGCAGTCAGTCAAGCTTTGATTTTTGCATTCAGAAATGAAGTTAAATGTGAGTTTTAGCTCGAGCTGTATGTGTGCAGGCAGATTATTGGCTCCTAGCCCTATGGAGAGGAAACAGTTTTCGGTTTGTCCATTATTTGCTTGGTTGTGCTGATAACGGCTGATTGTGTGCATGTGCGGTTCGTGCTCTCCCTCTTGGAACAAGTTGCTGTTCTTGATGAGTTTCCCATCAACATTTTCCAGTTAATATTACTGACCTGTAACCACTGATTGCTACTAGCGGGGGTTGGTGATGATTCATACCTTGGTCATGATAGTGCCATGTGATGATTATGATGATGATGCTATTCTCATATTCACATGATGCCACCCTCCACGAAACGAGACTGGGCTATTGCCACCTACCATACACCTCTTGTATCCCACATTGAGCGTAATGAGCCATTCGACATATAGCCGAACAAACCTCTTGTACTCCATTTGGAGAGCCCATGAACACCTAACTGAACAAACCTCTTTTGCCCTACCTAGAGTACGGTGAGCCATTTGATACCGATCTGACCAACCCTTTCGGACTCCCATTTAGAGAGCAGTGATCCCATCAACACCTAACCGAACAAACCTCTCGGACTTCATTTAGAGAGCAGTGAGCCCATCAACACCTAACTGATCAAACCTCTTGTACTCTCATTTAGAGAGCAGTGAGCCCATCAACACCTAACTGAACAAACCTCTCGGGCTCCCATTTAGAGAGCAGTGAGTCTATGAACACCTAACTGAACAAACCTTGTGTACTCCGATTTAGAGAGCAGTGAGCCCATGAACACCCAACCAAACAAACCAATGCACATACACATATAGTAATCTAACCTGGCTATTGCCTCCAATGGACCTGAGCGATGCATCTAGGAAAACGGCTGAGTTTCTAGCTGTTGTATTCAATTCAATCCCACGTATCCCCCCAATTGCCCCCTTTAAGAGCATTAGCATGTGTCGCATGGACAAGTCTGTTTATCATGAGTGCTATGGTATGTGTTTGGCATTGTGGGTAAATGTAATTCATTCGTGACTAGCGATCTTGTTGCACTAAGCCTGCAAAAAGAAATTTGGCTTTCAAGAAAAGTAAATATGCATGAGCGCATGGCTGTTAAGTGTTTGTTGTAAGATCAAATTTCCTTGTCAGAGAAATATTGCACATTCCTCTCATGTCTTCACTAGGGCTCCGCCCTGGATGGAAATATTTCAGTCATACAATTTCAGTTCTGCTAACAGCCATGCGTGCCTAATTTGGAGACGTTCTTCAACTGATCTCCTTATCCATCAACGATATCAATTAACAGACTTTGGCCCCTCTCTTGTAGCGATACTTAAAATGAATGGCACCTGATGCTATTTTGAATTGCAATTACTTGCAGTGCCCATTACTGAAGGAGTACACAGTTAGTGCATAATCACCAACTGGTGCTGCCCTCCTCGTGGCCTTTGCCAGTGTTCAAATACGAGTGTTCCGGGTTCCACTGATCCCTTAGAAAGGACTGAAGCTGGGACCCAAACGCTAGGTCGGAACGCTGGGTCGCAGCCACAGCTTACATGGTGGAAGGTAGGGAAGGTGGTGAATACACATACACTGTGATACAGGAATTGGTATCTTATCTCAAATATTTTCCCGCACAATTTCACTGCAATCCACATTAGAAGCAAGTTCATGGCAAGAACCCTACCAAGTTTGGTGATCAGGAGGCATGTGGTTATAGGTGCAAAGTGAGTTTAAAGAATAGGGCCTATCATGAAGGATAGCAGTGGCGGGAAGACCCATTTCCTATCTTCCGCCATGTAAGCTGTAGCTGTGACCCGGCGTGCTGGGTTTCAGCTGCAGTCCTTACTGAGGGACCAGCAGAACTCGGAATACCTACAATAGTTAGTAAACACTGATGATTGAGGAGGGTGGTACTCTCCCGACAAAACATTGACAACCACTGACATCTAAACATTTTAGCATAAAAACAGAAAATACTACTCATAATATACAATTAATACCCTTTTTTATGCATTTACCCTAAGCCTAGTCACTTCGGTTCCTTATGCATGGAGTGTAATGCTAAGTTTCTAGTTTGATAGGCAATAATTGCTGACTTAATTACTGACTGAATATTTCTATTCTCTACCAGATTTTTGTGTCAATTTAAGTTTTTAAATGATGTTTCCTTGTGTTTAACTTTGCTGCTGTATCTTCCCATGTGTACATGCGTGGACGATTCGAGTGTCTGAGAGAGTGTTGTTCTGAGTGTGAGTGCGCATTTCGCTGTTAACAATTGCCCTCTGAGTGGATGCTGTATGTGCGCCCCCTGTTGGGCTTTAACCGTAAGGCTGTCAATCCCCTACTGTCACTTGTGTGTATAGATGTTTGTGTGAGAGCGCCCTGCCACCACCACCACCACCACCTCCTCCACCCCCACCTCCATCTCCACCCCCATCTCCTCCACCTCCCAACAGCAGCAGCGCCCACCCTGGTGTGGCGCCAGTAAGCAGTCCCTACCGGCGTGCTGTCACCATGGTTACCGCGGTGGCGCGTGGTGATGGCGTGACGTCAGTGGGGGTGCCGGTGTAATGCTGTGGTTCCGTCTGTATACAGGCGCTGGACGTAGTGAGACAGACCAATATAGCTGAGGTGTTAGGGGGCAATGAGTATGACAGACACGGCGGCGGAGGCGGCGGCCACTACCATCAGCGGCGGCGGTCCTCGTCGCGAGATCGGACACGCCGTGACTCGCTTGACAATGTCACTCACGACAAGTCGGGCGGCGACGATGTGAGTACCGGTGTCGAGTGGACCAGTGACGGGGTAAGTAGGAGCCTCTCTCTCATCGCGCACATTCCAACACAGTCGCTGCGGGTGGCCGACATAGCCGCCCTCTGGCCACGCAGCCACGCCCTCAGGTGCTGGCCTTAAACATGAACAGCCGTAGTAATGACCATGGCCACGTAGCCTTGTCCTCGAGGCACCGGCTTTAACCATTGACAGTCACAGCGTAACATGGTAACCATGGACATGCAGACTTGCCCTCGGGGGCCAGTATTAAATATAAAGCAGCTGTAGTAACCATGGCCATGCAGTTGAGCCCTCAGGGCACCGGCTTTGAGCATAAACAGCCATAGTAACTTTAATATCCATGTCCACATAGCATCACACTCGGTGCATCAGCTTTAAACTGTTGCAGCCGTGACCAGATTATCCTGCCCTGGCTTTAAGCATAAACATCTGTAGTAACCATGGCTACGGAGTCCAGCCCTCGGGTGTTGGCTTTAAGCATAAATGGTAATAATAACTGGTTATGCACTCCGGCCCTTGGGTGCCCACTTATGCATAAACAGTCATAGTAATCACAGCCATGCATTTCCGTCCCTTTGGCATCGGCCTTGAATATAAACAGCAATAGTAACCATGGCCATCCAGCCCCCGCCCTCGGGCATCAGTCTTAAATATAAACTGCTGTAATAAATATAAACGGCTGTAGTAACCATAGCGATACAGCCACTTTGAAGCAGGAGCAGCCCAAGTCTGCTTTTAAGGACAACTGGTTTATTTAGTCGTGTGTAATGATTATTTAGTCTAATCTGTCTTAACTTTGCCGTTTATTCAGAATCATTATAATGTCAATATATGTATCAAACCCAGTAATAACTCATTAGGAAATTATTTGGAAAAGTTTGCTTATTCTGAATCATTTATGCTGTATGAGCGACTATAAAGACTTCTTCCTTATTGTTACTACTATTACAAACCTGCTGAATGTACATGTGACTGATAAATAAGACAATGCTTCTGTAAGGCCTAGTAAGCCATAGCGTTAAGCTGCGTGGGAAGCAGGGCGAGGCCACACTGTCCTGGTGGGGTTTGCAGTCATTATTAATCACGGGTGCCTTGCACATGCTACTTGTCCCTGGAGTTGCTGTTGGCTGTGGCTATGTGGCTGAGCTCTGGGCTCGGCTTTCAGTGGCAGTGAGAGCGGCGCCTGCTGTTTGGAGTGTGGGTGGTAATACCAGCATGTACTTGTGGCTCCACCGTGTGCTCAGATCCTAAACATGGTGTTCTGAAACTGGTTGTCAACCATGGCAAGGCTTCAACTTTGGACCCACCTCCCAAGTCCCACCCACCCCGTTACACACACCTACTGTTTCTTTAAAACACCTCTCCACAAACTACAACTTTCCTCACAAGCACAGGCCTTTTTCCTGTCATGTTGAAAAAGAAAAAGGGAAAAAAAGAAGAAAACACTTTTTGTTTGCTTTTGTTGCTTTGTCTTTAGTTCTCTATGTTATGTTATTGTTCATGTGCGTTCTGTTTCTGCTGTCCTAGTTTTATAATGAGGCAGTCGCTTACCTCTTAGTTCCTACTGCAAGCGGATATTTGCTTAGCACTGCTTCTGAGGTGCATCCACTTGAATGCAATTGTGTGCACCTCTTCAAACTTAGGCATCACAATGTTATGTTCAACTCATTGGTTGCATTTCTCTTTAGTTCATTGCATAGTTTAAATTAAAACTTTTACACACACTCCCAGAAAATTACTTTTTAAAATATATATATATGTATATAAAGAGAGAGATTACACGTTGCAACTTGTGCTGTGGGTCTGCACCTTACATGAGTGAAACTAGGCTCTCCTTGATTAGTCTGTAATAAATTAATTAAATAATTAATGTAACATTTGATCTAAGGCCCACACCCCTGAGAGCGTTCTCTAAGAGTTTGCAGTGTGCTTTAAAACCCAATTGCTGTTTCTCATCTAACTTTCTCCCGCGATTTTCTTTTACCCAATAGAGCAACGTAAAAGAGACCGAAACGGTGAAAGAGAAGAAATTTAGCATTTTCCGCAGGTTAACAGGCAGGAAGGATAAGGACAAGGTAGCTGGAATGTGTCGGCAGACCCTTCTCATAATAGCTGCGGATTGCCAGTTTCCGAATGTTGCCTGGTCAGGAATGCCCCCCAACCCCACCCCCCACATACCACCACCCATCTCTTATAATAATGTTGCATCTCCTGTTGCTTGGCGTGCTGTTTTGCATCATGCAACTAATTTTAGACAAGTTTTTTAAATCGCGAATACATTTCTCACCTGTTTTGATAGGGTATCCTTGAGGCATTGGCCTGACCATCCTCATTTCACCGGTTTGATAGGGTATCCTTGAGCCATTGGCCCAGGCTTCCTCATTTCAACGTTTTGATAGGGTATCCTTGAGCCATTGGCCCAGGCTTCCTATTTTACCAGTTTGATAGGGTATCCTTGAGCCATTGGCCCATGCTTCCTCATTTCACCAGTTTGAGAGGGTATCCTTGAGCCATTGGCCTAAGCTTCCTATTTTACCAGTTTGATAGGATATCCTTGAGCCATTGGCCCAGGCTTCCTCATTTCACCAGTTTGATAGGGTATCCTTGAGCCATTGGCCCAGGCTTTCTCATTTCACTGGTTGAATAGGGTATCCTTGAGCCTTTGGCACAAGTTTCCTCATTTCACCAGTTTGATAGGGTATCCTTGAGCCTTTGGCCTGAGTTTGCTCATTGCACTGGTTTGCTAGGGTATCCTTGAGACATTGGCCCAGGCTTCCTCATTTCACTGGTTTGCTAGGGTATCCTTGAGCCATTGGCTAGGGCTTCCTCATTTCACTGCTTTGATAGGGTATCCTTGAGCCATTGGCCCAGGCTTCCTCATTTCAACGGTTTGATAGGGTATCCTTGAGCCATTAGCCTGGACTTCCTCATTTCATTATGGGCCACAACAGAAACAAAACACACATGGTAAACGAAACAAAAACAAATAATTATGGGGAAAAAAGACCAAATATATCCAAAACAAACACAAAATAACCAGCACGCCCATGCAACCTCCATGGTGTTTAAGTGAAGCCCTTACAATGTTGAAGCCATGCAGACAAAGCTCTGTTGGAATGCGGCTGATCGGTATGGATATCGCTAATATGGACTAGCCCGAGCCACACGAAGTCACAACTGCACCTGGCTATGCTCCTGCTTTCTCCCTTTGCACCTGGTGCCATTTTGGTATCGACGTTGGGCAGAACATACATCAAATGTGTTGGGTTTTTTTTGGAGGGGTTATTTTCTATTCCCTTTTGCTGTTAAGATGTTCAACACTGGGCAGCCTATCTGTGTTTGCGACACTGCTTCTCAGAAAAATTTGATGTGTTGTGAACATTTGCGCTACTCACAACACAAGACTCCTTCTGGTGAAACCTTTTCATTTATTCATTAGTTTTCATCAGTTATCGTTAACAAAAGGAAACCAGCCAAATAAAATTTGTATTGAACTAATAACATTTCAGCTGTGGCATGTAATTTTCTTCAACGTCAAAACAGAAAATTGAAACTGGGAGAATAAAGCAATACAACAGTAGGCTTCGCTAGTTGGAAGTGTTAAGTTGTCAGTGAAAGGGGTAGATAGGTTACTTTTAAGGTGTTATTTGGTTGTTCGTGGTTTTTTTAGCTCTAAGGAATAAGTTGGTTTAGTGGACCATAGTTGCTTTTATTAACGGAGTTGAGAATATAGTGATTATGATTGTGTTAGCTGACCTCGTGGCACATTCTCATAATAACAACCTGGTTGCTGCCAACTTTCAATTCATTATCTCCCTATGTTGATCTGTGTCAGGCAGAAGGTCTTTAGAGACACCGGCTATGGACTAGGGTGGTCAATTCTGTACGCTGACAAACACTCCCCAGCATTATATGTATAGTCAGTATCATTTAGTGGGCACAAAGCCATTGCCAAAGTTATTCTGTGTTCAGTTCCGTAGTGAACTCCTTTTGCATATTCATATTTCTGTAAGGTATCATTTCACTGCCATTTGAATACTCAGCTAACCATAACATATTTCTCTATTAAGACACAATTAAAAATAAATGCTTCAAGCAACTAAAAAAGTAAAGCTGCAAGGTCATAACTCCTTCATAATACTCTCCAAACATGGTTAGTCATATAAATAAAAGGTATGCAAAGATCGCTGGAGAGAATTTGTCTGAGTACTTAATTGGCTATCCATAATCAGTGCCTAGCAACGGACAATCATCATTCTGTTGCTTTAGAAGTTTGATACTGAGCAGTGTTCTGGGTGACCAGCCTCATGCCATAAAACCATTTCAAAGGAATGTACCTTGCATTGTGATTGTACACCACATCTCATCTTGGAGGAATGTCTGTTGCATTACGATTGTACTCCAGATCATTCATCTCTAAGGAATTGTACCTCGCATTGCGATTGTTCGGCGAATAAATTTATCTGAGGAGTATAGCTTGCATTGCAATTGTTCTGGCACATTGCTACTTAGGGAGAGATTGGACTGTACAAAGTATGCCACTTGTGGTGGAAATAGATTGGCAGCCACAACCAGAAGTTGTTAGGATGAGAATGTGAGTGAATTATCACCTCCGAAGCAAGGGCTCCCCGGCAGTTCTTAGGCGTGGCTTCTAGTCTTAACCAGCTTCAGTCGCCTCTGTCAGATTCCATGGTGTGTCTTGAGGCTAGTGGCAAGACCGCCCAACCACCCGATGACTCACGCAGCACCCTTAACCTTTAGTCATAGTTACCTACTTATCCACATTCATAGTAGGGTCAAAATCTGTGATCATATAAATAAACATTTTCTGTGTGCTTCTCCTAATTTCCTCCACGCTGTACATAGACATCCATCACTTTTTCTTTCCGTGTTTATATATAGGTATATATATTTCTATGTAAATAAATTAGTGTGATCTCATGTTTTTCCATTAGTCACAATTCAACCAACCTTGCCTCTCTGCTTCCCTCTCTACCAGTGCTCCCTTCTGCCTTCTTATTTTGTGTTGCCCTGGTGTCCTCCTTCCCTGTTCCTGGTGTTTCCCCCCACCCACCTTCCTCCCACACACACACACCCCATCCACACCTAACCATGCCGGTTATCTCAGTGCACAATGTACCACAAATGTGGGGTGCCAGGTGAACACAACGCTGCAAGCCAACAGCTGCCTGGAGACGAGCTGGCGAAGTGTCGGGCTGCCTCTGTAGCGGTGCCACCTGGCGGCCAGCGGACTCGGTAGTGCCTTTGTGGTGGCTTGTCACCTGTACGGTGACTGGACACATAACCAGCCAAACTCTCATGTCCAGCTTTCCCCGCCTCGTCACAGCTGCCCACCCCAAGACCCGCGCTCAGACCCATCCCAAGATAAAACCTGCGGCTCACCCTGAGACACGTCCCAACACCAGACCCGAGGTCCGCTCCGAGACCCGACATAAGTCCTGTCCCAAGACCTGTCCCGAGACCAGACCCTAGACCAGAACCCAGACCAGACCAGACCCCAGACCAGACCAGACCTGACCCTACCCTACATAAGACCCCAGACCAGACCAGAGGCCTGCCCCGAGCCCTCACATAAGACCCGACCTGAGACCTGTCCCGAGACCAGACCCGAAGACTTATCCCGAGACCAGACCCCAGACTTGACCCAAGACAAGACCCCAGAGAAGACCCCAGACCAAGCTGAAAGTCCACCCTGAAACCCACCCTGAGACCAGACCCGAAACCCGCCTCCACATTAACACCGGCACTCCAGGGGCTCTGTGACAAGGGCCACGCTCTTCTAGCAGTCTGTGTTACTGAGCGACTCTAACGCTGACCTTTGAAAACAACATAAACTATAAAGCAAACGAGGCTACCACCATTTCGAGGGCACTAGGGGAACGCTAGCACTGCGTGCACTTACAGTGGCTTGAAACTCCAGCTAATGCGAATATATTATAGGTCTATTTTTACAGTTAATCAAGAAATATAGAAAGCAATAACAAGCAGAACAACAACAAAAAACCTGCGAATAATTTAGAAGCAAAGCGCCCCCTCCCTCCAGCCAAAAAAAAGTAATCTTTCTGTCACTTGATTCGTATCCTCATAGAGTGGGAAGCTAAAACGGAGTGGCTCGTTTTCCAAACTGAGAGCTTCCATAAGACGTAGCAGCGCTAAACTCGTCCAGAAATTGAAAGGGAAAAACGACTGTCCTGACACTAACATGGGAAGGTAAGAGGACCTGAATGTGTTGATAATGCTAACCGGCGAGTTTGAGTGAGACCCCGTCTGCCCGCCGTCTGGCGCCGCCGGCCCGAGTGGTCGTAGTTTGTCTAGAAGCAAGTACTAATCCTGCAGTCGTAACTACTACTCTAGGTAGCTAACTGGCAGACACTGAGCTCGGGGGGCAGACCTCCTCCTCTCCTCCTGCTGCTGCTGCTGTCTCTCGCCACCCCTACACTGTCTACTACTACTACTACTACTGCTACTACCACCACCACCACCAGCACCACTCCTACCACCACCACCACCACCACCACTACCATTACTACTACCACCACCACCACCACCACTACCACCACCATTACTACTACTACTACTAGTACTACTACTTCCACTACCACTACCACTACCACTCACCGTCTGGTACTCCCGCCAGGGGGAGCGCCCTCTTATGTCACGTCAAGCCACGTCACGTGGGGCAGGAGATGGGGGGCGGGGGGGAGGGCGTGTCATCCCACTAGTCTGCACACTGTGCCCACCAGACCCCGTAAAACTAGACAGAGCCACCAAGTGAACAGACCTACACCGTCATCCACAGTGCCAAAGCCTTCTGTTGCGCATTCTCCCCTTCTTCATTTTTTATTTCTTTTTTTTTTAATCATTTCATTTTTTTGTCACCTTTGAATCCTAGTTTTAGCCTCGAATTGAATCCTTTCATGTCTTGTTTGCCTGGCCTTTAAAAAAAAAAGAAATCTCTCTATATGTAGTATGATCTCCGGGTTTTTTGTCTCCTTGACTGTAAACCAAGTTTTAAAAAGATCGATATACAAATTGTTTATTATTGATGATCACTACGGTCCCCTCCCTTTGTATGTATCTCCTTGCAACAAGTGTTTGCCGATCCAGCCAACTTAGAAGTCAGGCCACCTTTGCTTCGTCAGGTGGTCCGCCCTTAGAGAGCGCAGGGTTCCTGTGTATAATGTTTATGTATATATATTTATATACATGCACATATTATGTCATATAAGTCTGTATAACTATGTATATATCGAAATTCAAATATATGCATGTCCATATATAGATATATATAGTAATAGATATATGTGTGTATGTATATATATATGTATATATATGCACACACACACATATATATATAGCTATGGTCGTGATGTACTGCATAGCGACTGTCGCTGGATAGACAGGGTCAATACTCAGCTATGGTAGGAGATGCGGGGCTGGGAATGCTATCTGTAGCGTTATGAAGTAAGCGCCAGCGGGATGTGATCATTGACGTTCTCGTGGCTAGGAAAGACATGGGAAAAGAAGGCAAGTTCATCGCAGTCATCGCTGGAGCGGCTTGTAAGTAACCGGCGCTAGCCGAATGACCTCAAGAAGAACACGCTCCCACTGCTTTGTATATTACGTTGCCTGGCAACGTCTCTTCCATCTTTCCTGAAAATGGAAAAGTATATATATATATATCCACGCACTTCATTTCAATGAATGCTTCAAAAATGTAATGTGGTGGTTTTTTTTCATTGCGGTGTATTTCGTAAAAAAATAGATTTTTGCCCTCCCTTCTCCCACAAAAAAACACACAAAAGAAACAAAGAAATCTAGAGCCGCGAAATGTAAGTAAGAAGGTAAGTCCCTACATGGTTCTGGGTTGTTCGGGGATTGTGGGAGGCTGGCCGGAGCGGAAGTGATTGGGGAGGGGACGCAGACAGAACCATAGTGAAACACGTGACCTCGGCGTCCGTCAGCTGAGGGACGCGCTGACATCACACCGCTGCGAACATTGAGACTTGCACGCCGACCTTGGTATTGAGCCGGACTTACTGTGTTGCCGTGTTTGTGTGTAGTGGTAGGAAACAATTACTTAAACTGATGATGCGCAGTTGAGGTCAACTCATGCCATGCTGCCCCCTGGTGTTGGTCGCTGCCGGCAGCTCTGGTGACGACCAGGCCTGCGTGTGTCTGGAGAATGAATGCTGACCCGTTTGTTGAAATGTTTGCGATGCCCCCTGTTATATCAGCCACAGCCAGCCTCTTTCTCGCCCCTCACCACCACTACCACCACCTCCACTTCCACCTCTACCTCCACTACCTCCACCTCCACCACTTCCACCACCAACTCCACCACCACCACCACCATCACCACAACTACAACAGCCTCCCTCGCCCCCCCCCCCCCCCCCCCAACTAACATGCGTTCAAGTTGGTTGCGTTACTGAGTTTTGAGATGCCGTCTTGAGTTTGTGTCGATGTTTATCCGAAAGTGACATGCCCCACAGCGAGCTGCTCTCTGACGCTCTCTGCGCAGTGGTCAGTCAGTCCTGTGAGAGTGGTGTGGCGACAGCAGCAGCTGGACTCCCTTACTACTTACGACTCTCCTTCTCTCCCTCCTCTCCTCCCTCTCTCCCGGAGTCAAACTCTGTCGAACTCAGTGCAAATCTAACGTGTTGTTTCCTTTTAACAAAATGCTTCTGTAGAAGGTTACTAACAACCTCACTGCCAGTGATTTGAATATGCTTCTTTTCGATGTAGAAAATACAAACTTTCAACAAACAGTTTAAATTTTTTTTAAATTTAATCGGGATTATTAATTGAATTTGTAAGCATTATTTCTTGTGTTGCTGTCGATTTCAAGCATAGTACAGTGCTACCCACACATGTTATGTAACTCATCTGATAGCAGTGCACTGTTGCTTTAATGTTGTGTATTATTTGTTAAATAATTGGGGTAGGGGTGAGGGTGGGGTGTCGGTGGGACCTTTTTGCTACTTACTCAGTTCCTTGTACTCTTTCCGGGCCCCGTGACTAATTGAGGGTTTCTTGTAATTGTGGACTTTCTCGCCTATGTGAGTAAGTACTCTACTAATGCATTTGTTCTGCTTTGATTTGTTTTAGCATGAAAAGGGCCAGCTCCATGTCGGTTCTCAGCACAAACAATAGAGACGATAGATACGGGGTGAGTAGACCTGCGTAACTGGCTTCGCTATCTTAGAACTGACTTCTTAGTGTTTACTGCAAAGTGACCAGTGATGTAAAAAGTGGCTGCTGCTTTTCGCTAAGAATGTGATTCATTCTTTTGGAATGGTCAGTGTCTCTTTAAGTTGAAAAAAAAAGTGTGTGCGTGGTGTTGATGTGTAAATTTTCAGTTTAGCACAAAATCATACAAGCATACTTTTTAAACATGTTATGGGATGGTTTAAATACATGTAGTACTGCTAACAAACTTAACAAAGACAAAGAACATTCTTTGACTTGCTAGTAAAGACAATTAATTATCACAATCGTAATTTGGTAACCCAATATGTGGGTCTGCTGTAAGTATTGCTGCCTCGCCTAGTAATTGGCAGTACCAGGATATGGCAAGGCCTAATTGGTTTTATTGTATTATTGCATTATGCTGCCACTGGCATGATGTAGGGCCTGCAGGGGAAGTTGGCATAGATATATACCATGAACACTTGGTTATCATCCCAATGTTACCATGAGATGTTGCTAGCGCTTGAAACTCATCAGCCAGTCAGTCGATGCTCATGTACCTGAATTCTGCTTGACCTTGCAGGATAACCGCCGATCAAGTGGGGACCTTTCATTGCGTGGTAGAACAGCAAGCTCTGAGCATCTAGCAAAGCGGCCGTACTAGCAAGCACCCGCTGCTGTCGTAGTGCCATGTTCTGTCCCGTTACGTGTGCGTGCTGCTAGCCGCTACCCTCAGAGATCCACACCCTCGTCTCGGCGAGCCCAACTTCCCCTCTGGTCCAAGTAGATTGATGCTTCATTTTCAATTAAGACAGCCAACTCCATTCAAGAATTGCGAAGGTATTCGGATAAAAATGTAACGTATGCAGATTGAAATTTTGATTGAATTTAAAATCGGATAATTTTTATTTTTTACTTTTATGATAATAATAATTATTACTACTACTACATTAATAACGACAAAGGATGATCGGTGGTGGACACGTTGCGTTACGGTGCATTGACTTCTAGTAACCATAGCAACCACGGGACTTCCGCTCTCTGACGGCTTCTGAAAAAGCGAATTACTGGTACAACATGCCTGAACCAGAAGTTAGTTTTGACCACATGGGTTCTCCTCGGTTCCCGCAGTCGGTGAGATCTCGCGCTACATGTAGATAGGGCCGCTAGAGGGCAGCACCAGCTAGTGCTTGCTGCCCGGGCCCGGTGCGCTGCGGGCAGGGGCATGTATTGATGTTCTCACTACTACATGTACACACACATTCACTCACGGCCTGCTTAGGAACCAGCCACAGTTTAACAAGCCCCAAGTACTGCACTGTCCGAACGTGATATTATTATTATTATCGCCGGAACGATGACGAGAGGCTGGCGCATGCGCCTCTCCCTCACAATGGCCGCAGTCACAAGTAGCTTCATTGGGGGTGGGTTAAGGACAATACACCTATGCTGTTCGGCCAAGTTTCTTTATTTAAATGATGATAACATACACAAAACATGCGTATATATTAATACTAATGACTGATGCATTTATTTATTTGTGTATGGTGGATGTCTTTTGTGTTCTGCCCAATTAAAAAAAAATATGTCTTTAAAAATAAAAATAGGGGGGAAAAAGCGAAATAAAGTTGCATAGTCCGATAAAAGCATCAACATTTTCTCAAGGAAAGCGCTTAGCTAGATTTAAAGCTGTACATCCAATTTAGATGCTGGTGCACTTGTTAAGTATGTGCTGCTATATAGAAGCGCATACTAAGTACATTTAATTCAACACAGTTTAGGCAAGTATGCCCAAATTAATTTATCAAGTTTACACTTCAAACATCTCAAAAGTTAGCAATTTTAAGTCAAGGCTACTTCAAGCTCCGTAAGATGGATTTTAACGATCAAACTAATATATTTATCTCAGAAAATTATAGAAACTCAAAACCATCGGACTATGTAACTTTAATATGCTATGGTGGTGTGCGACGGCGGACTTCCAAGTTCGGGGTCCCGCCGCCCGGGCGGGATGGCGGCCCGCTAGGGGGCGTGGCGCTCTCTCCGGGGGGGACGTGGCGTCCCCGGACCCCTGCCTGCTGGACATGCCAACACTGGGAGGGCTCTAAGTAACTGCTAGCGCAGTTTTTGGACCATACCAATTGCAATATCTACGCGCATGTATAACTATTATATACGTTTATCTGATATTTAAATATTTGGCATCAAAAATCTTCTTTTTTTCTTTAATAACAAAAAAAAAAAGGAATCCTTAATTTTTTTAAATAATGAGTTCTTGTTTCTCCTGGCTTACTTGGAGAGATATATATATATAACCATATTGATAGGTGTGGGTATTTTTTGGTTTTGTTTAGTTTTTTAAAACCAGTAGACTAATTATTTAATGGGAGCTTTGCTCTGCGAGAAGGGGATGGTGGGGGTGGGGTTAGTCGGCTTGCCTTACGGAGTGGGCGGAGTGTTGAGGTTCCGAGTGAGGCGTTAGGCTCGCTTCGAGGCTCGCTTTCAGGCTCGCTTTCAGGCTCGCTCCACTCAGGTGGCCACCTTGGTGCGGAGGTTAGACAGCGGGCAGGTATTTTGACGCAGGTGGAGCAGCTCTTTCGGAGTGTGTGCAAGGTGCTATGTCATGGGTGCGAGGGACCAGTTACTAGGATGTTTATGTTCCCTAGATGAGAGTTGTATATTATATTGTTACTGAATGGCGTCTTCCTGCTCCGTAAGGCAAGTCTAAAATAAAGCAAGGGGGGGGGGGCACAATGATGTGGGTTTTAGCATTTTTTAAACAAATTTTTAACAAATATTTGTTGTTGGTTTTTTTTTTTAAGGAAAAAAACTGGGGTATTTCATTAAAAGAATTGCATTTTCTGTTGATATATGATGGTATATGCGTAGCTTCTGTTTTTTGGAATAGGTCCTTCAGTGGTGTTGCATATATTGCGATTTAATGTATTGAGAACAAATGTAACCATGTGGCTGTATTATAAAGACAAGGAAAAAGAAGCATTCCCAGTAATACTGATACCATATGAGTGTTACGTCAATTTAGTCACGTGTAGAGAGATGTTTTGTATGACCTTTGATCTGATGATGACCTTTCTAATTGGGACTTGGACGTTGGGTCTGTAGTCATTTAGAGCTATGCATGGTAGAGGTGGCGGGCGGCAGGGGCGGAGGGGGGGGGGGCGGGGTCTGTGCACCACATCCCAACCATGTCCTCGTTACCTCCCCCCCCCCTCCCCCATCCTCCTGCTGGATCCACGTACTGACATCCCTCTGACCGTGGAGCAGGAGCAGGAGGAGTGTGTGCGGCGGGGGGGGGGGGGAGGCGTATACTCCCCAATATTCCCCATGGGTGTGTTTGCGTCTTGGGCTCGGGCGTCCAAGTACAGAATCTATTGATAGCTATCACAAACCAAACAAACACAGGATGCCTAATCTAGAAAACATGTAACGTCGATTCCTTTAGCAATTACTGTGAACTCTTGTGTGGGGGTGGGAGGGGGAGGGGGGGTCCGTATGCAGTACGCCCCCCACCCCCTTGGGATGGATTGCTTAGCTAAGGGCCCCTTACATATTGTATAGCTTTTTGTGAAGTTGTTATGCCTTTTCTTCTTTCTTTCTTTCTTTCTTTCTTTCTTTCTTTCTTTCTTTCTTTCTTTCTGTCCCCTCGCTGTGTACATTACCTTGGTTGTCAATACAGATTTTGTTCTAATCGCTATTAATATCGAGCAGAGGGCAACACCACAAATTTGGTTCTAATTTTATATGCATGTATATATATATATACATTATATATAAATCTATAATATCGGCTAAATAGGACGTTCTTTAAAAAATATATACATATTGTGATTGTGAACTCAGCTAAGCAGGATTTAATTTTGTTGGCGTGTTGGTCATGCAGAGACAGGTGTGGCGCGCGGGTTCTGAGCACACAAGGAAATAAGCTGGCCTTATGATCAATATTTACCATGGATGCACTATAAACTAGCACAACCGTAGCTTCAAAGCGAACCAGTACCGTGTATAATCATAGGATAACTCTTACACTCAAACCGTATTCCAAAGTCTATATAACCCAGTACTAGAGGAAACTTATCAGCTTTCGGTACAAGTCCCCCCCCCCCCCTGTTTTTTTTTTTAAAGTGTTGTGAATTGAATTTTAAAACGACAATGCGTAGGATATTTGGTCTTTGCTCTCTCTAGTTATTATTATATTGTTCCCGATGTTGCCGTACCATGTCCACGATTTCAAGAGACCCGCTGCTTTTGCTAGTTCTTGGAGTGAAAGTGTTTGGAAGTGTTTGCTTATATGACACTGGAGCATGTATGACTAAGTTATTGCGTATGTGGGTTTTTTAAAGTTTTTTTTTGCGACCCCGTAGGAAAGTTGAGTCCAACCTATTTCGCCAGTCTCTGCACGATTTGAAACATGCGCACCTCTGTCACACTGAACGTCGACAACAAGGGGAGGGGGGGTTACTTAATAAATTAATATTCATAAATATGGTATAAAAACATAGCTGAAACACAGAGAGAGGGGGTTACTTAATACATTAAAAATAATAAATATGGTATAAAAACATAGCTGAAATTAAAAATAATATATATAAACATAGCTGGAACACAGATAACTTACGACCACCCCCTTCCCCTTTCCCTCCCTAAGAATTTAAACCCCTCAAAAAGCCACATGAACTAATTTGCTCCCTAGATCAGAGAGTAGTTTTTGGATATGCTGGAGTTTGTGTGTATCGAGGTGGAGTTCTGTACAATCTGTATATATATATATATATGTGTATGCATATGGATACGTGGAGAGGTGAATATCGAGTCGACGGTTAAAGTTGCATAGTCCGATGGTTTTGAATTTCTGTATTTTTTCTGAGATAAATATATTAGATTGATCACTATTATCTACTTTACATTAGTTCAAAGTTACTTTTATTTTAAATGGTAAACATTTTAGATATTTTCAGTGCAAAAATGGAACATTAGTTTTGGCAAGCTTGCCAAAACTCTGACACCATAGACTTCTGCAGTAACAGGTTCTGTTAAATTGACTCAGTATTGCCTTCTATGCAGAAACAAATGCTTAATAAATGCATCAGTATCTCAGTTAGATATGTGAAATCAAACCTAGATAATTGGTTTGGTTTTGAAAATTTGATATTTTCATCGGACTATGCAGCTTTAAGTAGTCCTGGAGAACAGTCCCACATCTCTCACACAGCCTGACGCCGGTACAGTGGCGACGCTCGACCTTTGAACACCATGCACTCTGTGTCAAAGTGCATAATGGTAGATGGTAATTATAATAATCAATAACAACGCCATCATGTATCGGCAAAAGTGAATGCTTATTCTGACTTTGAATTCCCAAGTTTTCTAAATTACTGCTCGTGTGATGTACATATGTGTAATATGTATGGAGGCATATGCATATATTATGCACTCACACATAGGTGTTCAACAAACAATTACCATGGCCAGTGTGATAAAGATGACTAACCCCCCCACCTACCCTCCTTCTTTGCCTCACATTTATTTCTGGTTGTTTCAAATGGCAACAACAACTGAAATTGTTGGTCCTCCAAGTTATGTTCCTGGGTGGCGCCAGGTGGCGCCACGTGGGCTGTGGCGTCCCGCCAGGTGTCGGTGGTACTGTGTGCAGATGCCCGATGTATCATACTGTAATTCTACTCTGGCCTATGGCTCCCAGGTCTGTGTACGCAAATCGTGGACATGAATAAAATGTCATTAAGCTTATTGCTGTCGTTATTTTTTTTCAATATATATATTAAAGCTCCACAATCGGATGAAAACAAAATACCTACTTGCATATGATCATACATATCCGGTTTAGATATTGATACACTCATTTAAAGCTGCATAGTCTGATGAAGGCATCAAATTTTCAAAACCAAAACACTGACATAAGCCGTGTTCACACGGGCAATGTAAATCGATTCGTAGAAAGCGACTTGCCTAGTTCGCCTCACATTTCCCGTGTGAACGGACGTCTGAGGCGGATTAGGGCTGATTCGATTCACGTGATCTGGATAATGTAAACCACCTAAGCGAGGTAGTTTACGTGACACGATTTCTCTGATTCGATTTATTTTGCCCGTGTGGACGCACTGAGGCGCATTAAGCACCTCACACGCATGCACAGTCGACCTTAGTTTGTTGACTTTCCGGTCGATCAAAAGCGCATATTATATAATTTAATTAATGAAACCGCTATCTACGCACAGATATTTTTTTCATCATTTATTTTTAAGGTTTCACTGCCCACCAGAAGTTTTGATCATTCCAAACCAATAAAATTCATTAAATACATATCTAGGTCGAACCCACACTCTCTCGGCCGACGTCGACGAACCCAAACTGGCACTGGTTAGTCTGGACTTGCTCATGCGCAGATTTCGATTTCCGGCCCAAGCATTGCTCGTGTGAACGGGCGGCTAATTCGCCTCACCTGATTCGATTTGCCTGATTCGCCTCACATTTTGCCCGTGTGAACACGGCTATAGATTTGATTCTAAATATCCAACTTAGATACTGGTGCACTTATTAAGCATTTGTTGTCACACAGATAGGAATACAAAGTCAATTTAATAGAACCTGTTGCTACAGAAGCCTATGGAGTTTAGGCGTGTTTGACAAAATGTGGCATGTTTGCACTTCAAATATCTCAAAAGTTAACCAATTAAAATAAGTTACTTCAAACTAAAGTAAGATAGATAATGACGACCAGCCTAATATATTGAACTCAGAAAATGGCTCAAACTCCAAAGCATCGGACTGCAACTTCAATATATATTATTTATTGCAGTTTGGTGCCCTCGCATTATGCGGAGAAGCGGGGTGTACAAAATATGTACAAAATTAATTTGCTTCAAAAAGCAAAAATGTATCCTTCAAATTAAAGGTAACCACTGAACTTATTATGGCTAACACACTAACCCCCTTCACAATCGACTAATATGCCCTATCTAAGTACCCGCTGATCTACCTATTTGCAATGTCGTGTAAATGGCCGGAAGACCAGTGCCTCGGCGCTGAATTATTTTTTTTATTTGATGAATAAACTAAACAAAATTAAAACCCGAAAGTAGATAATTATCAAATATTGTTTTTAAAAAAATAAAGTAGATTATAATTATCAAATATTAATTTCAAATATAAAGTAGATTATAATTATCAAATGTTTTTCTGAAGCATAAATATATAGACATTAAACAAAGAAAACAAAAACATCCGATTGTACAATTCTAGATAAGTGGTTTTTTTTTTTTTTTATCTTACGGGTTTAGATGTAAATTACGTGTATTGGTAGTATTTTGTATTGGCGGAACATTGTTGACAGCAGGACCTGGTGATGCAGAGTGTGGGAGGTGGCAGGTGTCATTCCCAGCATACCGTTCATCTGGATGTGACCTCTGTAGCATGATGTCAGGAGTCACTCGGCTTGTGTATTCCCTTTACACTTCCTTACAAGGTCAAGTGAAATAGCATAGGACTAGCAGAACTGTTCAGAAGCTAGTAGTTTGTAGTACCCAAGTAACATGTATACACATGCTTGGATTGATTAACGGTTGCATAGTCCGATGATGTTTTGAGTTTGTCATTTTTCTGAGGTAAATATATTAAATTGATTATTATCTAACTTAGTTTAATTTGAAATAATTTATATTTTTAATGGCTAACTTTCTTTTATTATAGATATTTGAAGTGCAAACATGTCAAATTAATTTGGGCAAGCATCAGAGGCTTCTGCAGTAACAGGTTCTATTAAATTGCCTGTGTTGCCTCCTATATGCCCATAAATGCTTTAAAACTGCATCAGTATTCAAGTTACATATAATGTAGAATCAAATCTAGAAAACAAATTTTGGTTTGGTGCTTCATCGGACTATGCAGCAATTTGTTCACAACCATACAAATCGTAAGTTTTGGGGAGCGGAACCCTTTTTAATTATTTTTGTTTAAATGCTCAAATTAAGCAGGATTCGAACCCACATTTCTTGTCATTCCGGTGCTCACATTTTTCAGTACAAGACCCGACACTTGAATGTTATGGGTATACAATCAAAAAGTTGGCTGTTGTTAAAACATAGGGCCTACACATATATCACTCAAATATATGGGACTGACGTCACTGGCAAGTTAAAATATATCAAAAGATGCAGCAGCATCTCAATAGCAATGGCTCGGGAAAATGAAAGTCAGTCTGATGAAAGGGTGAAATTGTCTAAACCAAAACACACGACGGGATTTTATTCTACATAACTGATGCACTTATTACATAGTAAGTATAAGTTATTAAACACTTGTTGCTGCATAGATGGAAGTGAATTCAATGAAAACCCGTTACTGATGAAACCGTGACGTGCAGACCAGAATTAATTTGGGCTGGTTGCACCATAAATATTTAAAATCAAAAGTAAGGTAGATTATAATGATCAACTTAAATGTATTTATGTTTGAAAGAAAAATTAGCAGAACTGAAAATTGTACACTGAAAAGGGAGGACACTTCTCTCCACGGGAATGATAATGTTCCCAACAGTATCTGAAAATTTGCATATTTTGACGTGAATGGCAAAATCAACAATTTGAAATAGGGTACTTCAAACTAAAATAAATTAGATGATGACAAGCAAACACATATTTTTTTTAACTGAAACACGTTGGACTATAGCCTACATCTGTTGCTGGATTCGAATCCAGGACCGTCGGGCATTTAACTCCCGTTTGGTTAGCAGCAATACATTATTTATTTGTTTATTTAAATTTCATTTTGATGCAGATAAGGGGCTAATTTCAAACTGTAATCAATGCACCCCAGAAGCCATTTTGAATTAATAAGCTAATATCTTGGCAAACCAGTCGAAATAGATTATCAATCAAAGGTTGCACCGTCAAATGGCTACAACTTCCGTTGATGACGTAAATCAAAGACAGCCATAGGTACCGGTGTTGCGGTTTCCGAGGCACACCAGTTTGCCAGGGACACATCCATTCAAATGCATTGTCAATGGCCGTGAGCAAATCTTCATACAGAAAAAGTCAAATATCTCTCAAATTACACCACCTAGAAACAAATCGCTTGGTACACATATAAAAAACATGTTTACCAAAAAGACTATATTAAATTGATATGGTTGGGGTTCTGGATTTCTATTAGTTTTGAATAAAACTAACGTTTTGCACTGCGCGTACCGTCAAACTCAAGGCATTGTCAATGGTCGTGAGCAATGTTCATACAGAAAAAGTGAAATATCTCTAAAACCACACCACCTAGAAACAAATTGTTTGGTACACGTATAGAAAACATCTTTACCAAAAACATTATATTAAATTTATAAGGTTAGTGACGATGCTGTTTGATTTTGACGCATGCGCAGAAGCGATGTGTCCCTGGCAAACTGGTGTGCCTCGGAAACTGCAACACTGGTGTGGCGTGCTCAGCCGTGTACCTATACTCAAACTCAAGGCATTGTCAATGGTCGTAAGTCACTAACCTTATAAATTTAATATCATGTTTTTGGTAAAGATGTTTTCTAAATGTTTACCAAGCGATTTGTTTCTAGGTGGTGTGGTTTTAAAGATTTTTCACTTTTCCTGGATTTTCTGTATGAAGATTGCTCACCACCATTGACAATGCCTTGAGTTTGATGGTACGCGCAGTGCAAAACATTAGTTTAATCAAAATTAATAGAAATCAAGAACCCTAACCTTATAAATTTAATATAATCTTTTTGGTGAAGATGTTTTCTATATGTGTACCAAACAATTTGTTAAGTGGTGGTTTAGGTATTCAGTCGTTTTCTTAGATTACGCACCATGCAATGCTTGATTGATATAGGACTGTCTGAGCCGCAGCTAGATGCTTGTAGTCTAAATCTTTAAAAGAGTGTATTTTGATTGCATGTGCAAAAGAAAGTGGCCAAAAGCCAAAAGTTGTTTATTTTCACATTCACTGTGGGTCTCCCAATAGTTGGATCTTTAATTTTGTGCACACTAATTAATGCATATTAGCTATCACAATAATCTATATAAAATTGTCAAAAGCTGCTTAATTTCAAATACAAATTAAAAAGGTTTGAAATAAAAAACTGATTTAAATGAATTATTGAATCTTCTCTGTACCTAAACCAATGGGGAGTTTTCATGAGCCATTTCTCTCGTTATACACTTGGTGGCAGCACCCATTCCCGGTCCAAGTCGGCCATCATTGTGGTGTGTGTGTGTTGGTGGTATAGAAATGTGGTGGGGGTGTAGGTATGTGTGTGGTGGGGTGGTAGATGTGTGTAGTGAGGGTTTAGGTGTGTGGTGAGGGCTTAAGCTAAGATTCCTTACACGCGGTATGCGAATGCGACAAAAAAAGCAAAACGCCTTGAAGTCAATGTGGTGGTGGTGGTGGTGGTGGTGGGGGTTCCTACCTTTATAATTGTCAAAGCATAGATAACTATTCCTATTTCTGTGGATAAAGGTAGGAACCCCCGTGTGAGACCTCGCCGCATGCCGCATACCGCATAGAAGGAATCATGCCATTCGCATACCGCGTATAAGGAATCCTAGCTTTAGGGGTGTGTGCAGTGGGGGTGTAGGTGTGTTGTGACGGATTAGGGGTGTAGGTGTATGGTATGTGTGTGGTGGTGTGTGTGTAAGTGTGTGGTGGGGGTTTAGGTGTAAGGGGTACAGGTGTGTCATGGGGGTTTAGGGCTGTGGTGGGGGTGTAGGGATGCTAAAGATTGTGAGGTGCCGCTCTGCAAGACACCCCTACACCTCCACCACCACACACTCCTAAATCCCCACCAAAATGCTCACACTTGATAGCAGAAGAAAGTGCTTCTATCCAACCAAAGCATTACAGACACCGGCATGGTGCGCCATCTGATGAGAGACTCGTGCAAACTGAAAGGTCCCCATTGGTTGAATCCTCCCCAAAGTTGGCACACTGTTAGATATATTCTGTGATGCATCATAATATGCATTAATGTCAGATATCTGTTTCGAAAATCGTGTATTGGGATGGTAATCAAAAATACATTTAATAAATAATTTAAATTGCAGAATGTGCCCTGATTAACCTAGGGCGAACCTACATGAATGGAAAGGTTAGGTGATCGTGCTTGTTTTGGAACCATCCACAACTTTCTACGATGCACAAACCAATTATAGATAGTCTGTTTTCAGTCCATTTGAGGACCAGGGGCCATATGCAGGAGTCGGTAGTATTCGGTGTTAACAAGTCAAAACGGTGGTAAGCGGGAATTTCCCGGTTAGCGGTGAAAAATGGTATGCACAAGGCGGTGTTAGGCCTAACACCAAAATCTTAAACGAGGTTAAGGTAACCCTGATCCATAGGTGGTTTAAGGTTGGTGTTAGGCACCAATTATTCATATTTGACAGAATTACATGAGCAAAAAGTGAAATTTCAGCAAATTAACCCTAAATACGAAGCAATATTAACGCTGCCGCCGTAACGGCAGCGATATTAATAGTTATATTTTCGAATCGATGAACGACTGCAAGCAACCGCCGCCAGTATGGAAAGCGACGTCGATGCGGCGGCGGCGATTTGTTTACTTTACGTTCGTCGATTCGAAAATATAACTATTAATATCGCCGCCAATGCGGCAGTAGCCTTAATAACGCTTCGAATTTAGGGTTAATTTCATGAAATTTCACTTATTGCATATCTAATTCTGTTAAATATGTTCGCATTTAATATATTTAAGCCCAGTATATGGGTACAGACGCAGAGGGATTTCCCAAATCTATAAATATATTCACGATTAGCTATAATGAAAGTGTTACCCGCTCCTGCATACGACTTGACACAGGTCCCGACTTCGGTGATTGCTAAACGGTAACAGGATTTAACACCAAACCCCGCTAACACTGACTCCTGCATACAGGCCCTGGACGTTAAACAACCAACTAACCAGTTAGATCTACACCAGTGATAGGGCAACGTTGACTAAATATTGTCATAATACAAATGGATTGTTACGTTCAATTCAATCCAACATTGGTTTTCTAGGTTATGCAATTTCATCAAAATACAAACAAAAATAGTTGAGAGCATGTGAATATTGGAGGAGAAAAAGTACCATTTGTTTCAGTATTGCCGGTACCTATTATTTATTTTAAAAAAAGGGGAAATACAACAAAAACAAGTGTTTTTTTTCTATGAAACTAACAGTTTTATTTCCCAGATGGAGCTGTAAAAAAATGACAGCCATATTTATTTCATCGGCCGAGAACATTTGCTGCCAGTTGCTAGCACATTTTGAAATTCACGAGATCCCAGGCCTTTAAAATTGCCACGTAGATAGATAATAAATAGGTTTTTTTTTGTGTTTTTTTTGTGTGGGTTTTTTCTTCTTTTGGCCAGGCAACTGCCTTTAAGCTGCATAAGCATTATGCTCAAACTGAAGTAGAATTTGCATTCGTAAACCCAAAGTAAAGAAAACCTTACACTTTCCAGGCTAATTGCACATTTTACCATTTATTTGTTGGTAGGCAGTGATTAATGTATGTCTATACCTTGAACGTAGGATTTAAGAAAAAATATAATAATTAATTACTACCCAGGATTGATCTTTGTTTTTCTTTCGAAGCAATATAATTATTATAATTAAAGATGTACGTCACGCACGGGAGACACCAGACATTGTCACTACAGCGGTGTGTCAAGAGTGCTGCCCTCTTGCGAGTCCTAGCTGCACTATGATGACCGACACTACACAGAGAAAATCGGACTTGACCCCGAGATGGTTGAGAGCAAGAGCGGTGTGGGACAGACAGTGACCGGCCACTGAAGGTCCTCTATGATGCAAGGCTGGGCGAGTGAAGGGGGAGGGGGGGGGGGGGGGCAGGGCCCCCGGCTGGCCGACTTCAGCCACACGCGGAGGGAGGGGTGGGGAGGGTTTGGTTTCTTTCGCTAGAGAAGGAAACAGCGAGGTAGGCAGTTGTGGGGGGTTGGTTGAGGTTGGCTGGGTGCACTGATATTCAACATGGCAGGCAGGCATTGTGGGGAGTGACCTTCCACTGTGGTCAAGGTCAAGGTCAGCAGAAGCGCCAGTCATTCACGGCGGGGCACGCGCTCACTTGATATATATGCATGTGTGTGTGTGTTATGGTGGTTGGTTGGTGATGTTTAATAATGAATCAATAATTTCAGACCTATTGTCCTCACCCCCACCCCTACCCTACACCAAAGCTATAGGACTTCTCCGGGGTATCGCCAGCCACCTGCCTGCACATCCAGCATCCCAACTATTGTCTGTAGAAGGTGACCTTCAAATAGGTCAGAGACGAGAAGCCCCGGCTTCGTTCTGTTGTCTGTACGTGGGTCCAGAGGGACCCAACTCCTGTGCTGGAGGCCCGCCAAGAGACCATCCCATAATAGTCTGCTTCGTGTTAGATATATATATATAACCATATATAGTAGTTGAGAGTAATATGATACATTCTATTGTCTTGTCTGGACCTTGCACCATGAGCACTCAAAGACTGTCTGTGTGGTGTGTGTGGGGTTTGTTTTGTTGTTTTTAGTTGTCACCGTTGTCAATGCCTTCTACACCATCTTCGCCCTCTTCTTCGGCATCATCATCGGCATCATCATCGTCGTCCGCCTCGGCACTGTCCGCCTCCTCCTCGGCGGCGCCATTCCCTTCGACGTTCTCCTGTCGCTTGGCGGGCGGGGCACCCTCTGTGCTGACTAGATCTGCGAATGACTTCACTGTGTGGTATTTCTTCTTGTCCTCGTCGGAGATGGCGGCGTTGCCCTCGCGCACAACGAGGCTGATTTTGAGGCTGGCCTCGGATGCAGCACTAGCCTCTGTGGGTGTAAATTTTAAATAATTTTTAATTGATTGATTTCTCTTGGAAAATATGTCAATTTGCTGCTCATGGAAAATGTTAGCAATCAGTTAAAAGTTGTACTTCAGTACGATATTAACACAAAAGGATTAGTAGAATTTGTTGAGCCAATTTGATTCTATTAGAAAATGTGTTAATCAGTTAAAAGTTGTGGGTTTTTATCATTTAAAAAAGTTAAATATATTAGGCTGATCTTCATAAATCTATTTTACTTCCCGGCCATCTAAGATGTGGTTCTAAGCGAACTAACTCACCGCTTGGTAAATCTGTCAAGAAAAGAACCTCCTCAGCATCCAGGCCGGCTTCCTTACAGATCTTTGTGTAAGTCTCCTTCTCAGCTTTGCCGCCGATTCCCAAGTCGAAATACCCGGATATGTACTGAAAAGGAACAGTCATTACAGCCAGGTCCTGAGTCAGGGCACTTCACAATTATCAACATTTTAACATGCGTAGAAACTACGATGCGGGGCAGAGAAGAAAATATGTTCATTAAAAAAAACTTGTCAATGCCCATGAGGCACCGATTTCCAATACCATTCCAGAACCACGAACCACTTTTTTCAGACAATAATATATATGCTTTTGACTCTTGTGCTAAAGTAAATATGCAGGTAAATTTATATGAAATGAACCAGCCGTCCACGTGTTTCCCAAGTCCCCTTTAAAATTAGTATACGCTGATAGCGCTGCGGCATTGAGGTAGAGGCATACAGGAAATCCGTGAAATCGGAGATCTTTCATCCCTACAAATGTAGGAATACACGATTTCCGCGACTAGTACGACACCTGGTGATAGGCAACGACACTCATGTTGTGTGTCGACAGTGTGTCACTGTTGTTTTACACTGATGATTGAGCTTTTCAATCAATCAATCAATCAATAGGATACAGCTATAATTATCAAAAATGATTTAAAAAAATGGTAAGTATGTTTTCTCTATAAATCCAAATTTGGGCCGAAAAGACTCAGTTGCTCAATATGAAGCCAGTGTTAACAGAGCCTCAATTGCCTATCCAGACTCTGTGACCCACAAGTCCAGTCTGGATTACGCTCTGCGCATGCGTCGCGAAAATCGTGTATTGTGTGACATGACGCCAGCCACTTACTTCTGATAAGTCGCCCTTTTCTGTGTGACTGAATAACAGTTTTTGGACATCAACAGTGCCCGAGGAAAAGACGTAGACCTTGAGTCCATCAGTGGAGAAGGTCTTCAGAGCGACGACGACGTCCTCGTAAACCCTGCAGAAGGATGGACACAGCGTGAGCAGCCTGGTAGACGAAGGCCACCAGATTGACCTTCTTCAAGACCCCAATTCTAGAGGGTTCATATAACTATTCAGCAACCAAATTCAAGGCATTTTCAGGCGAAATTCATTTGTTAAAGGTCAAAAAGAAATACGACATTATAATGATATTATACAGGGGCTACGTCTCAACTCTTTATGGTCTTACTTCATAAGGTTTCTGTATGATTTTTTTTTTTTTTTTTAATAAAGCAAAAGAAGTACAGGAATTAGTAGCTATGCGATGCGAACCAGAATATATTATGCTAATGCCTAGACATAGGGCGATTCTGTCATTTGTCAATGTTTTCGTTGATGCAGCTGGTGACGAAAACAAATTAAATCACAGCTGCTTTCGAAACGAATTTAGATCAATCTCAAAATTCTTTTGGCAAATTTGATCAAATTCAAGATCGTGCGAACCCTGATCCATAAGGTTGGCCGATTCACAAACATTCAATAATCTACTTAGGGGACAACTTTGGAAATGTTTGAAATGAAAACATACCAAATTAATGTTGGTGTACACACAAAAATGCTGGACACTATCGACGCTGGTTACTCATTTTCGGGCATAATAGTTAGTATAGCACCAAATTGAGTGCATCAGCATCTAAGTTCGATCAAATCTAGTTTAAAGTGTTCCATCTGATCCTTTAGTGCATCTTTGTAGCAGAACTAAAAGCATTAAAACACTTACTGCCCCTGCACCTTCCCCGTCTTGTAAGCTTCGCGGAACATGTGACCTTGGAGCGCCTTAAGTCCTTTCGACTTCCGGTCACCGTCCATTTGGGCGACGACATTGGCAACGACAGCCTTGATGACAGCGTCACGGTTGTCATCCTTGTCCTCTGGAATGGCGACGACCCCGTCGACCTTGGCCTCTGTGTCCTCGGTAACCTACAAAGGCGAGTCGACATGTCAACAAGGGCGGACGCTGACCTCAGAGTGAGCTTCTTGGTTTAAGCTAAATTTGGACATCCAACCGACCATCTGGTTCCGCTTCACGTCTTAGGGTATTTTTTAAGGATGGTTTATTTAGCATGTCCATAGCATCATATAAGTTCATTGATAGAACTTGTTTTCAATGCTGAAGAGCTTTAGTCATTAGTTTGTGGTTTATTGTCTTGAATGATTTGTTAGTAGTATTTGCAAGTGTATATATCTACCTAGGAGTTTCCTGGTCCACAATTACCATTCTTAATGGGTAATATGTCAACATACCAAAACTACAATGGTTTTCCATTGGTTCCTGGGCTACATTTGATCGATGCTCCCCGCATTCTAAATTTTTAAATCTTAATTATAAAAACAGTTTTTGAAATATCTGAATGTATGATAAAACATTTGTTTTTTAAAACCTTTTTTATTGGTACATTAGTTGATTAAGCAGGGAAATTTCAATTATGGACAATTGGTTTCCCCCTATTCCACTGCTCCTTGCCCTATCCTAGTAATGCTGAGTGCCAGGCTAGGTAGCGAGCGACAAGTATAAACTTGGTCATTGGTTTGACTTGACCATGGTTCGAATCCCACGACCTACCAAAACGGGAAATGGGCGCTCAACTCATTCAGCTATCCCCTCTGGTCGTGTTGGGGAGAACAAATTGCTGGTATAAAATAGCCAATGGTAACCTACCCATATTCTGCTGATAAATATCCATGTGTGTAGGGGGTCCAAGATTTAAAGCGATAAAATGAGACATCTCTCACCATACAAATAGCCTTAGTTATCGACATGGAATTAAACCATCATGTGGTGATAGTAATGGTGCTGAGAGTTACCTGTTTCTTGAGTGCAGTGACATCTGCTTTACACTCGTCATGGTCCCAGTGGTTCTCCAGGTAGGTCTTCAGGTTCTCACGCACGTATGGGAACAGCTTATCCTGAAACGAGAACAAACAACATATTCTCAATAACTACCCACAATTAAAAAATAATAATGTAATATCAATTGCCAAAAAAGGGGAGTAAAGCTTGTTTTATTTAACAACTCCTCTAGAGCACATTGATTTTTATCATCAGATATTGGATGTCAAACATGGTCATCCAGATATATTTCTTCGGAGGAAACCTGCTGCGGCATATAGGCCACTCTTCCTGATAAGCAGCAAGGTGTCTTTTATATGCACTTTTCCGGAGACAGAACTGCAAATACCACACAACCTTTGATGAAGCCTGGGCTCTACCGATTCGACCACCACGCCCAGTCACAAATTGATATCATATATATTAGTAACACGCACAAAACCAATGTGCAAATGGGTGCCGTGGGCCATTGTAAAGAGCAGCTGATTCTGGCACCGGTCAGGGCTGCACACTCCGCAAAATATATATACAGTAAAACCTCTCTAAATCGACTGACCATGGGGCCGACTTTAATTGGTCCATTTAGGGAGGTGGTCGGTTTAGAGTTAGAATATCCTTACGATGGTATTTTTGGGACCCAAATAAAGCGATCGATATAAGGGTGTGGTCGATCTGTGGAGGGGTCGGTAGAGATTTTACTGTATGTATATATGTGCTGATGGTGTATTAGAACCATGAACCTCGCCCACACATCTATCTGCTGAAGTTGATGCACGCCATTCAGGTTGTGGTGGAGAGTGGCAACACTCTGGTGGAGAATGGTGGATGTGGGAGGGGGCAATGTGTGGTGGAGAGTGAATATATGCTGCGGAAGGGGACACAGTGTGGTGGAGTAGCTATTAACTGTGGTGGAGAGTGCATGTGTGTGTGTGGGGGGGGGGGGGGGGGGGGGGGTACACTGGTGGGGTACACCGATGAGAGTAGGTATTGTGCAGTGGGAGTGGACGCAGTGTGGTGGAGAGTGTGGACGCAGTGTGGTGGAGAGTGTGGACGCAGTGTGGTGGAGAGTATGGACGCAGTGTGGTGGAGAGTGATGGAAGTGCCCCGTGATATATACACCTACATTTGGAAGCTGACCCGGTCAGTCAGGCTAACAGTCAATGTGAATAAGGCGATATGAATGCCAATATATACAACCCGACACCCCGTCCCACACGTCAACTCACCCGTCAACTACAGGTGAGTGAGACCCCTGCGGGTGTTGATTGATGAAGTTGTGTAAGGCTCCAAACTAGGTCACATGCTTCAGTTCAAAAACCAAGTCAGTTAGTTATACGGCTGGGTCTGTATCAAGCTTTGCTCCCTAACGTGTTCGGATATGACCCGTCGGAATGTAACCGAATGCCGACATAAAATCTGTGCTCCCAATCGAGACACAACACACACAGGTGAGGTCTGCAATAACTAGTACCGGCACCGAATATAGAATTGCAGCACACGGTAAGATATGTCAGCATTAAGTTTACACACAACATCACTAAAGCTAACCTGACTGGATGGACGCGGTGGCCGGATCAGCAGAGCAAAAGCTTCCCATACGGAAGGTCGGTAGTTCGAATCTCAATCGAGCCAAGATAACAATTTGCACTCAGCATTACTAGGATAGGGTACAGGTTAGCCAGCATCGGGATAATGTGGGAAATCAGGGCATGGTGTCGATAGCCTGGTGTCATAGTGTGGCAGCACTATAAAGTCGTTATGACTGAATGTGCACTGCCACAAACCAGTACCCGTCCTGGTGTAACCTGAGATATTGCTAGGAGATGCAACATCACTAAAGCTAAGGTTCCATATGCACGGAAGTGGCATACAGCTGTATATAATAAACCCTGCATACTAAAGCTAAGATTCCATATGCATGGAAGCGATATGCAGCTGCGGGCGGGGGGGGGGGGAGAAATGAAAGTAAATGCATTAGAATGAATTTGTACTTCTTGGAAGCAGCGACGGTTTTTCATATACACATATGCATGTTCAGTAAGTTGAATCGCTCCATGTAGCGATCGGTGCGACATCTGAACAGAGTCGCAGGGGGGGGGGGGGGGGGGGGGGGGTAAGCTGCATTGTGATACCAATTTTCTCTCCAAACACACGACGTTTGGTAATATGAAGAGAAAGTCAGCAAATATCCGCAGGACAGCATGTGTCGAGAGAATTGCTCATATCCTGCTTTTTATGGTCACGCTAGGCCTGTGCTCTACCGATTAGACCACCGCGCCCGGTAGACCTATCTTACAGAGAGGCGGCACTATCGGTACAAGTCATGGACCCGCACTGATGACCTCAGATGCTGCCAGGATGTAAAACCCCCGCATATGAATCAGGTAACGCTGGGTCTATGGGCTTCCAGCTGTGAATCGAATATGGTGCAATAGGAGCCCGACCCCCCACCACAGCTGCCGCTACCCCCACCCACCCGTGATGATGGTGAGCTGTTATGCCATGTACACACATAGCGTATAGGATTCGCGCATAGGACTCCCGATCAGCTTAAAACTGCAGTCGGGCCGATTCATTTTTCGAATCGGGAATCGCAATCGTAGTGCTAGCGCACACCTACCGTTTTAGCCCTAAAAATTAGTTTTAGTCGTGAATCGCAATCGGTAGGTGTGCTAGGGGAGTGCACACCTCACGATTTTTGGGTAGTTTTAGGTCGTATACGCTAGGTGGGTGCGGGGAAAACGATCGTATACGCTAGGTGTGTACCGGGCATTAGATACAAGATTCAGCCTGTACTGCTGCAGTAGGGGTGCAAACCAACCCTATGTAAAAGCTGTCGAAAAAACGGGTCAATGAATTGAGAGCCTAATTTCACAATATAAGAAGCAACATTTATTCTTTACATATGTCTTATTGATAGCCCGCTACCTTTGAGTTGAAAAATATAATATAATAGCTAGTTTAATCAGATTTAAAAGTGAAATCGACGGCGTTCTCTGGCTGCCATCTTGTCTTTTTGCATTCTCGCCAATTTCACCAACTCTGTGCCAATATATGCAGCCATTTGATACTGGAGCCACGGTTTCTAGTTCAGATTCCATACTAAAGCTATTTTCGCCCGTATTTACACTACGTTGTCCTTTACCCGCCGTGTACTACAAGTACCGGGTGAATCTTTTATTTAGTGAGCTGTGTGTGTGTGTTGGGGGAAGGGAATCTCCACGTGAACCTCACCGAGAGGTACTCACGCGCATGCCCACCATCACCAGCGTGTAATCCCTCTGGTACCGTGACGTACACCCCCCCCCCCCCCCATCGCAGCACCCGAAACATGCACACACTGAATAAAGCAGCATGTGTACAATATAACAGTTAAGTCTTAATTCATTTTCTGTTAAAAAAATAGTTTCATTGTGAATACACATGTGTCAATATAGAATTCAAGGGTATTTTCAATTGGATTTCAGGAGAGAAAAACAATGGCGATCTCAGACTAATTTAGACAGTTTAATGGAATTCAAGGCTTTTCAGGACTAATAACCCAAAATAGGTTAAAATGCAAAGATTTTCATTGAAAGGAGTAAATGAAGTTCAATACTTCCCAGGCCCCGTACGGACCACCCTATATATATATATATTTTTGTTAAGCTTTTGCAATTGACAATGGGATGCCATTTCGCTGGTATTGTTTCTAACGCCCCCCCCCCTTCTTTTTCCAACCCCACAGTGTGGGTGTATGGATATATTATCACTTACATATTTGTAACCTTGAGTCAGTGGATGGATGAACCGACACGGTACACATGAAAATGAACCGACACCGGGCACAGAAAATAGTGTCAGTGTAATGCAACTAATACTAAGGCTGCGGTGGCGCCAACTCGTGTAAAACAGTGAACCAGGATGTAGCAGCGCCATCGTCCAACACAGAATACATATTTATAAAGGGAGAGCGCCAGTCAAATGCCAGAAAATGTGATGTTACACACCGCAATACCTTGCCTATCCCAGTGTATTAAAACAAGACATCACACTGACGCTGACTGGTCTGATATCGACTGTTCAGTACACGGTAAAAGACCCGTCTGCAGAGTGTGTGTGGGGAAAGGAAGGAGATATTTGTTTCCGTTAAAGAGTGGGCGGGCGGGGTGAATCTGACTCGAGTAAAATTTCAGCAATGTTCTAGTTCTACTAAGACTAATTCGAGATTTGATAGCTCGGTGTTAAATAAATTTAAATATTTTTTAAACACTGTCTTGGTTGGTTATTGGAGTTTCAAGTCTTGGCAACATTAATGGTACGCACTCATGGCGACTTTATAGTGTTGCCCCACTGGGATACCGGGCCACCAGCACCATGACATGGTATCCCACTCAGTCACATTATCCTGACACTGAGCCAACCAGTCCTTGCCCTATTCTAACAATGCCCAGGGCCTGGCTAGGAAGCGACAAGTATAGATTTTTAAGTCATTGGTTTGACTCAACATCAGACCAGGGTTCGAATCCCACGATAAACCAAAATGGGAGACGGACGCTGAACTCATTGGGCCATCCCGTCTGGTCTACACTGCCTTGCAATGTCCTTTGAAACCAGCAGCCTAATGGGCACTGACCACGATTCCACCAGAGCCAAGAAGTCAGTTGTTGGTGTGTGACGGTAACCAATTTCTGAATATAGTCTCCCACTGCAAGTCTACCCCGATCGCTCACAGTAGGATGACCGATGTGAACCTAATAGCGCGGCATGTCCGGCCTCCCACGTACTGAACTGCACACAGAAAGCGGAACCACTTGGACTTAACGCACCAGAAAAGCCTGAAATGGGCCTTCAAATCGTTCAATTACTTGTCTCAAAGCAGGCCTTCTTACTAAATTGGTCCAATATTCGTGAATGGCGGTCTATTGTCTACAAAGAACACGAAATCGGTGTTAAGCATTGATGAACAGGCACGCCGCACTGGTAATTCTGTGAAATCTAACGACGGAGTGAGTTAAGGGGCTGTCACATTAGGGTTTTTTGCGGGAGCGTACGGCGGCGTAAGCGCGTTATGTCATATACATCGGGATACGCCGCCATACGCCGATCCTCCAACAAGCCTGTTTCCGTGCTCAAAATTTTCAGCGTATGGCAGCGTATGGATCATACGCCGGCATAGGTTAGGGGTACGTCGGCATAGGTTGGGCATACGCTGGATTGACAACCGCCGGGTGTCTCTTGCGTACCCCCAACGTTCTGTAAAAGTGGTGTCACACTACGACGTATGGCGTTAGCGTATGGATTTTCGACCCATACGCCGTCATACGCTACGCATATGCCGTCATACGCGCGTCCGTCCAAAAAATTTTTAGCACAAATTTTCGGCGTATGACTCATACGCTCGACGTACGCTATGCATACGCTGACATAGGTTGGGCATACGCTGAACTTGTCAATCACAACCGTCAAACCTCATCACAGTACGCTGCGCATAGGTCGGGATACGCTTTGAATACGCCGGCATAGGATAGGGGTAGGTTAGGCATACACTGGGCATGCGCTTCAGATGCTGCTGGGACCTCGTGCGTAGCGTATGACGGTGTAAGACGGTGTATGGGTCGAAAACCGCATACGCTAACGCCATACACCGTAATGTGACAGGGCCTTAACCCAGAATGAATCATTGACATCTGAGTCATTTAGTGAAAATGCAGCGTTTCTGAAATCTCTCGGGGATCAGTGCCCTTATGTTGGAAGGTGTTTTAAAAATACAAATTAATTTTATTTAAATATTTCCCCAAACTTCATGTTTCTTGAACATCAAGGGTGCTTGTATCCTGGATCAGATTCTGACCCGCCGGTTGCTGGCGCCCGGCAGTAAAGAGCACTCTCCCAGCAGAGATGTACATTCACTTAGCGTGACAGAGACTCGGGCCGGAGAGGACAGAAAGCGATGGATCGCACACCGCGCCACACGGTGGCGGGAACGAGAACGAGGTCAGGGATCATGTTAAACTAAACAGCCAACCACCAATACCCCGAAACAACACAGCAACCTACTCCTTAGCCATAATACTGGTTCTAGAAATAATACATACATCTAACTTTAAAACACAATTTTACCTGACCTATCATTAATTACACATGGGTATATAATACTGCGAATGGGGTTGGCTATGGTTGAACTCTCCGCGCGTTGGCAGAAACTATCGCTGAATTCCCGACTCCTCCTTAGACTTGCTTCCCAGCAGCAAGCCTCGCTGTCAGAGCGCGCCAGCCTTCCAGAGTTACCGCCGGCCGCCGGTAGAGGGCAGCAAATAGGCAATAATGGACACTATATATAGAGCCTGATTCTGATTGACCACGCAGGCCATTTGAGGTGGTAATGGATCCGCTGAATTGAACATAACGTATGACTGGTCAGACACGAAACCAATAAAGAAGTAGACAGAAGTGTGCGCGTGGGGAATGAGAGGCGGCGGTGTTTTTTCTTACCCCATAAGCTTGCTCAGTTAGAAAATTTGAACTTTAGTCCTGATGTACACAAAACACATGCTGCTTGGCAATAAGCACGCAGTGAACACAGCATGTAAATAGGTTTAAAATATACATATAAAATTCCCCTCCACCCTCCCTCCCCCTTCAACTTCCGCTACAGTCAATGTCGGTTTGGAACTCGCCGGCTTCTCGTGGCGCCATAATTTTTACTTCCGCCTAACGCCTGGAATGTTTGCGGCCGAGTCGGCCGGCAGTACGCGCACTGGTCGGTGGCGGCGCTGCGGAGTGATCGTGGCGCCGTCTGTGGAGAAGGCGACGAACCAGGCGACTATTTACAGTAGACTATTTACAGGCCTCGGCGCTAACCTCCCGCACAATGCACGGAGAGCGAACAGTGAAGAATGGAGTGGAGAGTGGAGTGGCCGCGAAGTAAAGAGTAAATATCCACGCACTTCTCCGCATAAGTTCAGCACCGCTATTCACACAGAGTTCCCATATTCAGGCGGCAACCAGCGGCGATCCGCGTTCAAGATTAAACAATGCAATATCCGGATCGCGATGGCAGGACGGACATGCGCAGCGCAGTGCTCGCCTGCCAAGCGTCCGATCCATGACCTTTAGAAATTTAAAAAGCTTAGGTATGTATTTAAATTAGCCACATCCAGAACACTTCAATTTAGGTCATTGTCAAACCGAACCCATAATGCACAGCATGCCAAAACAGGTTCTAGACTTTCAAGAGAAACACGAGACACCTACTCGGTTAACATTCTATTGACAACTAAAAAACAATTCCAGAACTATCGAATCTCTTGCCACCCATCACTCCACTATTCCAGTTCCAAAATTCCTATGCCATGGGGACCATATTATTATTGGACCAAGACAGAGTTTTACTAAACTCCCAGCGAACTCCGGGATGGCAGTGTAGGAGGTAGTTGGTTGTTGGGGTTTTACATCCTGGTAACAGCTAAGGTAATATCAGGACAGTTACCAACTTATGACAGTGAGCACTCGTGGCGACTTTATAGTGCTGCACCTCTGAGAGACCAAGCACCAGTACCATGCCCTGATATCCCACTCAGTCACATTATCCTAACACCGAGCCAACCAGTTCTTGGCCACTCCTAATAATGCCAAACGCCTGGCATATCGATTTCATTGGGTTGACTCGACCTGACCTTCCCCCCCTCCCCGACCTTATGCACTGGACGTCTGCGCTCTACAGATTCGGCCACCACGTCAGGTCAACTGGGTCCGTCCTGATATGACCTTAGATGTTGCTAGGACGTAAAACAACAACAAACAGGTCAACTAGGACAGAGATACAAGAACAAGTATAGAGGGTATGCACTGACGTCACGCTAAATGGAAGTGCGGCCATTGTGGCGATACAACCACAATAACAAACCCAATGCATTGTCAATGGCAGTGAGCAATCTTCACACAGAAAAAGTTAAATATCTCTAAAACCACATCACCTAGACACAAACCGCTTGGAACACATATAGAAAACATATTTAACAAAAAGATGATATTAAATTGATATGGTTAGGGTTCTGGATTTCTATTAATTTTGAATAAAACTGACGTTTTGCACTTCGCGTACCGGCAAACTCAATGGGTTGTTTAATGGTTGATATCCCCACAATGGCCGCGCATCCGGTAGATTACGTCACGGGAATACCATATATTGGTTGGTTCGGTTGGTTGGATAATGCGAGTAGGAGGCTGAGGCATGGTGTTGCTGATCTAATATTCCAATAGGACAGTGTACAATTAAATCCCCACAAGCGTGTACTGTCACAAATCAGTAGCACATCCTACCATGCAGTTGCTAGGACGTCAAACCCCAGCCACTCATATCAGACAGCGACGTGACTTCGCACCCCTCGAGACTGTACAAACACTGACAGGCTGAGTTACCCGGATAAAATATCCCCCTCGGTCACATTGACCTGGCCATTGTTATATCCTAATTTTATATATAAATACACACATAAACAAACTTGGATACAATGATGAAGACCACCCGAAAGTGTTTTCTATGGCGGTTGAACTGAAACACGTGTAGGCCTACTAGTATATTATTCGCTTCAAAATGCTTTCCCCGCTGCTGCAATAACTAATCCACTGTCAGCGAGGTTCACGACCCCGCCACAAGGGGGCCACCCGACTCCACTACCACCACCACGCATGCGCAGAGTCCGCGCCGGCGGCACAGGAACATTCTCGCTAAGTATTTCAAACCACGAGCATGGGACCCGTTGATTGGTAGGTACCGAGTCGTCTGCGCGCCATTCGCGCCTGAATGATTTTCAGTCTCCTCTGAACGCCGATAAACCTCAGCCACCAACAGAGCGACAACGACGCCGGTCCTCCCGCGGAGGGAAAAAGGGCCGGCTGCGGCGTGTGGGTGCCGGGGGCTCGGGAGGGGGCGGGGAGGGAGGGAGAGCAAGCGGGGGTGGGGGTGTCACACTGTGCGCCCCCCGGTGCGTGACAGGTGTGGGAAGCGTCACACGCTTACAGCCGGTGCAGTGTGGGAGTTTTAAAAAATAGAAAAGAGTTAAATAAATAAATGGTAGCACCCTCGTTGTGGGAACGTCCACATGACACACCTATCTACATCCATGCTGGTTTACCTGGAGGGCGCTTTGTGTGTGTGTGGGGCGGGGGGGGGGGGGGGGGGGGGGGAGTAGAAGTGGCGACGCGCCCGCAGCCTCTAACCTAGACTGAAAGTTCCCGCGCTTAGTACGGCGATACAACCCCCAACCCGTTCCTCATTAAGGCGGCTTCCCTCCACTAGGGGGCGTTGGGGGAAAGAAGTTGGTGGGTCTCATAATAAAGAAAGGAAATGTACTAGCGGCCGCCTATTTTCTACGGATATGCACTGGTACACAATGAGTGACTATACGACCGACAGCCTTATTATTGTATTAAATAATAAACAAAGGACACCGTAACCAATACTCGGTGATAGTCACGATCCATTGCTGTGAGGTTATTGGGTCCGACTTTTGTTAGCAAAAGTAAAAGATGGGGGAACAAAAGTAGGTTAACCGTTTGCCATTGTGAACATAAAAACATTTTAATAACACTATAATGACATACCGTATATGTCCAAATAGACGCACACTACGTGAGTGCAGATACATGCGTGTCTATTCAAAGTTAAGGGATTTTATGGATTTGTTTTTGTCATGCCCCTGAAATAAAGTTCATGTGCATTCAGTCTGAATATGATCGTAAAGTTGTGCATGCTTTCAATCTTGAAATTGGGGGTGCTTCTATTGGGCAGCATGCTTCTATTGGGACATATACAGTAGGTGGGATTATTACATGTAGATGCATGTATATACTAATAACCTCTTACTAGATCAATGATGTTGCCCTCCCAAATAAAGAAATATATTTAAAATTGGGCCCCGGATGCAAATTGACTAGTAGTTAATTCAAACATAGCTCAAGTCTGTTATGATGCCATTTGCACTGTATTAGACATAACATGTTCTTTTTCGTTATTTCAAATAGCATGTTGATGAGAAATAAAATTAGGCAGAGCTGTATGCGTAGGCGGTCTAAGCGTATGGCACTTTATGCCTATGGCACTTTATGCCTATGGCACTTTATGCCTATGGCACTGTCAGGTGCCTTATTTCTATTCGTCCGTGCCTGAAAAAATCGCCAACCCGAAATAAAGAGAGGGTTGTCTAAGAGCGAAATGCATGGTGGCCAAAGCGGCCAAACTGTCCAGAACAAACCTAGATAAAAAGATTCACACCATACTGCAATAGCCTGTAAGTATGGGGTGAATTCTTTATCTAGAACAAAGCCGGTTTGGGAACATAAACATAATTTATATTTCATATCTACTATTTCAGTCTGTGTAGGTAAAACAAATAGTAGGCCCATGTTTATCATTAAATTGCTTGGTTTCGCTAAAACGATGCACCCTGCTAAACATACACACAGGAAATGACAAATTTCAAACCAATCCTTTATGAGTTTATCTAGAACAAACCGGGTTTAGGAACATAAGCATTATATTTTTATTGTATGTATGTAGTACTATTTTAGTCTGTATGTAAAACAAATAGTAGGCCTATATGTATTATTAAATTGCTTAGTTTCGCTAAAATGATGCACCATGCTAAACATACACACCGGGAATGACAAATTTCAAACGAATGCGCGCGCATCCTTACATACGTTTAGAGTGCCAGGCTACGCGTACGGCCCACGTACGAGTAGACACTACGATAAAAATTATGTCTGCAGGGAGTGGAGTGTACACATGGGCTCTTCTGACTTTGCCAAAGATGGTGCGGGTTTACGGTAGGCGAGGTTCCGCGCTACCAGCTGTTGCCCGACGCCCATGCGCGTACACGAGACACCTGGCGGGCAAGGGAAGCACTAAAGTGGAACTCGCTGCGAAACCCTTTGTGAAACCAAACGCAACGTGTGCTCTCCCACAACTGACAGAGCGCCATCACTGACAGACTGGTCACACACAGCCAGTCGACAGTGGCGACACACGGCGGCGTGCACCAGTCGTCGTGCAGTATTTCCTTGACATAGGAACGCGGTTGGATTTGCTTTTATTTTAAACCGCTTTAAATGTGAGGATGTGGAAAGTTGGGGGAATTAATGTGAGTGAGCCTGGTATATCTGTACACAAGTCACGATATGCTCTGTAAAGAGGAAGCGTCGGTACTGGGGAAAAGGTGAGCAACAAAAATGGCATGCACATAAGTAACTACACAGAAAGAAGAGAAGGTGAGAGTGGAAATGAACATCGGATAAAGCTGAAAATATGTTCGAATTTGACGGAGCCACCAATACTAATCAAGATCCAAAGTTGTATATATCAAACAAAGGGGGGGGGGGAGAGATCCAAGATTCTTAGAAGCAAGAGTAATTTATTAACCGGTATCAATCAGTGGTGAAATTGGTCTCCGGCAAAAAAAAACGCGGAAACCAAGACAAGATTATTATACCGACGACGAATTTCCGCGGAAATGAGGATTTTCACCCATAGAACTAGCAGTGTCACAGAATCACGGAGAAATTCCGGAAGTCAGGTTTAAACTATCCTTGTTGTGACTATATTCTCTTCCATGTTTGGGTTTTATGTTCTAGAAACATTGAGGGTCAATTGTCATATACATCCTGATTCCCTGGCATTTTGATTAATATTAATTGGTAGATATTTTTTTTTAATGGCGGAAATCGTTCATCCCTGATCGAAGCTTGGCAGATATTGTATGCACCCTAAATTGCTTAGGCTAGTAGATGGCACTAACAAAACCATTAGCATATAAAATAATTGAGTAGTGGAAGTGGCAACAAAATAGGGCTGAGAAGAACAATTGTAAGTGACCGAAATAGAATACATTACAGCATATATTATATATACCAGACCGTTGTACAATTTCAACCGAGAAGGAAACGCGGATACTGAGCATACTCAATAAGAAACCCTTAATAAAGCCACTGCTTGTTCTAAACTCATTACAACCCGATGATGAAGAGGACACCGTAATAGTTACACTAAGCCAGACACCTAGCGAGTTGTGACGTTGCCATGGCACTGATTATCATTATGTAGGTAGATTACGTGTTAATTGGCAACCACGTCAGTATCACGCTCAGAGGACCGTCTCAATTAGCCGGCCATTCACCATTCGGCTCCCGGGCATCGCTATTTCAAAAGAGCTCTGCACTCCTCTGAGGATGCAGCAATTCGACAAGTGCAATAAAGACATATCACCCCGCGTGTGTGTAAGCATGTCCATCTTACACGCTACATGATTGACAATGCTGGAAGAACTGGTGCTGGGTTACGAACACGCTCAACTGCAAACAATCCCATATCAAATTCCCAATAGAGGGAGTGCACGTGACGTCATTACTTAGCAATCGGCGGTCAGCCATCTTGGATTAACAGCACCTCCCCTAGCCATGTTGTGAATGCATGCAGATGCATTAAAACAGAGTTTTCTTGTGTTGTGGGAGGTTCTGGGCAGTTTACATCCAATGGGTTTACTTACAGCACTTTAGCAACAACTTCTGAGGCCAACCTGCTCAAAACAGTGACAAATAAACCAACAAATCAGTAAATAAGTACAGTGTAGGCAGTTGCAAGCCTTCTGTATGCCATCCAATATGGCCACCGAAAGTTGTCTTGTGACGTCATTACACCCCCTCTATTCACAATGCTGGAAGATGTTTGTTTGTTGTACGTCCTAGTAACATCTAAGGTCATATCACGACGGGTACCGACTTGTGACAGTGTGCACCCATGGCGACTTTATAGTGCTGTCCCACTGGGAAACCAGGCTGCCGGCACCATGACCTGGTACCCTACTCAGTCACATTATCCTGACACTGAGCACACCAGTCCTTGCCATGTCCTAATAATGCCGAGCACCTGGCTAGGAAGCGACAAGTATCAATTTCTACGTCATTGGTTTGACTCGACCAGGGTTCGAACCCACGACCTACCAGCACGGGAGACGGGCATTCTAACTCATTCGGCCACCCCGTCTGGTCGATCGAAGAAAGCTGGGTTACGAACCCTCAACTCCAAACAATCCCATATCAAATTCCCAATACAACAACGCCGACACGAGTGCGGTATGACGGGTTTCTGGCATTTTCGTGTGTTCGAGAGCACATTTGGTTATTGTTAGTGAAGGCAAATTCGGTAGTACTAGCTACAACCTGAAGCATGATGTCACATGTGGGAGATTGCGGGGGGGGGGGGGGGGGGGTTAGTATGGCGTGGTACCTTTGCCTTTGTGGTGGTAAGTATCATTAATAAATAACAGTATGCAACCACCAACACCATCTTTATATCCATTATTAGTCGTGTAGTACGCGGTGCATTACCCCGATACCAGCACATTTCCAGAAGAGCCAATGCCAATTCTGTTTGCATTACGTGAATAGATCTATGTCTATCATGACCGAGGCATGTAATTTCGGGCGTACAGCGGGGTGGAGAAGAGTCAGAGTGTGGGTAGTTTTGGCTCAGGACGCGTCGGGTGATGCCGCCCGGAGTGCGGCGGGGTGACCACCAGGGGGGTCGCGGGCACACCAAGCCTAGTCAACCTCAGTGTCCACAGCGCCTCCTAGAGTCCTACTACTTCTCCGAGCTGAGGAGAGCGCACCACTCGGTTCTTTTGTTGCCAGTCCAGAATCGATGTACCTCCTTCCCTTCCCGCCTTCCACCCCACCCCCACCCCCACCCCTGGCCTGGCCTTTCGGAGCACCCTCAGCCTCAGGCGGGTCAGCCCTCCCCACGACCCAACTCTATTGCCCCCCCCCCCACCCTCCCACCGCCACACACACGTTAAATATCACGCGGATGAACGCGAACGGGCTGTTTCTGTTGAACGGGCCCCGAGAAGCCCAGCTTCCTTCCCGCCACGCGGGAGACCGACCGAAAGGGAGGCAGGAGAGATCCGCGAATTTCATGGCGTCATTGAATAAATTATCCGAATGAGTTCACGTGTGGAGGTTGCATGTATTTGCGCGGAGGCAGCAGCGGCGGCGGCTTCTACTGCCGGCCGCTGCTGCCGTTGCCGCGCCAGCCCCGCGTTCCCTCCTCCCCTCCCGCCCGGCGCCCCCCGCCACGCATCCCGGGCTCCAGCATCTCCGCTAAGAAGCACGCCCGGACTGGTGCCCGGCGCGTTCTCACACACATATACATATACTCACACAGAGTGCGATCTTAGACCCCCCCCCCCCCTCCGGGTACCGTCCATTGGACCCGCCTGTACTAAAAGAGTTGTCAGTCGACGCTGAGAGGCGGGAGGGCCGACCGGCTTGCCTCCCTCCTGCGCCGAGAACCACTCAAGCCACGAGCGCCCGCGCCCGCACAAACACATCTCCCTACATGATCCATGCACGCCCGTGGTTAACTCAAACACCCCACCCGCAATTGCCCATCATCATCAACCCACCCTCGCATCCCCTGTAGTGCATCTACACACCGTTGCTATGCCCTACTGAACTACAGTGAGGGCCTTGACCAACACACTGAAGAGAGCGCTTTGTTCTGTGACTATAGCCATAGGACACTACTACTTACTAGACTACCGGCTTCGCGTCAGTTGTTGGCAACTCACCACCCCCGCTTAAGTTGGTGAAAACATGTCAAACACACTACCTTAACGAATGAAATGGGTGTCGTGGTTCCCTCGACGTCGAGAAGAACGGCCTTGACGCCTTCTAGGACATCTACACTGTCAGAGTGAGATCGTTTCTCTCCTTGGTTCTCCATGGTACCCGTTTATACACTTTGTTCTGAGCGCGATAGCCGCCAAAAGGCCAGGTGCAAGCCCAGGGGTAAAATCCGGAATGGCCGTCTCGCGTGCCGCAGCCGAAACGGAACCTTTCAAAAGACCCGCGCTTGTTTGAGTGTGCCGATTTAGCAAACGGAAGGGAGATGTTTACAGCTATGGTCTGTTACAGAGGTTATGTGCGCAGATATTATGAACATTGTTGTTCGCTGATCCGGTCTGCGCTGTAAATAACATTAATCGTGATTTAGGACAAATGCGGATTTGTGTCAGAAGAACAGGATATGACATTGTGCACAGCTATTTATTCACACCTCGGTCAAATTCATTTGAATATGGATGCATATATATATATATATACATGTACAAATGAATTATATATATATATACATACATACACGAATGAATTTACCTGGGTAAAATTCATTTGTATTTGTATGCATATAAAATTCATTTGTATATGTATGTGTGTATATATATATATATATATATATATTTATATATATATACACACATACATAATGAATATATGTATATATAAATACACATAATATACAAATGGACTTTGCCGAGGTGTGAATAAATAGTTATGCACAAATGTATATAAATATACATATTACACTTCTTTGATTTTGTTCGCTATATGTACTCATTTTCTAAAATGCTATCCTGGAGCGGAGTAGTCTTGCCAGTTGGGGTTCATCTCCTAATCAATGTCGCCATTGTTGGTCTTGCACAATAGTCTGGTGGCAGCTTTCGCTTGATGTCGGGTTGGGATAAACTAGAGTTGATTTCACATTCAATACGAATTGTAATCGTGATAATACAGTACTTATCCACTGTTGAGGAACATTGTGTGTGATATGTCAATCGCCATAATTGAATAAGGTCAAACGACGCGAGTAGCGTGGTTAGGGGCAACTCTATTTTGTGAATAAGCAAGATTGGCATAGAGGGAACACATTGCAGTTAGCTAGGATCATACACGAGTGTATCCACACGATGTATAATGTTAACAATTAAAACCATGAAAACAAATAAGTGTTCACACTTCTTGTCTACCATTCGCTATATAATATTAAATAACCTATGGTCTGTTACACCAAGTGTTAGCGCTTTAACCAACAACTATTGTAACTGACCTTAGTTTCACGTTCGCGGTGAGCAGGGAGAGGACGCTACGTGGGGACTCCTACCAAAAACACCACACGCGTATCAAGTACATTTGATAAATTAGCATCTGTTGACTGCTTTAATTATAACTACTCACAATGGCATTACATATTTCGCACTATATACATGCATAAACAGTATTCAGTGTTTGATGACATATGTTGGTTAGAATACGACATTTACGTGGATAATAATTGGGATATTTGGTCACTCCCGGATGTTCTAGCCAGTGTGTGAGGCTCTAGACGTCAGTTTGGTTTCTAACCCGCCCCCCCCCCCCCCTAGCCCCTCCTCCCACCGCCGACGTCTCCGACTCACCCTGTAGGGTTTCCATGGTTTCGCAATGACAAGACGCCTTTATCACTTTTAACAATGCTAGATCTTGTGTTTGCCTAGATAAAAGATTCACCCAGTACTTGCAGTACACCGGTGAAAACCAGCCTTATATAAAAGCGGTAGAAAAATCGGGCTAATGAGTTTTTATGAGAACCTAATTTCACAATCTAAGAAGCAACATTTATTCTTTGTATATGTCTTCATGTTTACCGGCTACTTTTGAGTTGGAAAATATAATAAAACATATACTTTAATGCAATTTAAAAGTGAAATCGACAGCGTTCTCTAGCCACCATCTTGCCTTTTTGCATTCTCTCCCATTTCACCAACTCTGTTCTGATATAAGTAACCATTTGACACTGGTGCCAGGCATTCTACTTCTTGTTCCATACTAACGCTATTTTCGCCCGTATTTATATAAGGCTGGTCTTCACCCATGTACTGGAAGTACAGGGTGAATCTTTTATCTAGTGTTTGCCGTACATTTTTGTTATTATTTTTTTTATGGGATGTTTATGCTGTCCATAGCATATAAACTCGGATGATCAAGCTTGTTTTCAATGCTGGGCAGTTTTCGGTCTATGTTTCTTAAGATTATGGTTTATGGTTAGTGATGTATGTTAGTTTTTTTGGATTTTCTTGGTAAGAGTCTTCCTCTTTGTATGTTTGCCTACACTTAATTCTAGACTAGCCTACTCTATTTACATAATATATGCTTGTACGTACATGGTTGTACATATACAGACACGTGTGCACATAAATGCACACACATGCACATATACACACTGACATGCATATATATATATATATACGTACATACATGTGTGTACATACACAGATGCACACACTCACACTGAGTCACACACACAAGTAGTCTACACATACACATATGTGTAAGCATACACACATGCACAGAGATACATCCACACTTACACATGGTCCCACACACGTGCATGTACATGCACACACTCTCCTGTACAGATCAGACGGGATGGCCGAATGAGTTGATCGTCCGCCTCCTGTTTTGATAGCTCATAGGATTTGAACCCATGGGTTCAAACCCTGGTCGAGTGAAGCCAATGAGTTAATAATTGACAATTGTCGCTTCCTAGTCAGGCACTTGGCATTATTAGGATGGGACAAAGACTGGGTGGGATAGTGTTAGGATAATGTGACTGAGCGGGATATCAGGCCATGGACCAGATGGGATGACCGAATGAGTTAGAGCGTATGTCTCCTGTGTTCATAGATCGTGGGGTCGTGGGTTCGAACCCTGGTCGAGTCAAACCAATGACTTAAAAATTGATACTTGTTGCTTCCTAGCTTGGCGCTCGGCATTATTAGGATAGGGCAAGGACTGGTTGGCTCAGTGTCAGGATAATGTGACTGAGTCGGATATCAGGTCATGGTGCTGGTGGCCTGGTCTTCAAGTGGGGCAGCACTAGTATAAAGTCGCCATGAGTGCGCACTGTCATGAGTGCGCACTGTTCTGATATGACCTTAGATGTTGCTAGGACATAAAACAACAACACACAAATCAGTCCATGGTGCTGGCGGGTTGGTCTGCCAGTGGGGCAGCATTATAAAGCCACCATGAGTGTGCACTGTCACAAATCAGTACCCATCCTGATATGACATTAGATGTTGCTAGGACGTAAAACTCCAACAGCCAACACTCTCCTGCACATGCACACAAAGGCAAACATGCACACATATATATATAAACATGGATGTACGCGTGCATCGAGTCTACGTCCGCACGCACATGTACACACGCGAGGCGGGGCTCCTGGTCCAGAACAGTGCAAGTGCGGTTTATTCATTGCTCAGCACCATCCAGTCCATGACAAGAGACCATTTCATAATATGAAACCAGCTTTTTAGTGTTAGCATAGTAATAATGTAAATGAAAACCAACGGCGTGGTTAATAATAGTGTAGCCAGGATAATGGAACTGGGTAAGAAAATGGCAGTAAAGCCAATACTATATATACATTGTAACTTTAATGTCAGCAAAACTAGATCGAGATTGGTTTTGTTTTATTTGAGTGTTGCATCCCAGCAATGCCCAAAGTCACTTTAAGATGGGTACCGACTTACTTATGACAGTGTGTAATCGCGGCGACTTTATAGTGATGCGCCCCACTGGGGTACCATGTTCTCAGCACCGTGACCTGATATATCGGGAACATTATAAACAATATGAAATAACATAAGAAAGAAGGGCATAGATAGATAGGAATAGCAAGGGGTGAAGAAGGGAGGAAAGGAATGACTGGGGGAAGGGAAGTTGACCAAATTAAAGTGTGCGACCGGCGTCACCCCCCCCCCCCCCAGTAGGTGACACAATTTGACCTTCAAGATAAATCGCACAGGTATGGCCAAACAATCGGGAAATAGTATTCTTCTCACATGCATGCTGACATGGCGACATTAACAACATGCATGTGTTATAAATGTGTAGCAGATGATGACGATGATGACGTCACTCCGCCGAGATAGATAGACATGGGTATGGGGTTCTGTGTCTGGGGTAGCGGTGCGAGAAGCATGATGTGTAGAAAAGAGTGGCACGCAGATCCCAGACATGTTATCCGCACGAGGTTTGAATCTACCGGCCTAATGTATGCTGGATGATTATACACACGAGGGTTATGTAGTTTTGTTTTGTGCTGCCTCAACAAAACAGGCTATATATACACACGGTGATAGCGAGGCAGGCATATGTGTCAGAGTACAGAACTGACCATTCTAATAAAAATCCAGAATTCTTTCTTTTCTTACTTAGACATGGAAGAGGGGGACTAGAAGAGGGGGGAACGCAAAGGGGAATGCAATAGGGGGAATGGAAGAGGGGGGAATGGAATGGGGGAGAATGGAAATGGGGGGAGTGCAAGAGGGGGAATGGATGAGAGGGGAATGCAAGGGGGGAATGGAAGAGGTGGAATGGAAGGGGGGAAATGCAAGAGGGGGAATTCAAGAGGGGGAATACAAGAGGGGAGAATGGAAGAGGGGAATGGAAGAGGGGGATGGATGAGGGGTAATGCAAGAGGGGAGAATGGAAGGGGCAGAATGCAATGGGGGGAATGGAAGTGGGGGGAATGCAAGAGGGGGAATGCAAGAGGGGAGAGTGAAAGAGGGGGAATGGAAGGTGGGAGAATGGAAGGGGGAATGGAAGAAGGGGGAATGGATGAGGGGTAATGCAAGAGGGGAGAATGGATGAGGGGGAATAGAAAAGGGTGAATGGAAGACGGGGAATGGATGAGGGGGAATGCAAGAGGGGAATGCAAGAGGGGTGAATGCAAGAGGGATGAATGCAAGAGGGGGAATGGATGAGGGGGAATGGATGAGGGGGGAATGCAAGAGGGGGGAATGCAAGAGGGATGAATGCAAGAGGGGGAATAGATTAGGGGGAATGCAAGAGGGGGAATGGAAGAGGGGAATTGAAGAGGGAATAGAAGGGCGGGAATGGAAGAGGGGGAATGCAATGGGGGAATGGAAGAGGGGTGAATGCAAGAGGGGTGAATGCAAGAGGGGGGAATGTTGCTTTGTAGTTCTTAGATGATAGTCGTTACGCACAGGGAGGTTTTGCAGATATATGGTACAGAAATGAACCTACCATCCTAGGTCATTCCTATTCATCCTATTTAAGGATTGATTGGTTTAGGATATGCTTAGCACAACCATTTTGAGTCATGTCAGCCATCTGCACGATGTGGGCAGACAGGTTGTACTAAAGTGTTAGTGCCACACACTCGAACAAACACACACACACACACACACAAACACACACACACACACGCACACAGGTCTACACACGCCAGTTGATCAGCATACGTGGGTCGTGCCATTTCTTGTCACCATTTCTATGCGATCATTTTAGGATTAATTATAAATTTAGAAATGAGCCTTATTCATATTATCACTCATATAGGCCAATAAGGAGTCAATGACTTTGAAACTGGGGAGAGTGTCTGTGACTCTGAGTCACATCAATACCGAGAGATCTGCGCTAAGCTGCCATTTTCACATGTTGTGATGATATAGGTCGCATGGCAACGGTCCAACATTGACAAAGCTACTACACTAGACAATCCAAAATGCGCGAGGACAGTTATGTATGTTCAGCCGTAAACACTCTGGCGAACTAACTACCTCCAGCAACCTTAACCATCTTCAGAGTGTCAATAGTTCTCCTTCTGAGCAAGGAGGGAGAAGGTAGCCTGGAAAAACAAAACAAAAAGAACGCCAGCTGAGTGGCACTTATTCACGAGAAGTCAGTCACTGGAGTGAAATGTAGGCTTAACCCATACTCGATCCGTCGGGTGTATTTGCCACAGAACGACAGCAGTGTATTCATACAGTACGAAACCCATAGTACGAAACCCACTGCCAACCGCCAACACGCCCCCCGCCCCCCGCCCCTCGCCCCTCGCCCCATGCCAACATGTCCTCACGCCCACGCAGACACCGCCACCCCGCCACTTTCATCACACTCACCACACCACCACAACTACTACCACCCACCACCCCACCACCACCACCACCACCCACCACCACCCACCACCACCACCACCACCACTACTACCACCCACCACACCACCACCACCACCACCACTACTACCACCCACCACACCACCACCCACCACCACCACCCCCACCCACCACCCCACCCCACCACACTATACCACCCACCACACCACCACCCACCACCCCACCACTACACCCACCACACCACGACCCACCACCACCACCACTACTACCACCCACCCCGCCACCCACCCACCACGACCCACCACCACCACCACCACTACTACCACCCACCACACCACCACCCACCCACCACCACCACCACTACTACCACCACACCACCACGACCCACGACTACTACTACCACCACACACCACACCACGACCCACCACCATCATCATTACCACAATCACCTATCACCACCTACCACCTACCACCCCACCACCACTACTACCACCCCACCACCCACCACCCCACCCACCACCACACACCACCACCCACCACCACCACCACCACCCACCCACCTCCACCACCACCCTACTACCACCCACCACACCACCACCCACCACCACCACCCACGACTACTACTACCACCGCACACTACACCACCACCCACCACCATCACCTACCACCTACCACCCACCACGCCACCATCCACCCACCACCACCACACACCACCCACAATCATCATCATTACCACCATCACCTACCACCACACACCACACCACCACCACTACTACCACCCACCACACCACCACACCACCACACCACCACCCACCACCACCACCGGTGACTACTACTACCACCACACCACCACCACACCACCACTACTATTACCACCACACCACCACCACCCACCACTACTACTACCACCACACACCACACCACCACCATCATCATTACCATAATCACCTATCACCACCCACCACACCACCATCCATCCACCACACCACCACCCACAACCATCATCATTACCACAATCACCTATCACCACCCACCACCCACTGCCCGTCACCACCCACCACAGCCCATCACCTCACCACCATCACCAACCACTACCCATAACCACCCACGACCCATAACCACCAACCATCAACCACCCACCGCCCATCACCACCCACCATCAGCACCCACCAGCTATATCCACCCACCCACCCACCACCTACCACCCACCACCCACCACCACCAGCCACCCATAACCACCAACCACCCCCCGCCCATCACCACCCACCACACTACCACCCACCACCTATATCCACCCACCCACCACCTACCACCCACCCATTACCCATCACCACCCATACCCACCCACCACCCATTATCACCACCATTCACGACACGACCACCCACGTGTGTGTGTATATATATATATAATATATTATATAAATATACATATATATATATATATATATATATTATATATATGTATATGAGACTGTCTCAAAAGGTGCTAAGCAATATGGGCCAAACCTTTGTCCATTATAATGATCAACATATTATCTGCGTATGCATTTGCTCAGAATAAGCTGATTTGTTTTTTACATGGTGTTTCATAATCCCAATAGAATACATATTGATTTGCAGCAAATGTCCTTGTGTTTTCAGTGTAACCGTTTCTGTACTGTTTTGTGTCAATCGTTACAATGGACAACAACGAAAAGAGTTATCACCTTTTGAGACAGGCTCATATATATATATATATATATATATATATATATATATATATATATATATATATAGATTAGTTAGACGAATCTTACCTGGGTATAGATGATGGATAACTATTGTTTTACCGAGGTAGAAGCCTCGGTTAGACGTGGGCGAGGGAGAAGGAAGCACATCCGGGTCCAGCAATCTTTACCTACTAATTCAGGATAAAAATGATTCTAAAAAACAACCTAAGGTCAAGTGACCTCATGCTAAATTGAGTGATTGACTAGACGTGGCAGGGCGTGGTGGGTGGGCCCTCGCCCACGTCTAACCGAGGCTTCTACCTCGGTAAAACAATAGTTATCCATCATCTATACCCAGGTAAGATTCGTCTAACTAATCTATTTTACCTCGGTATGCCGCCTCTGGCTAGCCGTAGGCTAGGGAGACCTTTACGTAAAATAATTTTTATCCTGATATTCTTGTTTTGTTATTATTCTTTAGTGATTATGTCTTATGTATGCAACAATGGAAAAGCGATTTGTATGGCAAAAAAGAGGAAAAACCAATGTTTTTCTTACCTCTCTCTTTCAGTTGGTGAGTAGCCTGTGCGCTATAGGCTGAGGCTTCTCTAGTCGTTTGTGGTAATGTCTAGCAAACGAAGTAGCGGTTTTCCATCCCGCGTGAGCTAGGATCCGTTTAACGGAGATGCCTAGCAATCTTGCCTTGGACACCATTGCACCACGTGTAGAGTGCGATGAGTACCTGTCTGTATTTACTCCCGCCAGTTTTAACACATTCATTGTCCATCGGGCGAGGGTATCCCTGGAAATGGCCTTGTGTGGCTTAATAAAGCTGACCAATAGCTGTCTTGAGTTTCTTATTAATCTTGTCTTGGATATATAATTTCGTATCGCAGATACGACACATAACTTGCGATCCTGAGTGAAACTGGACACCCCTATCGTAGAAAGGGGGTCACCTAATCGGTTTGATTTTAATAAAGTTGATAAATCAAACGTGGCCTCTTTACTGTCAATTTCTAGACCATTCAGCGACAGGGCAACTATAGTTTGGCCTCTGTGTCCAGTGACCAGGAGAAGCAAAACTGCGACTTTGAAACCTAAAAGTTTAACGTCCAGAAACTTATTTTCTGGCCATTTCTTGAAGAGGTTGAACACTAGAGAAACATCCCAAAACCTATTATATTTGGGTTTAGGCGGATTCCTCTGATAAATTGATCGTATGATCCAACAAATAACATGGTGTTTACCCATTGTTTGTCCATTAACCCGCGGTAGGATTATCGACAGAGCACATCTGGCAGCGTTAATAGCGCCATATCCTAGGCCTTCGTCCTCTAGGTAACGTAGGAAGAGTCCTACCTGGGATACTGTGGGAGTCATTGGCTTGACTTTCTTAAGCAGGCAATAAATACCCCATTTCTTTAAATACGTAGTATACATTTTCACCGTTCCTTTTCTCCACGCATCATCAACCAAACGCTGTTGTGTAATTTTGTCTAAGCCAAACTGTTCTAAATATTTATTTAAAAAAGGAATGCCACTAACGGAGTTGTCGACACGTTTCCGTGGCGTTCTAGTGGTCCCTGATGTTTGAGGTTTCCTCGGAATCTTGGAAAGCGAAGGCTGCTTTTGGCTGTGGCTAGTAACGTCGGTAGCCACGGTTGCGTGTGCCACTCGGGGACGATGAGTATGGCGTGTGTCCCCTCCATTTGAATCTTTCTGGCGACTTTGCTAATGATAGTAAAGGGGGGGAAAATGTAAAAGAAATGATGTCGCCACTTTAGGGAGAAGGCATCAATGTGCCAAGCATTGGGTTCCGGGTGCCACGAAACATATTTTGGAATTTTAAAGTTATTACGCGAAGCGAACAAATCGATCTGAGGTGAACCCCATGTGTGACAAATGTGTTTGAAAATGGATGGATTAAGTGACCACTCTAAGTGATCATGGAACTGGCGACTCATCTTGTCAGCTAGACAATTTTGTGTGCCTGGAATGTGATTAACAGTTAACCAGACATCAAAGGTTTGAGCCCAGTTCCAAATGAGAAGTGCCATTGCATTACATTTAATCGATTTTGTACCTCCCATATTTCTGACATAAGCCATAGCTGTGGTGTTATCCGTGAGGATACGTACATTATTTTTGGGTATTTTTACTAGACTGGTTAATCCCAAGTAAATGGCCCTTAGTTCTAGAACGTTAATATGATCGGGGAGTTCCGATTCTAGCCATCTTCCTCCCGTTGCTACATCATTTTGATGTGCTCCCCACCCTTGGAGAGACGCGTCAGTGGTAACGGTAGTGTCAGGCTCTCCCATTCTAATGGGATTGGGGGAATGGTCAAAGTGGTTTAGCCACCAATCAATGTCGGCTAGGCCGTTCTCCGAAATAAACATGGTCTTTTCAAAGTTTCCCTTTGCGCGGGCCAGCGCCAAATTTTTATCAATTTCGAGGGATTTTATGTGTGCCGCTCCGTATAGAATAGCTGGACTATACGAAACCATGACCCCGATAAGGACCGCGACCTGTCTAATCTTTGGCCTAGAAGTGTCTAACAGCTGTATCGCTGTGCGGTAAAGCTTATCTTTCTTTTGGCGTGTAAGCGAAACGGTCATAGCCGTGGTGTTCAGAATGAACCCGAGACACTTAAGCTCCTGAGTAGGAGAAAAAACCGATTTCTTGTTATGTATGAAGAAACCCAATTTGGTGAAAATGTTGCATAAATCTTTAACAGCGAGTTCACATTGCGTGAAAGATTGGCCCATAATAAAAGAATCATCTATGTATGGAAACATACAATGCCCCAATTTTGCCATGTGTGCAAAAATTGGTTTCAACAACTTAGTAAACAGACGCGGTGCGCAGGCCAAACCATTAGGTAAACATGTAAATTCAAAAAGTTGGCCATTCCAGAGAAAACGTAGGTATTTCCGATCTGTCTGGTGAATAGGAACGGTGTAGTACGCATCCCTTAAATCAACACTCGCTAGCCAACACCCTGGGGTAATTAAATCACGAGCTGTTTCTAAAGAAAACATTTTGAAATGTTTGTATTCAATGATTTCATTCAACTGAGTTAAATCTAAAATCATTCGGATTGAACCATCAGGTTTAGGAGTAGAGAAGATATTGGAAATATATTCCCCTTCAGTATGTTCAACTCTGTTGACAATGCCCTTAGACTCAAACAGTAGAACCTGGTGATCTAGCTGAGATTTTTCTAGTGAATTAAACTGATACGGAAAAGGCGCTCTCTTTTGTATAGGCAATTGTGTGAAAGGGATGTGAATGCCTTTAACAATATTCAGGACCTCTGGATTAGTGGTTAACTGTTGCCATTGATGTAAACAATTAGAAACATTCCCTGCTTGAAAAAGGCTTACTTCAGTTTGAGTTTCCTCCGTGACCATTGTAGGGTCAGGAGGCTGCACTGTTTGTGTGGAAATCTCTACTTGTTCCCTTGTTTCGGGAACTGGGGCTTGGGAACGAAATCCCTCTTGTAGCCGCGGTTGTCGTTCCAGTTTGAGGCCGGCCTGTCGCCTCGGCCCCTTCCTCGCTGGTTGAACTGGAAGGACGGTCCGCCCCTGAACGGCCTTCCTCCTCTGCGGAATCGAAAATCCGTCCTAGACTTTCTGAACCCTGCTGGGTTTTGGAAGCGACGACTCTTTGCTTCAGTGTTTTTAGCACTCTTGTAGTCGACCTCTACCTGTTTGTACAGGTAAGCTAGCTGACCCCCAAACATCTTGGATTTATCTAGCGGTTTGCTCTTGATAGGGGTAGGTCCGGAATACACGGTGTATTCCTTACCATCATGGTCCGTTACCTTGTTCGAGCGGGCAACCTCTTTTCCGGCATCTGTGGTGACCGATTTGAAAACGTTTTCAAATCTCCGATGGGTCATGTAGTTACTAGCGGCTGCTAACAAAGCTATGCCCCGGTCCATAACCCGCGCCAAAGACGAGAACTTGTTCTCTGTCTGCATCCTGTTAGCCACAGGGATAACAGACGTCAAGGCACCCAAAACTGCCTTATGGATCAGGCAGAGGGAAGTTTCATAACGACGGCGTTCGTCGGAAAGATGAATGCCGGAATCCATCTCTTTGAAAACCGAAGCAGGAATGCCCTTAACTCCTGAAATCTGCTCAGTCAACTTGTTGATGACTTCGATCGGTTTAAACGTAGTGAAATGGCTATTCACCGTTTTGCGCATCATGGTAGTGGTGCGCACTTTCTGAGCTTTCTTTTTGACAATTTTCTTGCCAGCTTTAACGCCTATTTTGGCGTAGACACCCGCTCGTTCCGTGTCGGAATCCGACTCGGTGGAAGAAGAGTCGGACGACGAGTCTGAAGAAGAGTCCTTCTTCTTCTTCTTCTTCTTCTTTTTGGACTTTTTGGAGCGCTTAGAGTTCGCTTTCTTTGTGAACTCGTCACCAGAACTGCTCACTGGGCGGCGTTTCTTGCCCCGCGCTTTCGGTTTCGGAACCTCAGGTGCCGAAAGCGTGTCCTCTTCGTCCTCAGAAAAGTCTTCCCAATCCTCATCAGGGATTTGGGAAGGATCTGGAAAGGTCTGCGCCTGGAAAAGGCGCATCTTCTCCTCCATCATCTCCGCCATTTTCGCCTCCCACCCCACTGGTTGAGGGGCGTGATCACTGTCTTGATCCGAGGCATGAGCCCCAGGATGTGGGGACGGCGGAGCCGTAGCCGGTGGAGACGAATCGTAATCCGTCGGGGGGACACCCACCGCTGCAGCGGGCGGCTTATTCCGGCGAGTGGCCATCGGGAACTGTAACGAAACCAAAGCGTTACTAACCCGGAATCATCTCAACTACACAAGTGTAAGCCAGTAAACTGGGTTGAGGAACATGGTACAGAGAACGTGTGTTGCAACGTGTCAGTACAGGCGTGAAGCTAAATTTGCCGTAGGTGTGTGGTAACGAAACCAACCAAACGGAGGGCATCGATCGTGAGATCGGCCCCTCTCTCTGTTCCGTACACTTCTCCCACCTGTGGCTACAGCGCCAACAAGTTGGAGAAAATATTACGAAACTCGGAGGTTCGCCTTAAACCGGTCAGGGGTGTTTATAAAAAACACCCAGAAGCATCCCCAACATCATCCTCTATTAGGATCCGGGAGACTTTTCTTAGGAAATGAGCAACTCGGGTTGCCATTTCTCCCTGTCTGAAAAACAGGTGTCGATAGAACTCAGTATCGGTTTCGTTTGTGCCAGCGGCACGCAATGTTCTATCCGTAAGTTAAAAAACGTACAAAGTCCAAACAGGACTGAAGAAAGTTCTGAACTTTCATAAAAAGATGCTATAGAGCATGATAAACAAAGTTATCGAAGAAAACAGTACTTACTTTTGGATAAAAGCAGTAGTAGTAGATAAATCCTGTGGAGCAACTCACAAACGTCCTCCCGTTGTGAGTTACTTATGCTAATTGCTGGACCCGGATGTGCTTCCTTCTCCCTAGCCTACGGCTAGCCAGAGGCGGCATACCGAGGTAAAATATATATATAAATATATATATATATATAAACGATGGGATGCAGTGGCCAAATCGGTAAGACTAAGAGTGCTGGCTTACTATGCAGAAGGTATGGGGTTTGAGGGTATCTGCCATTTCAAACCAACAGAATTGATACTTATCGCTACCTAGCCTGGCGTTCGGCTGTTCTAGGATAGGACAAGGATTGGTTTGATCAGTATCAGGATAACCTGACTGAGTGGGATATTGAGTTATAGTACAGGGGGGGGGGGGGCATGGCACTTGGATATTTTATTAGACTAAACCAATGACAGAATGGCTAACTGACTGGGTAGGATATATGACCATGACTCTTGGCAAAAACCGGACGCAGCAGTCGAATCTGCAAGAGCGCTGGCTTCCCCTGCAGAAGGTCGAGGATAAAATATGGACTGATTAGCTCAGTATCAGGTAATGTGACTGAGTGGGATATAAGGTCATGGTGCCCTCTGTCTGGTCTCTCGGTAGGACAGCACTAGAAAGTCACCATGAGTGTGCACTGTCACAAGTCAACACCCGTCCTGATATGATATTAGATGTTGCTAGGATGTGGGACCTGAACAAACAAACAAACATCTTGGCAAAATTGCTATTTAGTGATAATTCTGAAGTGGCCGGACGGGATGGTCAAGTGGTTAGAGCATCACACAACCTTAACAACAGGTTGTGGAAGCGAAGTTCCTAGGTCATACGATGGATGCCTAGTCGATTCAAAACAAAAACTTACATATTTGATAATACACAAAAGCTGGTTAACACAATGTTGAAATAAAGTGAACTGAGTGGACTATTTCATGGTACCGGGCAGCAGTATAAAGCCATCTTGAGTGTGCACCGTGACAAGTCAACACCCACCATGATATACATTCAGTTGTTGCTGGGATATAAAACCCCGATCAATCAGGGGCTATTACCAGTCCCAATACGACAAACCTGATACCGGATATGTTTTATCAGTTCTGTATCGTTTCGCTGGTTACCAACTCTTTCATTCTCGACTGCATACACGAACTTTGCAAGAGCAGGTGGTCATGTTGCTAGGTTACTGAGTACCCAATCATATTTAATCAAACCGCCAAACATGCGGGAGAAATCTGCGTGTCTCTAATTATTTGAGTCATGGCCTTATGAACTAGTTGTTGTGTGTGTTCTATTTTTGTCTCTGTGTGTTTCTGTCGTTTTCTTCTTTTAAATGATGACACTGGAGGGAGGGGGGGGGGTGGCTGAAGGGGGCTGAACGGTGCGTGCATGGGAGGAAATGAATATATCCTCTTTTTTTTAGATACCACCCACCGAATCAATATTTTCAGGTTTTCTTGGCCGAGTCGGCTCAGCGGATTCATGATGCGTTGGTGATCTTGTAATTATTTTGTCGCTTAGCTTTAATTATTTTGACATAATTTGTTGATTAATAACTAATTATGTATACATCGAATACAGCAGCAGTCTACCATGACTATATTATGTGCAACATGAATAACCTTTCCAGTCTGATTCTGGTAAACTTGCCAACAACACCTTATTTAAAGTTGCATAGTCCGATGGTTTTGAGTTTCTGTCATTTCTGAGATAAATATATTAAATTGATTGGTATGATCTACCTTACTTTTAGTGTGAAGTAACTTTTATGTTAAATCGCTACCTTTTCAGATGTTTGAAGTGCAAACACACTAAATTAATTTTGGCAAGCACGCCAAAACTCCAACGCCATAGGATTCTGCAGTAACAGGTTCTATTAAATTGACTCAGTATTCCCTGTTGTGTGGCAACAAATGTTTAATAAGTGCATCTGTATCTAAGTTAGATATGTACAATAAAATCTAGGTAAGTGCTTTGGATTAGAAAATTTGATGCTACATCGAACTATGCAGCTTTAAAAGGAACTGTTGTAAAGCCAGATACAAAAGTTTCGCATTTTCTAATTAAATAAGGAAAAACAATTAGGCAAACAAGTGTGTTAATAAAGCAAAACATGCATGTAGACCGTTGGAGTATGATTGGGGTATTTTACATTTAGAAAATTAAAGATGAACTTAGTAGCATGACTGGCGTGAATTTTTTGGAACCTTCCGAAACTAATTAAATTCTGAATTACCATTGTCTATTTAATAGATGATATCATTGTGCACAAGGCATGCTATCAATAGTATCATTTTTATTTATCTTATATTACTATTATTAGCCTCACCACACTCAGTGCCCTCGTGTGTTAAAGCTGTATGGTCCGATGAAAACATCAAATTCTTGTTGTAGCCTAACCATAATATTTAGCTACATTTTATTCTACATATCCGACTTAAATGCTGCTGCGCTTATTAAACATCTGTTGTTGCATAGAAGGGGATATGAATGTAAATTTAATGGAACCTGTTCCTGCTGCATCCTATGGTGTTGGAATTCTGATCTGCATGGCGAGATTAACTTGGCATGCTTTCACTTCAAATATCACCAAAGTTACACATTTAAAATAGCAGTTAGTTCAAACTAAGGTAAAGTAGATTACAGTGAGCAGCTTATTTTATTTAGATCAGTCAGAAGAGGATCTGTAAGTTAATCTGTAAGTTTATTTATCTAAAAAGAATTGGCAGAAACTCAAAACCATCTGACTATGAAACTGTTATCCTATAACACACTGTTATTTATGAATGTACATGAGTGTGCACTAATACGACATGCAAATATATGCATATGCATACACGCGTGTGAATGTGCATGGATGCGCATAGATATACATGAATATATATGCATATGCATGAATATGCGTGAATATGTATAACTATGCATAGTTATGTATAACTATGCATATCTATTTCTTTTGGTAGATTAGTTGATTAAGCAGGGGAAATTTCAATCATGGACGATTGGTCTTCCTCATTCCACTGCTCCTTGCCCTATCCTAATAATGCTGAGCGCCAGGCTAGGAAGCGACAAGTATCAATTTTTAAGTCATTGGTTTGACTCGACGAGGGTTCGAACCCACGATCTACCAGAACGGGAGACGGACGCTCAACTCATTCGGCCACCCCGTCTGTATACACTTGCAAGCATATTATATGCACGTGTATAATATTAAAACATAATAATCTTACAACACCAGTGCAAATATAGAATTCCTTTTTTATTTAAAAAGAATCAGAATATCCAGAAAATGCAATCATAATAGCAATATTGACAAATGTATGCATAACATCGAAAAGAAGAAATTAGAACAGTATTAGCATACATTTTTTAAATGTATAAAGTTGGGACTGTGCGAATGTAATTGTAAATAACCGAGAAACACCCTACATGTTTATTTACCGGGAGTAGTGGATGGTTAACAGTGTAGCGTTACTGTAACATGGAGTTGTGTATAAAAACAACCCAGATGCATTACCCTACAGATGCTGTAATAAAATAATTTGCCTGCAACAACAATAACAAAGAGTACATATGTAAGATATTAATTTTATTTCATACATGTGTAATATATTTTTCGATATTGTCCCCTATACAAACTTGCATATCTATAAAGTTCTATGTCCCCTTGCCACACACACTCATAAACAAACCTAGTTACTCCTGCAGCCATGTGTTGTGTATAGGGATGCTGATTAACCCCACAGAGAAAGGTGTTGCAAGACTGGGTTATGGACAGAGCTACACAAATTCGCAATCTAATATGCTAAATTTATTATTCAAATACTTACCTAACATAGGTCGTTACCTTTAGATTGAAGAGTTATGAAATATTGTAAATTAATAGGACTATACTTTAAAAGTCGAATCTAGAGCATCTAGTGGCCACCAGATTGGATTGGTTGGTCTTTCCCCCCACATTCTCTCCCAGTTCATCAACTCTTGGCCAATATATTGTAGATAAAAAAAAAAAGTGTTGGAACCGGGCCATACACATCTTGTTTATAGTTGATTCATACCAAAGACCCTATAATACTAAGATGGCTCACTCCCTATCTCTCCCATGGTAATGTAAATTTTGCAGTGCCACCTTGTGGTGGGTTTGATCAGCCCGGCTGCTGGTTGGTGTTTCACATGTAAACACATACAATTATATTATACATGAGATAGGTAAGTATGAATACACATCAATATGAAATTGTTATGAACAACTACACATCATCATCAGCAGCATCACCATTATCACACATCTTTCACATTCATATATACATTCATACATATAATATAGCACCTGTTTAACCAAGAGAACAGCCAGTGCACCAAGTGGTGGGTTTGATCATTTTGATTACATGGTACAGGCTGAGTGAGCCGTCTTAGTATTATAGGGTCTTTGTTCATACCAAAACAGTTTTTACTTGCACTTAGACATGGTCATCATTCACCCCCACCCCCCTTTGGGGGATGAATATTTGTATCTAGAACAAACCCAGAAGTGGAGGATTTTAAATGGAATTATGACTCTCTAGTTTAAAAAATATAGAATCATGCTATAGATGTATAGTGTGCTTAATAAGTAATAAGCATATGTTCTACATGGGCTATAGCATACAGTGTGAACCCGATTTATCCGTTAACATGTGTGGTCGTGGGTTTGGTGTACTGGCAGCAGGCTGGTTTCATTAGACCTGTCAGTTATAAATATAATTAGTTCAATTTTGGAAATGAAATAAGATGGTCGTTATTAGGGAGTTTGCCACTGTATCAAGCAGACCGATCTGCGAGTGTGAACTGTAGGTCCTACTGTTAGACTATGAAGACGCCCCCCTCTCTCTCTCTCTCTTTTAAATGCTTCCAGTAATTGCTGTCTTAAGAAATCCCGAAGGATAGAATGGAAGGCAATTTCATATTGTTTGAAATATTATAATACAATGTACCTACAAATCAGGAACGCTGTATTTAGCCGGTGTGGCGGTTTCAGCGCCCGGTCAGTTTCAGCGGCCTGTCGTGGCTTCTGCGCATGCGCGGATTTTCGCACGTTGCGGCGAGCACTGCTATTTGTTTTGTTTACACTCGGCGATTCGACGCTGATGTAGCTGCTACGTTAATATCGCTTGGAATTTAAGGTTAATTTAATTAAATTTCATTATTTGAGTATGTAATTGTGTTAAATATGATCGCATTCAATAGATTTCGGCCTAATCGGTCCCTAACACTGCCGGGCACCAGCTGAGCTTGTAGCCGGCGAGGCTACGGGTGTTTTGACCACGGCAGGGCGCTGAAACTGACCGGGCGCTGAAACCGCCACACCGGCTTGGTGGTGCCGTGTGTAGCGTGACTCTGCCGTTGTGCTGCCATCTGACGGAACACGGTGCAAGTGAGCATGTACACATCCTTTCAACATTTACTCATTCCCTTCTCCCGCCCCCTCTCGTCCCACTAACCTCTCTACTCATTCTAGAACACAACAAATAACCAATGTCAGTGTGATATATTACCTCAGAACTGCATGACGTGGATCCGACACTGAAATCGAATCGGAGTGCCTCAAAGTGCGCCCCTCCTTGCTATTTCATGAAGACTGAATCAACTTTCCGATTAGTCTCATGAGATTAATGACCACTGATTTCTTTTTGGCACAGTAATGCTATGTGCTATTTATAACAACTTCCAACTAAACAACAGCCAACTAAATATGTTACAGATTACGTAAACTATAATACCTTAATATGCACACCTTAGAGACTGCCTTATAGTAGATGAAGTATCTGTTTAAAACCAGCGAGATCCAGACAGCAGGAGTTGTGAAAGTATTAGCAGAGAGCGTGTATATAAACAGATCTGTTTATATACACGCTCTCTGGTATTAGTAAGGGGATCATGTTAGTTGCCCCCCCCCCCTCCCCCCGTCCCGCTCCTCCCTTCTTTTCGCTTACCTATGTGTGGCGCGTTGTTCCCTACAGATCAACCCCATACTCACCTCCATTCAGTAGACGTGAGTAAGTCTAGGCAGAAATATATATTTAAATATATATATATATGATTTATTGGACGCGCCGTAACCAATTGAGACAAGACAAATAAGACAAGACAAATATTATCTATAGATGGATGAGTAGTTTCTCTGGCGGGTACCTCCAAAAGGCCCCTCCGTTTATTTATGAAGTAAATTTCTCGCCGACTGACGGCAGATAGTGTTGTGCGCCTACACACATCGGCTCCAGCATGCTGTCGGCGCCAGGGGGTGCAGGCTGACCCCTAGACCGGCCCGACTTCAAAGCAGGATACTGCTGCATATACACCTCGGTTGCGCAGACCCCCAGCCTGTGTTACCAACAAGTAACTTACACTTTGCTTAATAATATTCACGTAACTAGTTACACGCCACATATATTTCTAACTGCCCCAGAATAAGGTCAGTACATGTGTATAGCGATAGCGACATATCCAGTAACTGACTGGTAAACACAACTTCTCCTTTTAGTTATATATTTTAGTTTTTATTTAGTGCTAAGACTCATACAAAAGGTAAACTTTAAATTTAAAATCAAAACCTAATGACCACTAACACAGCAAGGTGAAGATATTCAGAGAAATTAACTATTGGTAACCAAACAATTATCTGATTGTAGAACGAACAAACTCACAGAGGTTTGGGGGATGTGGGAGAATGCTTACAAACAGAGAAAGAATGCATGCAGTAGTTAGCTACACAACTGAAAGTGATAAAAAGAAGGGGAGTCACAAGACTATTACTGTCTAGGGGTGAAAACCCCATCACAAACCACAACAACAAAAAAAGGACATTCAGTTTTAGAAGACTCACAAATGCGTAAGCCTAATTAATTTCACATGTGCAGTTATGCGAGGAAATATAAACAGCTGCAATTGCAATTATTGCACCACCACACCGCACTGCTATCTGATCGCGTTGCATACAAATGATATAATACCGACCCACCCATGGGGAGGCTAATGACTAACACGTGTACATGTATATGCATATAAACAATACCTGTACTGATAGAGCTGGAAGATGAAATCACCAAATTCCAGCAAACGGAAACGGAAATAGCCCTCTATGGGGGCTGCCATTTGTAAATTCGTGTTGAATAACAGAATAATCCAAATCCAGCAAACGGAAACGGAAATCGCTCATCGAACTTCGTTACGCAGCAAGCAGGGTGGACGACAGCGATTGGTTAATAATAGACTATGGGCTTAATGCCTTGACAATGTGCCGCCGCAGAGTAGCGCATGCGGAATCAAGGAAGAACTACACTGGTCCCTCGCTACAGACCTTCCATATATGGTGCGATGATGTCACTGGGACCAGTGTTCCCGTTCCTCCGTGCTACTCAGCAGCGCGGCTGCAGCGATCGGTTAATATATCAAAACAAATGCCCGCTGCCATAGAATTTGCCGATACGTGCAGTTCAAAACTTAGTTTATTCAAAATTAAAAGAAATAAATAACAATTTGGCATAAACATGGATGCACAAATGAAATATTAATAGTTTACTCCGCGGAAACGACCTGCGTATTCGGGTCACCCGAGTTGATAGAATTTCAAATTGAACCACGCGAGTGGAGTAAAACAAAAATCATAAAATACTTTGCTCAAGTTATATCGGTGGGTTGGTCCTAAGCATTGCTTATTCATATTAATATCATTGTTAACAAATAAGAAATTAATGCCACATATTTTCGTAGTTGTATAATTGCTGGCTTCAAGAAACTAACAATACATAGTTTAAATCGCTGTTATTCATAATTATAATTTTAACTTCTTTATAATGAATGGAATGTTAATTAATTCTAATAATAATAATAAGCAAACACAAGTAAACAAACGAAAAAGTATCAATATCACATCATTTCTTATCCGATCACTATATAATACTATGCAATGTCTTGTCCGGCCTTAGGAGTAGTGGGGCTTATTTTAGTGAAATGATTGACAAGACTAGAGTAGATAATCCTCATATGGGTGATCCCCTGGGGCATTGGGCCCATTCGGGAGCAATTGGGAGACATTGGTCCAATCGTTTAAAGCTTGGTGCTACACATTGTTGACAACTTGATACTGTAGACATTATGATACGGGCCCCTTTCTAGCATATTATATCAGTTGTAGTTAATTAATAGTTAAACTAAAAGCATATCAATAAATAGTAAGTGGAGTCTATGCAGCAACATGTTTACCTGGTTCTCGTCACCTTACGAAATAGCGAAATAGTAGACAGGAAGTGTGAACACTTATTTGTCTCCTACACAACAGTTGACAAGCAGTGCACTCGATACGGCCATTTACGATTCGCACCAGAACTAATATTTGACCTAATAAAGCAAAACACCCACCTAGACTCTAGACTCTACTCACAAAGTGTGGTGTCCATTCTGATACAACCCACGTTACCCAACCCCCAACGCGCGCGAAATTGATTTCCAGTCTCCGACGCTAGGGGGCGCGACAAAACTGAAATAAAAACCCGATGAAATGCAATTATTCCAAATGATTTCACAGATGTCGCTCGTTGCCAATTCCACTTCCTGTTATCAGGATCCCCCTCACCACTTGTTTGTGTTTTGGAGAGAGATAACAGAAGTGTGTGGATTCCTCAGGCCTGTCAGGTGAGTAGAGCTCAGCGCTGACATATTCCAGACAGCTGGACGTCGCTGGCGGGATATACATTATGGTGAAGGAGGAAAACAGCACCAACTTCCGCGCTAACGCGGCCGGGACCAAGGGCCCCACGTTCACGGGCGACAAAAACCGCAAGAAAATGGCGGCGAAGACCAACAAGAAGTGGGTTCGGCTCGCCACCGTGCTAGCCTATGTCCTGTCCGTTTCTTTGGCAGCTATCGTACTCGCAATTTACTACAGCTTGATGTGGCAGCCCAAAATCAAGCTTCCGAGGACGACAGTGGCCACACCGACGACGTCAAGTGCCTTCTCTACGGCGACGGGCACCAACGACACGACCCCGTCCTGATCTGGCGGACTTGGGAGGAGCACAGGCCGCCAGCTGCGCGGTGAGTAGGCGGCCTCGGCACCCGGCGGAGCAGCTCTCAACTGCCAGTTGAGGGCTCATTGCCAATTTAATAGATAGAGAAAATGTCCATGCACGGATTGTACCACAGTTATATTACTATCTACGTCTGCTAGACTACTTTTTTAATGTGTAAAGGACTCGGTGAATGTGCTGTGCGCTATGTTATGTTCGCAGGTGGGCGTGAAACTGATATTGCTAGCTTTGCTACCTCAACTTGAATCAGCCACAACCCATACCGTCAGACCAACAACTCCCGATACTCAGTGAATGTTGGTTACTTGACTATAGTATAGACCTGTATAACTATGGCGAAGATGCAACGATATTAGCGGTATATCAGAATGTGGACCTTGCAATATTCTGTATTATGTTTTCAGTTTGTATTCCATATGATATAGTTATAGGCTTCATAGCTGATTTAAAAAGAGAGAAAAAGTAGCTGTATTACATATCTATCATCTATGTAGTGTAGCCTAAGGCTTAGTTAGTGTGCATTTGCCTGCCTGCCTCGATGCCTTGTCTGTACTGTCACTGTCTAGTTAATCTACGTAGACACTACATGTGTAGTCGGATTTCCACAAGATGCACCCTAAACCATGGGTCGAGCAATTATCAGAACTTGCAATGTTAAGCTATCCAATTATTATTATACTAAAAATATGCTTCGAAATTTAATTCGTGATTAAAGCCAGTTCATCTAAAACTAGCCAAACAGGTAATGAGGCCCTCACCGCAAACATAGTTCTGGTCAAACCACCATCCCCCCTCGAGATGTTAGATTTAATTTGTTTAAAATAAAGTTAGTTTAAAATTAGCGCTTATTGCAGTGGGGTACATTGGTCAGCACATGTCTCTCCTCACGGGATGAGTCGGGAGAGAAGGGGAGGGGCAATACTTATAGTGAATATAACTACTGTCAAATACTAGTCTAGTATACTATTAGTGGTAAATGATTGCAATAATATGTCTATGGAAGGGTGAGACAACCAACTGAATACTGTCTAGCTCACCACGATAGTTTACAGTAATAGTTGGTTGTTAGATATTAAAATGTCCCGGAGGTGTTGCTGTGCTATGTCAACTATGATGCTTGTAACTGTCATCTGTAGCATTTATTGCCATGGTCCTGGTCGGGTACGTTGACATGTGTACAGCTAGGCTCTGCACCTGTGATTTAGAAGTGAACCAGTCCCCCCCCCCCCCCCCCCCCCCCCAAAAGCAAACCTTTCTTGACCATATCTGATTTCTATTGAAGTTATGTTGGGTCCGTTCATAGGTTACTTCATGTGAAGTATTTAACTTGAAGAACATGAATTTAAAAAAAAATTATGGGATATATTTATACTCCATTACTTTCTACAGTATCCCAATTTGGACTCAATTTCTTCATAAACTACAACATGAAATTAAAAAAGTTGTTCACACACACACAACCATGAATCTGTTTAATATTCTTGTTTCCTATTTTGATCGAAATGATCTGCAACTTTTGCATTCAAGGATCGTTTGTATGTGTTTACAGTGGGTATGCGTGTTTATAAATTTGTTTGTGCTCAGGGAACTAATCCAAAGGCAGGCATACATGATCGAAATGATCTGCAAGAATGTTTGTGTGTGTTTACAGTGGGTATGCAGGTTTATAAGTTTTGCTTGAACTGTTACCGGGGTTAGGGGGCTGGTCGGTAACCTGTTAGTAAGATGGACGGTGATGCTGACCATGCCTACAGGAGTATGCCATTCATGTTCCTGCTCATACACGTGTTGATTCTACTGTTTCTACTCAGGGAGCTAATTCCCAAGTCAGGCATCCATGAATGCAGGCAGTAAATCGAGAAAAAACACCTCTTAAATCTTAAAAAAACAACTTTTTTTAAATGTTCAGCTAAATGAAACCAGCTTGTCCATCTTGTGAAGAGTATCTAGCACTGAGAAACAATATATATGTATTTTTTCTTTGTATGTGTGTGTGTCTGTTCTGTTTTTGTGTGGGGTGGTAGTGGGAGAGAAACCTAAAGATGTGAGCCTTTTTGTCCCTGTCCAAGAAATAAATCTGATATTTAATAATGGTGATCAATATTAATAATGCCAACAACCAGGTGAAATACGGATACATATAAATTGTGTAAGTGATCGAGTTTGGCCCGGTCGGCCCTCGTGTATCTGACATCCCGTCCACTTTATTGGTTAAAACCTGCTGAGACGACGGTCGGGCGGCTGAGTGTTGGAGAAAGATCCGTTACCTCTAGCATTTAGTGTTTTTGTGTATGGCCTGTGTATTTAGTTGAACCAGGTGTACGAGGCCAAAGCGTCTGAATGGTACAGTTGCTTTGTATGACTCGGAGAAGGAAAGAAAGAAAGCAAGCAGTCTCATTCACTCACTCATTCACTCACTCACTCACTCACTTATTTACTTACTTACTCATTCACACCCACCCACTCACTCATTCATACTCATTAACACATGCTCGGTATTAATAGAATATGACAAGGACTGGTTAGCACACTATCAGGATAATGTGATTGTGGGATATTGGGTTATGGTGCTGGCGTCCTGGTATCCCAGTGGGGCAGCACTATAAATTTGTCATGCGTGTGCACAGTTTCAAGTCGGTACCTGTCCTAATATGACCTTAGATGTTGCTAGGATGTAAAGCAACCCCCCCCCCCATTCACACACCCATTCATTCATAGACCCATTTATTCACACACTCACACATTCACTCACCGACTCGCCAACTCATCCAAGGATACCCAAATCAGTACAATCAGCATAGATCTGAAATATGATCTGTTCACTCAACAGACGCTGGTTGATACGGGGTGGGGTCGAGGAGAATCCCTTGATGTCAGTCAACAAAGGTGTAGTTTCAGTGGGGAAACCTCCGACGTCATTCAACAATGGTGTAGTTTCAATGGGGAAATCCCTGATGTCAGTCAACAAAGGTGTAGTTTCAGCATCGCCTATTCGGGGGGAAGGGCATATTTTATCATGAAACAGGGGAACATCAATGCAGAAGAAACAACGCAGAAGAAACTGTCAAACTGTGTTTACACAGTCCTAATTTTGTTTTGTTAGAACATGTCCATTTTGCGATATTTGAGTTCTGGAATTGAACAGAAAATAAATACTAGGAGCACCTTAATATTATTCCAAGAAATTAGTGAGAAAAAGGGGCATTTTGAAAATGGCTTATGACCATCATTTTTGTATAAGGCTGACTCATGCATTTTTATTCAAGGGGGGACCTTCACCCCACCCCCTGCAAGTGCATTGGGTGTCAGTGTCCACTGACACTCAGACACATTCTACTGAAATGTGGCATTCTATGACTTTCTTTTAGTGTAAATAGCATGCGAGACCTCTTTGCCAATGTAAAGAACAAACAAATTGTTGAGTTCCTAAGGCTAAGAACATCTGGGCTGTGTCACCTGTAATTTTAGTTATGCTTTGCGAGTTAAATTTTGCAGTCATTTGAACCAAATTTAATGAATTCAAAATTGCATCTGAATTAAATTTTGTTGTCATTTGATACAAATCTAACCATTTCAGATTTTTGTATAGATTTCAATGTATGCATATAAATGTGATTAACAAAACTGACAGAATAAATAACACTAATTTTTGCCATGAATATGGACCTTGTTGTCGATACGGAATTCAACCATCAGCAACTTGTTCTCAACTCTAAAATGTTTGATCTGTAATGTGGCCAATTTTGTTCTGTCTGGTAATGGTATCATCAGCTCTGAAATGTCAATCTCAAACGGAGCCAGCATTTGTGTACCCGTGGTCAGCTCCGAAGTGTTACATCAAGGGGCCATGTTACTTATACCTGGTGGCATCAGCTCCAAAGTGTCACATCTGTATTTGTGGGCCATCTTATGCAGCTGAGCATTAATGAGCTTAGAAAGGAGCGGGACGCAGCGGTAGTGTGTTCACCCCTGAAGCTATCGGTCATCATGACATGGTATTGCACAGTGGAAGCCGGCCACCCTGAGACATTGTTTTTGACTGAGCTTTCACAACATATAATTGCAGAGAGGAAGCCGGCCACCCTGAGACATTGTTTTTGACTGAGCTTTCAAAACATATAATTGCAGAGAGGAAGCCGGCCACCCTGAGACATTGTTTTTGACTGAGCTTTCACAACATATAATTGCAGAGAGGAAGCCGGCCACACTGAGACATTGTTTTTAACTGAGCTTTTACAACATTTAATTACAAAGCAGAAGCCGGCCACACTGAGGCATTGTTTTTGACCGAGTTTTTACGACATCTCTTTTGCAGAACAGAAGCCGGCCATACTGAGACATTGTTTTTGACTGAGTTTTTTTACCAGATATCATTGCAGAGCAGAAGTCGGCCAAACTGGGACGTTCTTTTTTACTGAGCTTTACGACATGTCGTTGCAGAGCAGAAGCTGGCCACACAGAGGGCATCAGGCACTGAGGTCACCAGGAAGCACGTGGCCCTTTTACCGGGCGCGGACCAGCGACACAACGCTTGTTTTTCAACGGGAAGTACAAGCAAGCTACATATTATGCACTATCGAGTTTCCATAACAATGGGTCCATGCCACAAAGCAATTCCTGATTCTCTTCCCTTCACCACGGACTGGGCCCTGCGGACAAAGAGACTGTCTCTAATGCCACGCACCTGTTTCTTAGCGTTCAGTCAGCCTACTACAATGTAAAGTTATGCAGCAACTGTTTCTATGTCTATATTCAGACTTTTAAAATTTTTGGGGGAAAAGGGAGTGATGGAAAATGGAACCGCTTTCCCTGAGCCACAGGTACAGGGGCACCTTAGCTGGCGGTCGGTTGTTCGGTGACACTGCTCGTGGCTCCTATTTCGGAAATCAGCGTTGGGAGCAGCCGGACCCCCCCCTCCTCCTTCCCCCCCCCCCCCCCCCCCCCCCCCCCTCCGGTCTAGTGAGAACACAGGGCCGCGTTCAGGGTCCGTCTCGGAGGCGCCGCGGAGACGTCTCGGCGATGCTTTTTGGCCTAATACCATTCAGAGTATGTCTCGGAGATGCCTCTCTTTTCAGACTGGAGATGAAAAGCACCTCGAAAATGGCTGCCTCATTCAGTGATTTCAGCCAATCACAGCACAGCTTTACCATTGCAAATGGCCACCGCCTAAGGGGGCGGCCATTTTCGAGGTGACAAACTGCTTGTGCAGTTCAGACTAGCGTGACGTCAGTGCCATCTCCGAGGCGCCTCCAAGGCGGACCCTGAACGCGGCCCAGGTCTAACAAGTCTGGTGCCGGCTGGAGGTGCCGATCCCTCAGGCTGAAAGCTGGTGACCCCTGATTGTTTTAATGCTCTGACTTGCATCTCTCTAATATAATATCTTATAACCAATGCTTTTTGAATTACCATAAACTACTAGAATAGACTAATGAGTTCTGAACCATGTAAAGCAAGCTTGCAATCACAGTGTAGCTGCTGTATTTGTATATAGTCTGAATCCTGGTATCAGCTATTATTGTCGGTGTTTTGAATTTGATGCTTTACGGTCGTTATCGATTTATAGAACTGATTTGTGAATCTCGCAAATATAATATATCTCAGCCTACGTGTGGGTAATTTTCTTTGCACCACTTTCCAGTCACAAACCCCACACAGGTATCTTGAATGTGCATTGATTGAGTGCGGGCTCCGAATTCTGTAACTGATTAGCATTTTCCTCACCGTGAAAATGGTGTCACGAAAAAGTGCTGAGTCATTTGTTTTTAGTGTGTTTTAGTTGTCGACTGTCGATATTAGTGGCTTTCTCATGTTGCTAGTAAATTGCCTCCATGGAACCTTTCAAACCGGCCATTTAAACCTAAAGCTCGAACTTGGTGTAGTGCGATTATTTATTTATCAACAAGTCACTTGTGTCGAAAGTTTGGAATGGTTTGAGCTTGTGTGTGTTGAATAACGTTATGGCTCTGGATAAGGACTGGGAAGGTTATTTCTGTGCTTTTACGAATGTTCTGTAAACTGGTGTATATAGCCATTCCATTTAGGTGGCACACGCAATTTAAAAAAGCCTTTCTGTACTTTAATAAATTAGCAAGGCTGAATGAGGCCATAGAAGGTGGTCAATTGTTCTCTCATAACCGTCTATGTACCGCCTGACCAGTACAATTTTCAATTTAGGCCAGTTGGGACAAGAAACAATAACAGAAATATAGTTTGTCTTTAAATATTCAATCCGAAATAAATGATTAAAAATATTGTGTCTATAACTAATAATAAACATAATACTAGGGTTGTGTAATACATGATTATCGCTTTCTTTTCACCACTAGGGCCACAAATAGCTAAAAGATTCACCCCTACCCAGAATAGGGGTGAATCACAACCCATTAGAAAAAGTGGCGAAAACTGTTGGGTTTCAAACAACCAACCGTTCCCTCATCTAGTGTTTAACTATATCAGCACAGAGTTGGTGAAATGAGAGAGAATCGAAAAGGACAATATGGCGACTCAAAAATGCTCCTGATTTGACTTTAAAAGTCTATTACGCTAAATGTCGTATTATATTTTTCAAATTCCAACGTACCGGGTAAATATGAAGATATGTGTGAAGAATCTATTTTGCTTCTTAAATTAAGAATTTATGTACTAATTTCATTTACCCAGCCTTTCGCCACTTTTCTGTCACTGTAGCTATGGGATGAATCTTGTATCTAGGCCACAAGACATCTATTACAGATTAATATCAAGCTGGACTTGGCTGCTATACAGCCTGGTGTACTTGGATATCAATCTGTAATAGGTGTGTTCTGTAATCATAATGGTGGAAATAGTTAATTATATCAATTATTTTGTGCACATCCGTGTCCTTTTAAAATTTGTAGTTGGATATGGAGCTAACAGTGAAGTTGACCTTAGATGTTGCTAGGACGTAAAACAAACAAAACAAACTGGTGCTCACCCATTTATGTACAATTAAAGTTGCATAGTCCGATGGTTTTGAGTTTGTCACATTTTCTGAGATAAACATACTAGGTTGTTCATTATAATCAACCCTACCTTAGTTTGAAGTAACTTTTATTTTAAATCGCTAACTTTTGAGATATTTTAAATGGAAACATGCTAAATTAATTTTGGCGAGCTTGCCAAAACTCTATCACCATAGGCTTCTGCAGTAACAGGTTCTATTAATTGACTCATTATCCCCTTATATGTGACGACAAATGTTTAAAAAGTGCACTAGCATCGAAGTTAGATATGTAGAATCAAATTTAGATAATTATTTTGGTTTTGAAAATTTTATGTTTTCATCAGACTATGCAGCTTTAAAACTAAGACACCACAAAACTGACAACAAAGTAAGACAGAAACTGCGACGTGTTAGATAACTGGTGTGCTTTCTCCCAACACATGTTTGGTTATATAAACCAGGTTAGTTTTGCCAAGACCTGCTGGTGAGCATTTGTCGGGGTACCGAACTTTACTATTCTAGTCCATGTCCAGTGACTGAAGGAAGGAAGGGTGATTTTGAATCAAGTCGTGAAGAAGTTGTCGGTCTGTTATGCATGTTGCCAGGCCGCTGGTGGTGGTGGTAATAATAATAATAATAATAATAATAATATAGAAATGTGTATCATTTCTGCGTGTTGCCAGGCCGCTGATGGTGGTAATACTAATAAATAATATTATTTCTAAGGCTGGGTGGGCATGCAGTGATGTGCCACTAGGTGTACGGGTAAGTGTGTCGGGGTGATCCATAGGAGTGCTGCTGCCTAGTGTTATAGTAACTATAATATTCCTCCGTGCCACCTTTACACTTATCCTGGCCATGTGTACAGTTTAACAGAACTGACGTAGCTCCGTCTGGCTGTTAACAGCCCGAGCAGCACGCCCGCCTGGTCGTAGCCACTCATGATGCACCAACTGTAAAGGAAAGTAATGATTATCGACACATTGAAAATATCAAATGTCTAGCGCTGATACTATTTATGTACATGCCCATGGCAACTCGGTGACCGGCATTTGTTATATTTTATAGGATGATAAAAAGAAAAAGATGACGGTCTGTGAATGTGTGCGGTTTACTTAAATGTGCCAAGCTTGTTGAGATGCTTGTGTATATTTGCATACATGACTGTTTACTGTCTGTCCTGAGACTGTCTTCTGTACTGAATGGAAATCTGTCGTCGAACAAGGGCATATGGGGAGTGGAAATTGGTGTGAGACAGAAAATCCTGTGAGACGTAATTGGGCCGTGATGAATATTAATATATTATTATGTACATACCCCCCTCTCCACCCAGCACCACCACAACCAACACTACCAGGGTTTACCTCGGACCCAGGTATTTCAGTCAGCCGATTTGCGTTTTGCTACCAGCCATGCACACACTCTAAAAATCGTTTTGGTAAAGACGGGTGCGCACTCTACAACCTGGGAGACGATGCCGTTAACTACTACTGTCCACTTGGCTACCTAAGACCTATGACGAAGTTCAAACCTGTCGCTGTCTGCAGTATTATTTTGTGACTTCTAATGAATTACAAGAACTTTGACATTAATTTAATAAATAAAATGATGTATATATAATTTGATATTATATACAATTGTTGAATAAAATTATACATATATAATTTGATTCACATTGTTTTAAATTATATATATATACTTTAGGTTAATTATATACACATACATAGATTTAACTTGAAAACCGCCATGAATTCTACTCACAGCACATAGATGGTTTAAAAGAAATACTGGATGGGTTTAGAAAAAAAACTAGCATTATGTAAATTGTATTGTAGGACTGTCCAAGCGACGTAGCCGCAACTAGAATATCTGCCCTGGGTGTGTACTACATTTAGTTTGTCATATCAATATGTACTTCCAACATGGCGAGGGCGCTTTGTATCAGTTATGCGCGAGTCAATTGTCGTTTAGTGTGCACCCGGCTTTACCAGAATGTCCGCGCGCAGTTGTTTATTCCAGTGAGCGGAGACTGAGGTATATGCCTTTTTTATCCACAGCCACATTTATTATTCTGCTATTTAAAAACTTAACAGTTCTCTGTGACACAAAGAAATCGTTGACTCGATAGGCTTGTAATAATTGCTACTTAAGTTGAACACTTACACTCAATCTAGTCTGACTTGTGCCGTACATGTTATTAACTTATAAGGTTGTTAAAGTCAGTTATTCTGATTATTCTACATGATATGGAATACCAAATGTAGGTATTTTTTCGTTTTGCTTTTAAGGAAATTTGTTCTTGCAAGATTACTTGATATTGAACGTGACTTGATTGTTATTTATTATATACCATGTATTTGTTCCAGACTTTACTGGATTCCTCGTATATTAATGCTGTATGCCACTTAGTACAGGCATATAATATTAATTCAGTATTACAATGCTAGTCAATGTCAATTCCCCTTCATTAAGTTAGTTAAGGGGACACACTGGTGATCGGAACATGAATTTGGGTCAAACTGGGGATTTCTGGTTTTTGGTGTATTCATATAGAACAACTTCTTGTTTTTTTGGACAGATAATTACTTGACTGGATATTCGTGTATATAATATGGAATTCTAGATGATGATACTGGACTTTAACATTTGAAAGAAACACTTTGTGAACTTTGAAGCTTATTTTCTCAGAACTGCTTTTCCCAGAGTTTTGCCAATTTTCCCCCTCTAAAAATGTAAGTTATAATTGTAGCAGAAAGTTTAAACTTGGCAGTCTTATGTAAAAGTTGCTGCTGAGTGCAATAAGATGCTTAAAAACACTGTATCTTTCATAGTTCAAGAGCTAGGGATGGAGACACAAAAATTGACCATTGAATTCTTTTTACCTCTGGTTAGTCATGTAGGAACATGTTGGTAATGACATATATAAATTCACAAACCACCTTATTGCACTCAACTGGACCAGTTCTTCATATAATAACTTGATTCAGGCAAATCTAGGCACATTCAGTATACTTCCTGGAGGGGTAAAATTTTGATTTTTGTTTTTTGCAAGATCCTTCATCATATGACCCCTACTCAAGATAGAGCTTTGAAACTCTGCAGATATGCTTCTCTTGATACAAAGAATGTATGCTCCAATTTTCAAAGCTCTATCTCTAATAGTTTTTTAGATACGGAAATCACCCAAAAATCACCCGTGTCTCCCCTTAAGAACATTGCAATGTCTACAAACACAGAGTAAGCCAAGTATAGCTGAATGTTATGGATAATCACTGTAAATATATAACATGCATATATTGTACATAAATATACGTATATATAAATATATATAAACGTGCGATATGTATACATATACACATGCTACACGTAGTATACTTATGTACGTTGTGAATATCTAATCCCATTTCTATTGCGTAGAATTTTGCTTAAGCCAGTTGCTACGATTTTTAATGGGAGGGGGTAAATTAGGTAATAACTCATGGGTTTACTACTCAATGCTAACTAGCAACACCAAATTGGGATCTAGTCACGGTAGCGATCAGCATTCCAAATAAATGTTCGCACGTAAACTACTAGACCTAAAGGCGATAGTAGGCCCTTAAAATATATTTGAGATAAAGAGTGCATGGCAGTATCATTAGGCACGCTTTCATAATCGGTCGTGTAAAATTATATTAGAAAAGATTAGTTTATAAGTACAGAAGTAGGAAAGATGAGTTCATTATAAAGTGGATATTTATCGCTTGTTTAACCGTAAAGCTGAGCTCCCCCCCCCCCCCACCATGTCACTTTCATTATTCTGTGAGCTTTGCGATAAGTTCTGTGTTAGAATCTCATATGCATGATACCCAAATTAATGCGAATCTCGAACTGGTTGCCAAATACGAGAGGTGGTCGCAGGCTTGTGTTCTATAGTGGTGACTTAGTAATACCCACGTGTCATGTCAAATATTCTAGGTGCTATTTAACACAGAGGTCTGGCGTCTGTGAGGTAAAGGTTGGTTGTAAATGGCGAGTTTCACAGATGTATGATACAGTATGTCATTTAAAAACATGACTTTACAAACGCAAAGACATACTGTCCAGCGTTGAAAACAAGCACCCTCACGGGAGCTTATACGTTATGGGCAGAATAAAAAACTTGTCACAAAAAAACAACAACAAAAACAGTATAGTCCTTACGGTGTTGGGTTGATTTCATGTGGGCTTCAGCCAAGTACAGACAGACGGATCCCATTTGAAACCAGTCAACACACGCATGAGGACTATGAGTTCATACCCATATGTAAAATTGTCTTTCATTTTGTCAGTCCGGCGTTTCTGAGTTGTTTCAATATTTGCTATGGAATTATATATTCTAGTGACTTCATTTTTTTTTTTCTTGAAGATTTATACTGCCTATTATGGATAAGCCTGAATAGACTTGTTTTCACCATTAGACAGTTTGTCGATAGAAAGCCCGAGCCTACACTTTTACCGACCCAAGGGATTTTTAACCTCCCACACCACACAGACATGGTATGAGAGCAACTGGCCTTTGATGACGCTGTAAGTTATCCACAGCGGTGGAAATCCAAATTGGCAGAGGTGGGGGCACGGGGAATCGAACAACCAACCTTCAGATTAGGAGTCTGACCTCGAAAAAAGTCAGACACTCTAACCACTCCACCACAGAGAACACAAGTGCCATTCACTGGAGTAGAAAATACCCCAATACCCAATTAACGCTGTGTGCAATGGTACCCTGAATGTACCTGGTGTAGAGAGTAATTCAAGGGAGATCGAACATCAAAGCACATTTAGGCTGTTATTATATGGGTGGGAGGGGTGTGACAACCAGTTTATTTGTATCTACAAAACGAACGCTATTCCGATTGAAGCATGGGTATTATTTATTTCCCTAAAAAAATATTGGTTGAATGTTTACAGGTTGGTGTATATTTTGATTGTTTGTGTGATGTACTACCTATTTATTTGTAGTCCTATAGTATTACGTGACACCTTGCATGGCATGACTACAATGTATGGATGAGTTTATGCGTTAGCGCTTAGCAAGAAGCCTCAGTATCCCCCCCCCTCATTTGGGGATTCAAGTGTTTAAAAGAATATATAATGCACAAATGGGAGGATAAACATGTGCCATAAGTGTGGCTACTTTGGTAGAAAAAGGGTCCCAATATCTTTTTAATAACACCATAAACATTTTTAATGACGAAAATTCTTTAGAAAATATAGTTAGGCATGTTTTTGATGGCCTTACTGTTAAATGGGTCGTTCTCAGAAGTTGTGTACCAATACTGTGACATCAGTACCACAAAATCAAAATACTCTCAAAGTCTATATATACAAGCTACCTGAAAGTGTATGTCCTTTTGCATCTGAATAATTGAAAATAAACATATTCTGACATTTTTAAGTAGGTCAAATGATGCTCACACCCAATAAATAACAGTATAGCATGGAAACCAATCTGACTCCAAAATCAAGTATTTTCCATACAAAGCTTGACATTTTCAGGACATTTCACATGCCACTTGCTTTATAAACAGTAGTAATAATAATTTAAAACCTCATTGCTATGGTTTTGTCTTATTTGTGATGATTAAAGAGAAAAGCAGAAAAATATTAGCAAGGTAACAGTCCAAGTGGAATCAACAATTTTACACAAATGTTTGGCTCAAATTTCAATGTTTAGGGGCAATTTCAGGATAGACCTTTTACTATACCATAACTGGGTCCATGCATAGAGTGTGAAATGGTGAAAATAATTCCTGTACTTTGTCTGTACTCAGTGCTCAGTGTTTGATGCAGAGTTTGATAGTACTTGCAAGTTGAAACGAATGTTACGATGTTAATGACTCCAGAAAAGGTCACCTATTTTTCTTCTTTTTTTAATGAAGACATTGTATATGACCATTTGAAGTGAAATGGGTTGTTGTTCAGAGGTTTTGATTAAGTTTGTGACACTTTATTTTCAATGCTGTTGACAATGTCACAAATTAGTGATGTAATTTTCTATTTATTTAGCTACATCCATCCCAATAAGATACATATTACACAATATTAACATTTACTTTTGATCTAAAATATCTCCCACATTATTGAGCTAAATGATGAAATCTAAATATTGGTTCCTTTGAAATAATGGGTTCCTTTGAAATATGCATTTCAAGTAAACTACCTCAAGTGGTACACAGTTTCTGAGAACGACCCAAATAGATAATTGAAATCACGTTTAACCCTCTAGCACTAAGGCATCCCCACAGCAGAATACAGCCTACATTTATCCAGAGAGCATGTCTTGATTTAGAAAGCAATGGTTCTGGTGTTAATAAAGTTCATAATTGAAGATAGATCATGGACAAGAAATTTGATTGACTAGAGATATCAATCTAATGACGTCCTCTAGAAATTTCTGTGAAATAAGTGGTGGAATTAATACAATGGTTAATACAATAACTGGGTTTGTGAATTGTCAAAGAATCTCATTTTCGTTATTAAGGCTTCTCGTTTATGAAAATTTTTCACATTAGCACAACACTCTTCCCTATATTGTCTTTTTGTATGGGGACTTCTTCTGTTAACTTCCGCAATATTATAGCTTACAAAGGATTTATCGATCATACTATTTTTACAGTCCCAAACTTGTGCTTTTCACTGCTAATCCAACTTTGTCATTGCTAATTAAGACTAATAATATCAATATTTTGGTTTCCCAGTTAAAAGTGGTGGTGATTTTTTAGTGTAAATTCCTATGCAATGGCGACCGCCTTCAATAGATGAACTTAGTATATTTGCACTATTTGTGCATTTAATGAGCTAAGTATGTAGCTGGAGTCAGGTAATTCTACACACAGAAGAATGTTTCATCCATTATACATTGATTGCTTATCAAACCAACAGGTATCGAGCAGCTATTTGGCAAATAATAAATCAGAAAGATTGATATGTTGACTGCTTGGTTGGTGTATGTTAAGTGACGTTGAAGGGATACTCCAGATGATCTGTGATTGGTGGAGAGAAAGGGAGAGATTCGGGTGGCTTCTGATTGTTGTAAAGCAGGGGAGAGATTGCGGGTGGCTTCTGATTGACGTAGAGAAGGGGGAGCGATTCCAGGTGGCTTCTGATTGGCATAGAGAAGGGGAGATATTTCGAGTGGCTTCCGAATGGCGTAAATGAGATATTCCGGGTGGTTTCCGATTGGTGTAGACAAGGGCACAGATTCCTGGGAGCTTCTGATTGGCATCGAGAAGGGAAGAGATTCCAGGTGACTTCCGATTGGTCTAAAGAAGGGGAAAGATTCCGGGTGGCTTCCGATTGGTGTTAAGAAGGCCAAAGATTCCGGGTGGCTTCCGATTGGTCTAAAGAAGGGGAGAGATTCCGAGTAGCCTCTGATAGGACAAATTGGTGGGGGGGATTCTGGATGACCTCTGATTGGAGGAGGGAGAGTGAGGTGGCTCGGGAGTGGTGTCATACTTGGTCTTCTAAGACCTAACGATAAGCGCCACCCGCTGCCATAACTAACTTCGTCATTCTTTAATATTAGTGATGCAACTGTTATTCAGAGATGAAAAGGGAAATATATAATTCCAATTAAGGGTACCGGCGATGGAAAATGCAGTTATTAATCGGCCAGCATTAGACGGAATTCCAATCTTGAGAGAAATTAATTTATCAGTGCTTTGCATTGGGCCCTATATTTCACTCACATAATTTCAGTTTTGTGAACAGCCAGGAAATTCTCATTATTCCAAAGAAATTTGTAGGAACTTTGTGTATCATTAGTACTGTGACTTTGAAGATTTTTTGGAAAGAACTGTTTCACTAGATTTCAACTTAAATGAAGTTATTTGAAAAATGTTCTTGATTTGTAGGTGAATACGGGTGCATTGCAACATGTTGGGACATAAATCAAACTTTTAAAGCTGTTTTCATAAATTTTTCACCCCATAGTCATGAGAAGCGTTTTATATATCACTGAGCTGGTTTAGTCTGGAGTCGATTCTATGCATCAACAGGAGGTATACATCTTATTCATTTGCGTGACGTTCTTATTGATAATAAATATAATGAATTATTAAATTTTGTTATTTCATTGCTTCTATTGAAAATAAATACAAAAACAGATTTGTTAAATTATATTTACATAAGTGACAAATGCTTTTCAGCTGATTAACTTCTTGATGTCACAATAACACAGCACACGATTGTTTTTTTTTGTGTATAGCTTTTTATTTTTTATTAGCAAAGTCCTGTACATTTCACATGTCCGATATTAACTCCGCCCTTTCTCAACCTAATATTACCACCCCCCCTGCCCTCAACCTAGACGGTTCTTCCCACTTTGAAATACTTTTAAGAAGATTTATGACCATTACTATATATATATATTTTTTTTTTTAACATTTAAAGGAAAAAAAACCCACATTTCTTTTTCTCTTAGAAATCAGCTACCTCCAGTAATCTCAGAATAGTATAATAAGATCTGAAGAATGCTGGTTAGTCGTTATTACCTCTCACCCGAATTGCGTGTATCTACCATGAGTTGATTTACCATATTCCATACCTAAGGTCTCAACCCCCCCCCCCCCCCCCCCCACACACACACTCTTTCCCCCTCCGACCGCCAATAGTTCTCGATCAATTTAAATACGGAATATCTTTCCGAAAACCTACAAGAAATGAAGGATCAATTTGGAAAAAATTGCAACAATCAGTATTTTGATGGTTTTCGTGGATTCTTTTCAACACCCACAGAGAACACCTTCAAAACCAGGTTCTCAAAATATATAACACCTATTTAGATCAAGGTACCGATGGAATAGTTAACTTTCATTAAACAATGGAAGTGTCAGTTAAAGGTACCGACACCGATTCGTTTCATTTGCTTTAAAAATACAATTTGATATACTGCTTCCAAAGTTTGTAAACGAAAGAATGAAAATACCATTTGTTGCAATTGCTTCCATTAACTCAACCATTATTCCATGTCAGATATTTGTTAATCGTTTTTTGTTTTAAACAGAAGAAAAAAGCGTGCTATATTGGGATCATTATCACAACCGGAGTACTGTACAGTAGACTACACGTTGGTAATATAATAGGTTGCACACACACAAAAAAAACTTTTTTTTTAAAGAAGAAAACCAATATAATCGGACTCGTAGCCATAATAATTCTATTAGTAGAATGCCGTAACTTGTGGATAATATGGCTAATTATTTCACCAATATTTCACTTCATATAATAATTTTTGTTTAATGGGCGCGGCAATTCACCTTGGTCATCGGTTGCCATGGTAACCAGGAATACAGCACCTAGACTGGTGAGTGAGTGTCGCCAACAGCGCTTTGTTATCCTACATATTGCTATTGCAAATGCATTGCTTATGAGAGCTAATAGAATTGGTATATAATAGTGAACAAGAGCTGACGTGCATAATAAAACTCTTAGGCTATAAACAAGCAAACAGACACATCCCTGTGTGTAGATGAGCGACCAAAAAAAGTTGTTTGCTAGGAAGATCCCCCCCCCCCCCCCAAATATTCATTTCTTGCTTTGCAATAGGACACGAATTGCCAGAACTAGCAATCCACCACCAACATTACAATCTCACAACCGTCTATTAAAATCACACAAGCAAAAACCACATTTTTATACGCCGTTCAGGTTCATTCCAAAAATAGACTTTCATTATTCTTCATATATAACATTTATGTAAATAGAAATTAAAAACAAAAAACAAAGGAGAGAAACAAACTGAGAAGGAAATAATGAGTGTACTAATTTACACTGAGTGAATTGCGAATAAGACTTACACTATGCAAACCCGACCGTGCTGCATTGCACATTGTAGTATAAAGTGGATTTTAAATCAAAGTTCCTGAGCATAGAGCAGGCCTACACTGAACCAGTAGGCTAAAATAAGGAAACAGAATATAAGACTTCGCCACACATACTGGGCACTAAAATACATTGACATGTCTGAATCTAATAAGCATATCATTTTAACACAAAACCACACCTGAAAACCACACACGCATACTCACTCTGAAATGAAAAAAGGCCACTGCAAATGCTTAGAGGTACATGGGAGAGGTTGGGAGCAAGAGGTGGTGTTCGGGGGATGGGGGATGGGGTATGGGGGCAGGAGATACTGATGGCACTTGCATGAAATCAAAGTTGAAAGACTATTGTTAAGGGGTGTATTTTGGGGGGGGGGGGGTAAAAATGTAAGTGAAACAAACCAAAGCCACATGCATGCTCAAATCTGGCGGCCACAGGCCACTTTCATACGTGCATGATACAAAACAGTTGACAGCTGTCACTGTCCTGCTAATTTCTACCAGAGAGCGTGTGTTTCTACTGAGTTACCGTAGACTCCCGCAATAACACCGCATACCACATACACGCTAACACTAGCGGTATAACAGTATCAATAATATGGTACGCAGATCCCATCAGCGGATGTGAGGAATTACACCAAGTGTACAGCGCCGCAGTCAACAATGATTCCACGTCACGTTTTGCATATTTATCATTTTATGTAAGTAACGAAATGCTCTACACACACACGGCTGGCATCTCAAACACTGTCAAAGTCAAAGGATGTGTCTATTTGCTTATCTCTAGACTTCTCTTATATCTACTTAGAGTCAGCGCCACCCAGTCAGATATGTTATCTTAAGACGACGTATACTTTAAGTCAAGTAGTGTGAAACAAGTATGTCGTATTGTCAGCGCCCGGTCATCGTCAGCGGCCTGTCGTGGCTTCTGAAACCCCGAGCGTGACAATGACAGCAGTGAGTTGACAGCATACATTTGTTTTTTGGTCATTTGTCACATTCCTTATATTATCATCAGGGCAGCGTTAGATTTAATCATCACGCCGATTCTGGCTGACAATGAATTAATATACGTGGTTTTGATTGCTTGTACATTTATGATTTTTGGTTAACTGGCGATTCTGAGCAATGTATACATATGACATGAAGATCCCTTAAATTACACCATGTTGTCGTTGATTTTTGGTTATGTAATATAGTAGTTGAATTAATTCTCCATAACGGGTGTTAGGTAGACGCTTTAGGTAAACGAATACATTATTTTGTAGATAACGCTAAATGTCGTCTCACGTTTTGTATATAAATTGCGATAACACCATACATAATAATGTGAGGATCTTTTAGTTTCTACAAATCGGATGTGACCTTTCTGATAAGACTGAACCAAACTGACAGCGCTTAGCTTTAGGCTTAAGCGGGCATTCCTTACACGCGGTATGCGGTATGCGGCATGCGAATGGCAGCATTCCTTACACGCGGCATGCGGCACACGACTAGCTATATTCCTACCTTTATAATTACCAAATTATAGATAAGTATTCATATTTTTGTGTCTCTGGTAGCATTTTTACCAACCCAAACCACCACCACTACCATATGTTTCCCCTCAGCACCCTTGTGTGTGACCGTTCCGTATATATGCTCCATCGCCTCTCCTCGTTAAACTAATGGACAAGTGCGACTGACTGAACCCCACCACCACCACTACCATGTTTCCACTCAGCACCCCTGTGTGTGACCGTTCCGTAATGATCAGTCCCCTCTCCTGGTCTAAAACTAATGAACAAGTGCGACTGACGTTTCTATTCGCACACCGCATGCCGCACCGATGGCTACAGGGACCGATCGAGTTGACGCATTCGCATACCGCGTGTAAGGAATGTAGTCCATTGACTTCAATGCGTTTCTATTTTTTGTCGCATTCGCATTCCGCATGCCGCGTGTAAGGAATGCACCCTTTACTCCTCAGATTTGAGCCAACTGCCAGGTCACCATGTTATATCAGTCTAATTTACATCGCTGGTTGTGTGCATTAATACCACGCACCAGCCTCTTTCTGACTGAACCCCCGAAAGAGGTTAATATAGTATTTCATCCTAGTAAGGTGAGTATGAATGCTTGTGGAGCATGATCTTCCCAATTCTTTGTAGTGTACGACGGTACGGCTAACATGCAGTCTACATAGGGGCCTATAGATAACAGATTCACCCTCTACTTGTTGTACACGGGTGAACAACAACGTAGTATAAATATGGGCGAAAATAGCTTTAGTATGGAACAGGAAGTAGAATGCCTGGCTCCAGTATCAAATGGGTACTTATATCGGCACACAGTTGGTGAAATGGGAGCGAATGCAAAAAGACAATATGGTAGTGATAGAACGCTGCTGATTTCACCTTTAAATTCTATTAAATTATATGTTTTATTATATTTTTCAACTCAAAGGTAGCAGGGAAATATGAAGACATATATAAAGAATAAGTGTTGCTTAAGCCGTGTTTACACGGGGAATTGTGAAACGATGTAGACAAAGCAATTTATATGAAGCGTTTTAGATGCGTGTTTACGCGGCGGAGTTTGAAAGTGTGTCGGCACCGGGAATCAGCAGGCGCCTGTAGCCGGCAAGCACTGCTATTTGTTTAGTTTACACACGTCGATTCGACGCAGATGTAGCTGCTACGTTAATATCGCTTGGAATTTAAGGTTAATTTAATTAAATTTCATTATTTGAGTCTAATTCTGTTAAATATGATCGCATTCAATAGATTTCGCCCTAATCGGTCCCTCACACTGCTGGGCACCAGCGATTAGTTACTGCTCTGCCTGTAGCCAGCAAGCACTACTACTTTACACTATCACCGCCCGGAAACAAGCTGAATCGCTTCAAATAAAACACCTCGCGAGGGGGTATAGATGAACCGTTTCATATGAAGCGATTCAGCCCTAAAACGCCTCAGAGTCGCGTTTACACGCCAAATGTGTGTCGATCTAGGCAAGTGGTTTCATATGAAACGTTTTAAATCGCCCGTGTAAACACGGCTTGAGATTGTGAATTTAGGCTCTCATTTCATTTCCCCACTTTTTCGACAGCTTTTATATAGGGTTGGTATTCACCCATGTACTGTGAGTACAGGGTGAATCCTTTATCTGAGGGGCCTACTGTTATTACATACCAGTTGTCCCTCCCCACCACCCTCACCCCACACACATGTATACTACTCCCACTGGGCTACTACTCAGTGTCAAATTACCCCCTCTCTATCTAAATGACGGTTCACGCATGGCAGCTGGACAACTCAGTAGATTACCGCTGGTTGCACATGATACTCAGACTGGTTCCCGAGACTGCGTTGCCACAAAGTCGATACTTGCTGAGTGGATTTTCCCGGGCCCTGCCTACCTACAGACAGGATCAAACCATTATATACGCACTGGTACCCGGTTCTCTCTATTTTGGCATTGGTATTTGGTTAATCTATCACCAGGTCTTAGCAAGTCTAGATCAGCATATAGGCTCTTCTGGTAAACTAGAGGACACGCCCTGTACTTGGAAAAACATTTTTACACGAAAAAGAAAACTCCTACGAATGCAACAGAGAAAGAGTTTCGGGGCATACTTCTCCTCTCTTGCCATTTTGATGTGTCAATACCAACCCGACCAAGTTGTCCCTTTCCACTGTATTGTTACAACTCTAGTCTGGTGCCCACCATTTTAAAATAATGGCACTATGGCACCAAATATACATTTTGTGTTTCTATAATAACAAATAGACATATTTGTAGTAATTTATATTTATTTTCTTATATATTGTATTATTTTCAAGTCGTATTTAAAAAAGAAAATATATATATAACAAACAAGCTGCCTGTATATATTCAGATGACGCTGCAGAATAAATACATGCAAGCAACACCCTGGTGAGGACACAATGCAGGTGGTGTCTTCAAATTAATTAAGCACAAACAAAGAGGAGTCCTATCATTGCCCTAGTAAGCTGCTAGTTATCCAATTTAGCGTTTGTACTAACAGTCACTGACTGAAGTTCTCCCGGCCCCGCTTCAAATCGGAAGTAACACGTGATGTAGATCGACCACCAAGTGACTAATGCGCTGTTCAGTCCTATCAGAAAGTCACGTTATGGCATTGTAATTAACTAGTTAGTTGTGCTGGCTGTTGTAACCTAAAATACATATCACAATGCTAAAGCGTGATGCGGCCGACGCGTTACATCCGGGAACTTAAACACGAGGTTAACCCATTCACCACGCCACCTTCAGCCACATCACTGTATTAGTCTCACCTTATTTCACCTGACACCAACCCCCCAAAATATATCAATTACAATGACACCACAACTATGGCACAAGGGAACCATTTAGTGATTGTATGTGTAATCATTACAGGTCTATAATTAATTTGTATTTTAATGTCTTTGTAATTCATAACTTATATAAATAATAAAATATTCCTTGAAACAAAAGGTAATCATGTTGCCTGCATAAATACAGGCATGCATACATGCAGGCAGCGTCCCGATGTGGGGTGCCTTAATGCAGGCAGCGTCCCACTGTGGGGGTGCCTTATTGCAGGCAGCATCCTGCTGGGAGGGGGGGGGGGGGGCTTGCCATAATGCTCCCGCTGTGGGGTGCTTCAATGCAGGCAGCGTCCCGCTGTGGGGGGGGGGGGGGTGCCTTAATGCAGGTGGCGTCCTGCTGTGGGATGCTTTAATGCAGGTGGCGTCCTCAATGGGTTACGGTCCTAATTTGGTACTGGTGTGCATTATAATGGAATTGATATTTCCACTAAACTTCCATTTCTATTAGTCCTAATTGGACGTGCTGTCTCTTTCTAAGACTCGTGGCCAATGATAATAGCCACATAACATCAACAATATTTCATTGTCAGATAAAGGAAGAGACACGTTTTGTTCACTTTTTCAGGTATAACATCTCACCTTACAGGGAGATACTAAAATTACCGTATTTAGTATACATACTCGTAAGTAATGCAACCATAACCTATCTTTAGATATAAATAGATAAATAAATAATTATAACATACTTTGCAGATGCAATTTCGCTAAAGTTTCATAGGTTCGATCCCAAAACAGATTTAACTAATTGAACATTCTAAATATTCTAACAAGTACTTAGCATAATTGAAATTAAATCACACGAATGACCAAATTCACCAACATACTTCATTTTGGATTTTCTACTTTTTAAGTTACAGCTACTCGCTTTACACTATCCATTCCCAAACCAGTTGAAACCTTTCGAATATCAATTAACTTCAGGATTCGCAAGGTTACATTATATTACAAGTTTTTTTCCTTCGTATGGAATGATTAGATGATTAAATGATTAAATAACATCAATAACCAACAAGTGTGAGGAGGAATCTAGGATCTAACTCCAATACAATTATGTAATTAATGCCCCCTTCTAAAATTTCCCAACTAGGGGTGAGCAAGCTTTGTAACAAAGCTTTACAATCCCATACAAAAAGTAACTTCTGTAATTGAAGGTGGTTCCCCTCCCCCCCCCCCCCCCCCCCCCCCCCCGCGCCTTTGTGTTCTACAGCTGTATGTTTTGTTCACCAAGCAACACACAACTAGCAGTTTGAATACCTTTTTTTTGTCTTATTCTTTTTACACACACTTGGTTACTGACTTTGGCCTGGATTATAAACCACAAATGGCAGCCAGTCGCTTCAAGTGTCTTAACGCATGCACCTCTCACCACAAATACAAACAAGGCACTTTATTTGCAAATTAATCTCCGAAATGAGGGAAGCATTGCAACGCAAAACCTACTACAAACAAGGATCCAGTTGTAACCACGCGTTCTTGTGTGTGTGTGAGAGTGTACGCGAGTCTGACTGTATGTGCATGCGCGTATGTGTACACCTTAGCCAACCCATTCCCCCCAGTATCAAACACTATACGCCACTTCCAAGTCGCCGGCCTCTCAACTGGTTCCTGGTCTTAGTCGCCAGGTGGTAAGAGTACCTATCAGTGCACTCCCATCACCGTACGTATTGGTGAAATACAGTCTCAGTCTACCAGCAAAAGCTAGCTACGATGATGCAATACATCTGCAGTTCTGGATGCATGTAAAGTCACTGCTGCAAAGTTTGATATATATATACGTGTATATCATGGTAATTTTGATAAGTGGTTAATTAATTAACCGTACATACCATTAAGGTGTCCAGAGGGACATGTTTGCACAGCGCATGGAGGGACCCGGAAGTGACGTATCATGCAGAAACCACCAGCCACACTTGGTGCCAGCCAACGAAGGGGCAGTCTAGTGAGTACATAACAGAAGACAAATGTAAAAGGAAAATAAACCCCAAAAAGAAACATAATGCAGAGGGCATCACTCTACACAAACCACGTAAGAGATTTGTGTTTAAACATTTCCAATAGCGCCACCCAGAAATGGTACGTTCAACAGCGCCACCCAGAAATGGTACGTTGCCATGACAACATAACACCCACTGGCTGGGTCTGCTCGCCCTCCATCCTCGCGCCTGGCATTACGTCACTGGAAGCTGAGTTCGACGTCACAGTTCTACGTCATCGATTAGGGTGTGGCCGTAACGGTGGATGTCGATCCAGGATGTGGTAACAATAAAATCTCTGCAAGTACAACAAAAAGTATTTAGATACGGGCTCAGCTCAGGTTACTGTCGATTTGCACAATGTCATACAATTCAACACTGACAAAACAAGAGTTTGGATTTTGTCAAAGCTGCACAGCTCCAATGAAATAATGAAATTTTCTAAACCAAAACTTTTACTTAAATTTAAGCATCTATTCTTAAAGCTGCATCGTCCAATGGCACATTAAATTTTCAAAACCAAAACAATTATCTAGATTTGATTATTCATATCTAACTTAGATATTGATGCACTTATTAAGCATTTGTTGCCACATAGAAGGTAATACTTAGGCAATTTTCATAGAACCAGTTACCACGGAAGCTTATGGTGCTCGGAATTTGTATATGCATGCCAACAAGTAATTGTGCAGGTTTTAACTTCAAAGTTAGCCATTTATAATAAAATTTACTTCAAACAAAAGTAAGGTAGATTATAACGACCGACCTAGTTATTAATTATTTGTTTTAATTACAGAACCTATCGGACTATCCAACTGTAAAAGAAAAGAAACAGAAATCTATTTACGGATTGGGATTACCACCTGTTACATATTGATCAAATATTGCAACTACCCAACAACACTCAAAGGGGAGGAGGACCACCCCGCCCCACCCCGCCCCCCAGCCTTCCACTTTAAGTTTAACCGGACGCGGTGGCCTAATGGAGGACGGGAGTCCGATTCCCAGTCGAGTCAAACCAATGACTTATAAAATTGACACTTGTCGCTATCTAGCCTGGCATCCAGCATTACTAGGATAGGGCAAGAACTGGTTTGCTCAGTATCAGGATAATGTGACTGAGTGGGAAATCGGATCATGGTGCCGGCGGTTTGATCTCCCAGTGGGGCAGCACTATAAAGTCACCATGAGTGTGCAGTCACAAGTCGGTACTCGTCCTGATATAACCATAGATGTTGCTAGGATGTAAAACCCTAACAAACAAGTCTTTCTCTTTAACCCGCTGCCCATGCAGCTGTGAGAGTGGGGTACATGCAGCTAGTTCCCTAGATACAAGATTCACCCCGTACTGCTGCAGTAGGGGTGCAAACCAACATATTAGAAAAACGGGCGAAGAATGTCAACATGGCGGGTAAATAAATTGAGCTGATAAATTCTTAATTTAAGAAGCAAAATATATGCTTCACATACATGTTCATATTTACCCGCTACTTTTGAGTTGGAAAATATAATAAAACATATACTTTAATGCAATTTAAAAGTGAAATCGACGGCGTTCTCTGGCCGCCATCTTGTCTTTTTTGCATTCTCTCCCATTTCACCAACTCTGTGCCTATAGAAGTATCCATTTGATACTGGAGCCACATACTGGAGCCTCACTTCCATACTGGAGCCTCACTTCCATACTAACGCTATTTTCCCCCGTATTTATATAAGGCTGGTCTTCACCCGTGTACTACAAGTACCGGGTGAATCTTTTATCTACTAGTTCCCCTGATCCCTGGCACGGGGTGCTGACCCAGTGGGTGCTCCCCACCCCCTTATGATGCTCCATTTCCAGGGTCCAGGGGCACTAGCTTTTTTTGGGTGTGGCTGTATTTATGCTGTCCATAACTTGTTTTCGCCGCTAGGCAGTAAGTCTCGTGGTTCCCCTTGTTTTGTCACTTTCAGTTGTTGTGTAGCTATATAATCTATTTCAAATTAATAACTAGATTAGGTTGGTCATTATGATCTACCATCACCCACCAGACTCTCTGACTGCAGCCACACACACATCCAATGTGCCACTGCACATTCCGAGCACAAATTGGGACTCATCAATCATTGACGAGTTCACAATATATGATGAGTTGCTGTCATCATCGCCACCGATGATCAACCAAGATCTATTTGAGTTGTTGTGTAGCTTGTTGAGAGACCTTAACACCTGACCACCCTCTCTCATATGACCCCCAGGTTTCTATCGAACACAACCCAAACTAGTGAATGCGAACATGAGGTGAATATTTGAATTTGTTGTTGCTTTTTAAAAGAATATTTATTTTGCAACGTTACAATAAGTCAAACAAATAACACGCCTAAATCCCAGCTATGGAACAGCACAGATTTTCCACAAATTGCTTGAATCTTGAGAATTTGGAGTAAATTTGTTTAGTAATTTTAGAGACCATTGAAGTCCAATGACTTTGAAAGTTTCAAAGTCTTTGGACATGGACTAAGGAGGTCAATTTTGTACGGAGACATGTATCCAAGAGATATTTGTATTACTTCCCTATTTATATAACCAAACATGTGTTTGGAGAGTGATGGTTAGGAAGCGACAGGTACCAATTTTGTAAGCCATTGGTTTGATTTGATCAGGAATTGAACGCCCGATCTTCTGGATGGGAGGACTACGCTCTACCGATTTGGCCACTGCGACCGGTGTTAAAGAAGGGCGCTTAAGGTGGAACCGGTGCCTTTTTTTTGTCATTCACAAACTCCAAAAATCTAAGCAAATTCTCATTTAAAAAGAAGGTCCTGTGGCTGTGTTCCACCAAAGGGGCTCCAACATTGAACATCTTGCATTCACCCACTGTACTGTGGTTGCCAATGTGACATTCAAAAATGAAATAAAAACAACAAAACTACAACTCCAAAACAACCACTCATGAACCACATGATTAATTATATTCGCCATGTTTTACCCGACGCTAGACCTGATGCAGTGGCCGAATTGGTGAGAGCGCTGGGTGGTTTGTGGGGGTGGGGAAGTAAGTGGTAGGTTCGAACCCAGGCCGAGTCAACTCAATGATATACAATATTGATACCTTACATGGTACTCAGCATTCATAGGATAGGGCAAGGACTGGTTAGCTCAGTATCAGGATAATATGAGTGGGTGAGATAATTGGTTATGGTGCCAAAGTCATTATACTGTGACAAGTCGGTATCCACCCTGATATGACCGTAAATTGTTGCTAGGACGTAAACTCCCAACAAAATAAACAAAACCTGAAACTTGATTTAACCTATACCTACAATGCAAGTCAAATTTGTCGAAATCAACCCTCTCACCTGGCACCGACCAATGAAATAACAAATAACATGTATAAAAAGGTGCCTGCTGTGTGTGTTTGTGCGTGTGTATGTGTGTGTGAGTATGTGTGTGTCTGAGTGTGTTTGTGCGTGTGTGTGTGTGTCTGTGTGAGTATGTGTGTGTCTGCGTGTGTGTGTGTGTGTGTGTAAATAGCAGCCATCATACATTGCTGCGTGCAGGTACCCTCATACATGCACCCACCATGACCACCTGTTGGTCATGGTGGGTGCAATTTTACACACCGACAGAGTTCATGAAAAATTCATTATAAATGAGCGCATTTAGAATCCACATTTTATCTACCATTTCTGGTTATAAATTTCACGAAAATTTCATTAATGCGATCATACAAATTCTGCTGCATTTTACCCCACCAACATCACCCACAAATTTCATGAAAATTAAAACGCTTAGATTTTACCACTTAGTATGTCAAATATTTGGGAAAACTTCACAAAAACTAAAATCAGATCAGTTAGATTCTACTGCTTTTTTAGTTTAAGCTAGTTCTACATGACAATAAATTTACCCCCTAAAGATATCCTTAAAATATCAGCGATAAAAATCGCTACTAACAAAGAAAAAGAGAACAAAGGGGAACAGAGATGTGACTTCCCGGAAAGTTGCCGGTGATTCTCTGGTGACAGCACTAAAACCCAGATAGGGCTCGTCTTTTTCGTGCAACTCAGCAAAAATGCCTTGGTCGGTATTGGCCGAATAGGTGTTAACTGTTATGCGAATTTTTGTAAATAAATGAAGATGTAATGTTTTTTTTGCTACAGTGCACCCACACCACGACGCTGATACGCGACGAAGGAGGGACAAAGGCGGGGGTGGAGAAAAATATTTTATTCAGGATAAAATGAATAAGCAATAAAAATGAACTGAACATCAGGGATATGTAGAGCAATGCATACAATAGGATAGAAGTAAACATGAGGTAGACAATGCAATGCTAAATGAGGGTAATGTCATTGAATGTCGGTGGAATCTCAGGAATGTCAGGATCTGCCGGGTATGGCGAGGTCATCCTGGGGAGAGTCAGTGGGAAGGATCACCCAACTAGAACTAACTGAGCTATATTGTTTGCTTTTTTTTTTTTTAAACATCCTAAACCAGTGTCCAAGGTCTTATCAGGACGGCTACAGACTTTTGGTAGTGCACACTCATGGCAACTTTACAGTGCTGCCCCACTGGGAGACGAGGCCACTGCCAACCTTGACCTAATACCCCAGTCATCTTATCCTGACACTGAGCAGTCCTTGCCCTATACGAGTACTGCAGAGTGCTAGGTTAGGTAGCTATAAGTATAAATCTGGTAAGCCATTGATTTGAATCAGCCCCGGTTCAAACCCAAGATCTCCCGCGCAAAAAGCCCATCCAGTAGATAGTTACTTATTTCTACAAGCATGGCCACAGGCACAGCACTATAAAACCACAATCAATCAACAATTATCACCTCAGGTGTTGCTGGGACATAAAACTCCATCCAACCACCCAAAACCCAAGTCCAATCGACTACACCTGAGAAACGCATTTCGCGAAGTACTCCAAGTGAAGGGAAGGGAAGAAGGGAAGACGGGGTCGAGGGAGGAAGGTATCATTGCGAGTTTGCGATGTGAGATGTGGACGCAGGGAGAAACAACCTGACACTCGGACATTGCAGTCGTCCAGGCACGTGTCTAGACTAGAACTTGTCCCACCCCCACACCCACACACCGACTCGCCGAGCCAGACAACAGAATTGCTAACACAACTATCAGATCAGTTTTCAATCCACGCCCAGATACTACTTTATTTTTGAGGGCATCCCATTGGTGCTCAATCTGTATGGCGCCTATATTTAATATAGCTTTGTATATTCATGCGCATTTTAGATGCTTCTTAAGACCCAGTCACACGACGGCTTGCGAACACTTTGGACCAAAGACACCACAGTCACCGGCGACCTCCCGTCGCCAACCTCCTTTCCACCATTTTGGTCGCAAAGAGGTTTTTAATGCAGTAGCTGCATCCTTCTTGCGACCATTTTGGTCACACGGAGGTAGTCGACCACTGAGGACAATTTTGCGACTAACCTTTTTGTGTGGTCGCAAGCAGTGTGCCTGGGGTATAAGGAAGCAATATAAGCTAACTATACCGTGTCATTGCAGTTACCACTGCGCGGCTTGTATCAGACCTTTATTCTGCCTGATGACTACGCTCTTCCGCGTGAGACTACCGGCCCTAGACACTGCACCAATTGCACTCGCTACTTTAGCAAATGTATGTATACCAGAAAGCGACCTTTTTTTTGTTTCTTTTGTCATTCATTTATTCATCAGAATATCTTCCCCCCTCAGCACCAAAGTTTTGATCTTCGAGCCATGTTACATGACACATAAGCAAAAAATGACTATAAAAAATACATATAGGGAAAAAACAAATCTTCAAGCCATGTTATAAAACGTATGAGTACAGATGATTTCCTCATAAGAAAAGTGCAGGATCCACACACATGTGAATATATGGAATCCAAGGCTATTTCAACGTTGTTTTTGATAGGAATCCAAGACTTTTCATTTGGATTTAAGGAAAAAACAACAATTGTGAATGGCAATTTTGGACTAATTTAGATCAGTGGGAATAGTTTAATGAAATGCAAGGCTTTTCAAGATTAATTACCAAAAATAGAGTAATTTCCAGGCTTTTCAATGCCTTGAAATGGGGCAAATGAAGTTTATTCCAAAACTGTCCAGGCCCCGTACGCACCCTGAAAGTGTCTATCTAAAAGCAACCAATAGACAAACAAAAAATACTATATTACCCTTCAGTTAGTTGAGTTCTTTCGCAAGCTAAGCGACGGTGAGCATTCAGTTGTCGATCACAAAGACTTTATTTATTTATTTATTTATTTATTTATTAACGTAGATAAGGCCTGTCCATTCCAAAACAGCAACCAAACGAGTATAATAAGCTGTCAGGAATTCCCTCGCAAAACCAGCGAAATTGTGAAGCTCTTTCATCCCTAAATATCAATGATTAATCTCCTCATTCTAGTACAAAAGAAAAGTCCAAAGAAAAAGACCCAGATACTAGACCCCTGCCAGCAAAACATGAAGGGCCCCATCTTGGTAATATCCTAACTGAATGGCTAACACATTCTTAGTCTCTAGAACTAGGAAGTGTGATGTGGAATGACTTACTACACATGATAGGTCAACAGTGTGTTCAGAACATGGTTAAGGTGTAATCTATATTGTCAGTAATTAATCTACTTGTATTTTCAGGCCACCCCAAGTCCACAATTCTTTGCTAATTTCCATTATGACATTATCCCTTTGGACTATTTCCCTAAATTATTTCCCGTCCTGATATGACCTCAGATGTTGCCAGGACGTAAAACTCCAACAACAAACCTGATTTATCACTGGTACTACCCCTTACCACCCGACTATCAGAATTTGTCATGACCTTGTAAATTCTGTTCACATCTATTCCCACCAAGAGCTAATATAGTGCTCTGATTAGTTTCATTAGAAGTATATTAAATTGTATTGCTACATTCCCATGTAAATACATAATGCATATTGATACAGCGGTCAATGAAACACCCGCTTCTACTAATGGAATCGTTTTCTCTGTATAGACCACTTCATGAAAATAAAATGTGAAAAGCGTGTGCATTGCAAGTTCTGTGTATACAAATCAATGAACAGGGCACTTAAATAGCATCCTTCATCCATATATACCACACCTGTCTCAAATACCTTGCTCGTCCCAATAGACTACATCACCATTCCAGCCGCGCAGTGCATTGTGGGATGCGTAGAAGGAAAACAAACCCGCAAGAAGCACATGGCACATGCTAATACACTGGGTGCAGCTATGAAATGTGCTAGTTTCAGCTCAGCTCAGCTCTTGTTTGAAACATAGAATACCAACTAAAAAAATATATCTAATAAATTAAGATATTAATCTTTTATCCAGCATTGCATTTATAGTATAGTTATACGAATCTTACCTGGGTACAGATGATGGATAACTGTTGTTTTACCTCGGTACTAAGCCTCAGGCTATTCGTAGCCGAGGGAGAAGGAAGCACATCCGGGTCCAGCAATTAGCATAATCAATTAGCATAATCAACGGGAGGACGTTCGTTGAGTTGCTCCGGCAGCTTTTCTATCTACGATGACGTACTAACTGTAAGTATTTATTTGAAAGTGGTGCAGATTGGTTTTGATACTATTTGGCACTTTTTGACAAAGTTTTTAGAACTTTAAGATGTTATTTGTTACTTTTATGGGTATTTTACGATTTTGAAACATCGATAGAACAAAGCGCCATTTTTTTCCTTTGTTTTACTACAAGCCGCCCATTGATGAACGGAGAGCGATGTGGTTGGAGACTCATCTCGTTGAGATTTTATCCTCTGTTTCTTTTATGGATTCTCGTTGGGATTTAATCCTTGGTTTCTTTTATGGATTCCCCAAATTTTTAGGCATACCTCCGAGTTACGTAGCATTTTCTCCAACTTGTTAGCACAGTAGCCACAGGGGGGGGAGAAGTGTATGGAATAGAGTGTAGGAGGCTACCGATACACTGGTCCCTACCCCTTGTTTGGTTTTGGTTTCGATACCATTCACCTACGACATTACACATTAGCTTGCTCACGCCTGTGTTGGAATTATTTAAATACTTTATCCAACACCACTAGATGCACAGATTTGGGTTTTGTAACCTGTTGTGACATTTGGTCAAATTCAGTCACTTTATCGTAACTTTCTTTCAATCGTTACAGACTTCCGACGCCTATGAAGTGGAGTAAGCATGGAGCTGCAGCTTGGATGACTGATGACTATGGCTCATTGCCAGCGGTGTCAGTGCCGCCCTCTCCGGAGCATGTCGTTTCCGAAGAGGTCAGTGGACCAGAGGTGCCAACTGTGGGCCAGTCGGACTAGGAAACAAGGTTGACGCGGTTGTTGGAGACCAAACTCGAGGAGTTTCGTCCGGCCAGACATCGTGAGAGAAAGAGGCCACCTCCTCAAGGGGACGACTCGGACTGGGAGGACGTATCCGAAGACGAGTTTCCGGACGTTGACTCGTCTCCAGAGCCAGTACCACTCAAGAAGAGGAAGAAGGCAAAGAAGGCGGTGAGCTCGTCTGGTGACAAGTTCACACAGGCAAGGAAGAAGGGGGTCAGAAGAAAGAAGAGTAAGAAGCAAAAGACCAAGAAGAAAAAGAAAGACTCGTCATCAGATTCCTCTTCGGACTCGGAGTCCGACTCCGACACCGAGCATACAGGCGTTTACGCTAAAATCGGAGGTTTGTTTGTTTGTTGTTGTTTTATGTCCTAGCAACATCTAAGGTCATCAGGACGCGTACCGACTTGTGACAGTGTGCACTCATGGTGACTTTATAGTGCTGCCCCACTGGAAGACCAGGCCACCAGCACCATGATGTGATATCCCACTCAGTCACATTATCCTGACACTGAGCCAACCAGTCCTCGTCCTATCCTAATAATGCCGAGTGCCAGGCTAGGAAGCGACAAGTATCAATTTTAAAGTCATTGGTTTGGTTTGACTCAACCAGGGTTCGAACCCACGATCCCAACACGGGAGACGGACACTCTAACTCATTCGGCCATCCCGTCTGGTCTAAAATTGGAGGAAAAGTCAGGAAGAAGTGCCAGGTGGAAAAGGCTAAAAAGGTCTTGACTACCACCATGGTGCGGGAGACAATAAAGGGACACTTCAATACCTTTAAGCCTGCAGAGGTAATCACCAAACTGGGTGAAAAGCTCACCGGGATCAAGGGGATCCCGGATTCTGTGGTCAAGGAAATGGACCATGACGTTCATCTCAGTGATGAACGCAAAAATTTTGAGGGTGTCCTCCATACCGTTCATAAAGCGGTCCTAGGGGCCCTAACTGCGATTGCGCCGGTGGCCAATCGCATGCAGACCGAGAACAAGTTCTCCTCATTGGCCAGGACTATGGACAGTGGAATTGCCATGCTAACGGCAGTGAGCAACTTCCTGTCATACAGATGCTTTGAAAACGTTTTCAAAGCAGTCTGTACAGATGCAGACAAGGAAGTTGCCAGATCCAAGAAAGTCATGGATAACGACTGCAAAGAATACACTCTTTTCCTCCCGCCTAAGCCAGTGAAGGGGAAACCACTAGACAAAACAAAAATGTTTGGTGGAAAGCATATGGATGCAAAGAAAAAGACCAATGACGTGAACACACGTTTCCAGCCCAGAGGTCAAGGACAGCGCCAGCCGTTCGGCTGGAAGGAAGGGAACCGTCCCTTCAAGAGGGAGTACACTCCCATCAAGCCATCCCCTTGCCCAGGGAACAAGTAGAGGTTGCAACGCAAACTCCCATGGCCATGGAAACACCCGTAAGCAAATTTAAGGCTGGCAATATTAAAAATTGTTTGGAGGAATGGAACTTAATTACTGATAATTTGACCGTTTTAAGTATTGGGGAGGGAATACGTATTTACGCAACTCCCGGTACAGTAAACAATTCCTTTTCCCTATCGGTTTGATGTAGACGAGAGAGAGGCACTAGATAAGCATGTGTTGCAATTTTGTGAGAAGGGCATAATAGAAAAGGTGAACCATGAGAGAGGCGAATTTGTTTCAAACATATTTTCGCGGCCTAAACCGAATGGCAATGTTAGAATGATTTTGGATCTAACAAGACTGAACAAGTTGGTTGAATATAGACATTTTAAGATGTTTTCTCTCGAAACAGCAAGAGATTTGGTAACGAACGGTTTACATCAATATCATCAGCACATCTTATGCCATGTGGATTTAGATTTAGACAAATCTGGGCACTCAGACTAGTGTTAGAGCCATAGCCAGAGTAGGTTTTACTTATTTTATTAATGTTTTTATTTATATCCTATGGTTAATGACATGTAGAACTAGAAAATGAGTAGGGTTAATCAGATATTGGTTATATATTTCTCTGAAACAAGTGTATATTGACACATTTGGCATTATAATATTTAGAACAAGAATTAATAATGATGATGTGGATATCAGCCTTAAAGTGACTGATTGTTTCTTAGCTCAAAATGTTTACTATGGCTAGTTTTGTCTTAGCTATATTCATCAGATCATTATGTTGCATGCGTGCATACATGTTTATGCAAAATTGTTATGTATTTCTATTTATTTTGAATAAAATCAAAGTTTTGCCCTACGCGTATCGGCAAACTCAATGGCCAGACGCTTTGGTTTGCTGCCAACGCCGTTTTCAGCGCATGTGCAGTCGAAACGGTGATCTTGTTTATACAAATGGGCCTATACATACATGATATGTCCCCTGTTTAAGGGACTGTATGAGATGGTTGAGTAGATAGACATGCAAGCAATCCTTCAGTGATAATTGTCGCTACCTTGCCTAGTGCTCAGCATTACTAGGATTGCACAACGACTGGTCGGTGCTGCGTTACGATAACGTGACTAAGTGTGGGGAGCACAGTGTCCCAATGGGGAAACACTATAAAGCCACTATGATTAGGGACTGTTAGTTGTTGGAGTTTTACGGCCAGGTAACATCTAAGGTCATATCAGGATGGATACCGACTTGTGACAGTGCACACTCATGGCGACTTTATACTGCTGCCCCTCTGGGAGACCAGGCCACCAGCACAATGACATGATATCCCACTCAGTCACATTATTCTGGTACTGAGCCAATCAGTCCTTGCCCTCTCCTAATAATGCTGAGCGCCTGGCTAAGAAGTGACAAGTATACATTTTTTAGTCATTGGTTTGACTCGACCAGGGTTGGAACCCATGGGTTCGAATCCCACAATCTACCAACACGGGAGACGGACGCTTAAAGTAGACACAGTCACAAGCCGGTATCTGTCTTGATCATGACCTCAGATGTCGGAAGGAATTACAAATCTCAACCAATCAACCAATCTGTGCCTTGTAGGGAAGCAGACTCAGACCTCACGACGTATTAGCACTGACAATGACTGCACATCAGACACACATACATTATTGATTGTGTGAGAAAGAAGCTTGTGTGCGCTGTAGTCTAAATGCTGACTCCCTCTTTCTGTACCATATGTCACTCACCTCCAACCCCACCCACCGGGCGCGGTGGCCTAATCGGTAGAGCGCGGGCCCTGCGTGTGGAAGGTCGGGAGTTCAGTTCCCGGTCGAGTTAAACCAATGACATGAAATTGATACTTGTCGCTTCCTAGCCTGGTGCTCGGCATTATTAGGTGAGGGCAAGGACTGGTTAGCTCAGTGTCAGGATAAGCAGTCTGATCTCCCAGAGGGGCAGCACTATAAAGCCGCCAGGATTGGAACCACAATCTCATGGGTTCGGATCTCCCGATCTCCCAAAACAGGAGACGGACACTCTACTCATTCGACCACCCCGTCTGGTCGCGCCATGAGTGCGCACTGTCACAAGTCGGTACCCATCCTGATATGATCTTAGATGTTGCCAGGACGTAACACACCAAGAAACAAACCACCCCCCACCCAATTCCATCACAGACCCCGTAAATTGCGTTGACGCCCTACCGACCCACTCCCTGAATCGCTCGTCTCTAGGGAGAAAATGGGATTTACCGTCATTTAGGTAACCCTACACTACGGGTCACTTTGATCAGCTTAACAAGCAGATCGACAATATTAAAGCTGCATAGTCCGATGAAAACATCAAATTTTCATAACCAAAGCAGTGATCTAGATTTGATTCTACATATCTAACTTAAATACTGGTGCACTTATCAAACATTTCTCACCACATAGAATGGAATACAGAGCTAATTTAATCAAACCTGTTACTGCAGAAGCCTATAGTGTCAGAGTTTTGGTGTGAAGATGCTTCAAACCAAAGTAAAGTAGGTTATTATGATAAACCTAATGTATTTATTTCAGAAAATGACAGAAACTCAAAAACACCAGACTATGCAACTTTAAACTGAACTAAGAACGAGACAAGTTTGCTATACGTACACAAAAGAACAGAACACTTGATGCTCCTCACCAGAGAGCTAGTCATGTACATACAGTTTATACATTCTATTATTGACGTCATCGTGATGGGTTGATTGACTGATCGATTGCAGTCTTACATCCTAGCGACGTCTGAGGTCATGTCAGGACAGGTACCGACTTGTAACAGTGCGTCCCAATAGTGTCTTTATAGTGTTACCTCAGTATCTAGACACTAGGCCAACAATCCACTTTCTATCTTGTCAAATAGATCCTTAGTTTGACTCAAGCTTGTTTAGAACCCACAACCTCCGGCTCGGGAAGCGGACACTGCATCGCTAGATCATTCTTTCGAAACATATTCATGTGTATACCTTTTACTACTACTACTACTTGCGACAGTGTGCCCTCATGGTGACTTTATAGTGCTGCCCCACTGGGAAATTAGGCCACCAGCACCATGACTCGATATCCCACTGAGTCACATTATCCTGACACTGAGCTAACCAGTCCTTGCCCTGTCCTATTAAAGCAGAGCGCCAGGCTGGAAAGCGACAAGTATCAATTTGATAAGTCATTGGTTTGACTCGACCGGCAACCAAACTCCCGATCTCCCGCACGTGAGGCCCGTTTTCTACCAATTAGGCCACCGCGCCCGGTTAGTAGTGCATAGCAGTAAGCTCAGTTAAAGCTGAGCATTCTGGGGCGGTCACACACCAGTCTATATATATAAGCCAAGCTGGGTGCACAGAAAGGATACAGACTAGGTGGTGTGCAGCATGGTGTCATTAATTAAGATCATGGATGGATTTAGGATTTATTTATAGATGGTTTTCTGTGTCTCCTCTCTTTTTGTTGGTGAAATTAAGCTGACAATTTAACGAGTGAGTTTATTACGGGGATACCAGTAGCATCATGCAAATGTGATATATTACACTTCATTAATTCATTCTCCGCCTCTTGTATCCCCATGATAAATATTACTTAAGATCTGGGAGTAACAGCGACCATATTACTCTAATACACATTTGATGAAACTACCGTACAAATGGTCAGCCCAATTTGGTGTGAGGGGCCAAGCACCGACGGGTGCAAAGTGTAGGTTCAAAACACAAATACGATATTATGGTCGTAGGCCTAGTAAATGCATTTAGCCCTAATTGATTTTAATTTAATTAAATTTAGTTAGAAATGTCAAATTCAACTTAATAAAAAAACGACCCTGCATTTCAGCATATAATTGGCCATGAAAAATACCCAACCTGGGGATAAATGGCCTGATGTTTTTACAAATATTTTCTTTTAATACCCAGGGGTGAAAGTGGTCTCAAGCAAAAAACGCGGAAATCAAGCCGAGATTATTACACCGACGGCGAATTTCCGTGAAAGCCCGGATCTTCTCCTCGGACGTAAAACAACAAACAAACAAACAAACATCTCACGTAGCACTGTCAGAGAATTGCAGAAAAATGCCTGAAGTCAGGTTTCTATTAGCCTTGTCACTTTATTATATATATCACATGCCTACCTAGCGTGTCCTTGTTTGGGTTTTATGTTCTAGCTACATCTAAGGTCATAAGAACGGGATTCACACTACCCAACTGTTATCATATACATCCTGATTCCTTGGAATTTTGTTTAACGTTAATAGGTACATATACAAAAAATCGCGGAAATCTGTGAAACTGCAGAGATCTTTCATCCCTGAATACCAAGGATGGACTGGCCTTCCAATTGATTCTACCATAGAACATGAATTCAGACACTTGATAATCACAGAAGCGATTACACGGCCTTGTAACATATGAGGTTATATCAGGACGGGTACCGACATATGCCACTGTACACTCTTGGTGGCTTTATAGTGCTTCCCTACTGAAATACCATGCCACAATCACAATGATACAATATCCCCCTCAATCACATCACGCTGACACTGAGCCAAACAGTCCTTGCCGTATCCTAGTAAAACCCAGCGCTAAACGAGGTAATGAAATGTGGCAATTTCTTTTTGACATCTCACCATGAAGAACACACATCCAGTCTGTCCCCTGCAGAAGGTCAGGAGCTCGAAACCCCGGGCGAGTCAAACCAATGACGTACCAAATTTATACTTGTTGCTATCTAGCCTGGGGCTCGACATTACTGGGATAGGGCAAGGACTGGTTAACTCAGTGTCAGGTTTACCTGACTGAATGGGAAATTAGGTCATGGTGCCACCGGTCTGATAACCCAGTGGGACAGCACTATAAAGTCACCATGAGTGTTCACAAATCAGGACCCGTCCTGATATGACCTTAGATATTGCCAGGACATGAAATGTAAATAAATAAACAAACAAACTTACATGTAGTGGTTGAAGAATGAGCATTGAGGAGGGGGCTGCTCAGCCTTGTGCCGAGGCTGCGACTTCCTCCAATGTAGCACCAGGAGAAGGCACTGAGGGACAAAGAGACAGCACCATGACATATCAGAGATTGCACGGGCAGAAACAGAGTGGAGTACCAGCAATGGTTTGCCGAAAGAATCAAAAGGACTGACAAGTAATTAAATCAGTGCAACGATTTGGGAGGGGTACCTTTAATTATTAAGTTAGTAGGTCAGTAATGAGCTCCTCTCCCATACGGTGGCTTGCGTGCCCCCACTACGCCGATATGGTAGGTAGAGGCCGGCTGGTTGAGTTGAGTTTAGTTTTATTTAAAGTTGCATAGTCCGATGGTTTTGGGTTTATCTCATTTTCTGAGATAAACATATTTGGTTGTTCATTATAATCTACCTTACTTTAGTTTGAATTAACTTTTATTTTAAATCGCTAACATTTGAGATATTTGAAATGGAAACATGCTAAATTAATTTTGGCAAGCTTGCCAAAACTCTATCACCATAGGCTTCTGCAGTAACAGGTTCTATTAATTGACTCAGTATTGCCTTATATGTGATGACAAATGTTTAATAAGTGCATCAATATCTAAGTTAGATATGTAGAATCAAATCTAGATAACGATTTTGGTTTTGAAAATTTGATGTTTTTATCGGACTATGCAGCTTTAACCACAAACATGTAGTAAGGTAACTAACTGTATGGCTTCCCCAAGGGGTGATCTTCCAGCCGAACAACCAATGTTACATTGAATTAAACGTCATACTTATGCAAAATACATTGCTACAACAAATCGGCAATTGAAATCTTTATGGCAGCAGGCTAGTTTGTGTATCCAAAAACTGGGTCAGTCTGGAACAGACTATCAGCCACATCCCAATTGGAGGTTAGGTAGTACTTGGGCGCGTGTTGAGAAATCACTCAACTCCCAGAATACACCAGCCCAACCTGAGGTTAGCAACAATACACCTTTTAAGTAACATGCTTTTAGTTGGGAGTGGGGGCTGTGGTTTCTTACACTGTGTTAGAACCCGGGGGGTTGGGGGTGGGGTTTAGGATGGAGAGGAAATATTTCAGTTATAGTCTATACAGAATTTCTGAAAGTAAAACACTGTTAGCAGTTTTGTTAGTGGTGGGGGTGATTATAGAATTTCTGAAAGTGTGAAAGAGTTATTTTTAAGGGGCCATGTTGCCATTGCTGGCCATGCAGGCTTTTCAATTACGATCTTAGTGGTAGGGGTATTGGTCATGATTAGGGATGACGAGGGTAAGTCAGAACATGACAACAGTGGCATAATGTTATTATTCAACAATAAAATTAACCAAGAACTAAAAGTCTGATATCATTCAACGCAGGTTCAAAAGATGTGTTTGAAGATATTACTTAAACCTGCAACTGATACCATTCACATTGTTTATTGAAAACTAGGCTGAAACGGTGGAGAATTGAATAAATGTTAATGAATTAGAATCACTGTCTCTTTAAATTGCTTCTGGACTCCCCACTTTATGAGGAATGCAACTATTGGCTAGTGGTTGCCCATATTCATACTCATACTCATACAGTATTATTTATTCAAATATGGTTTAAAACCTGACTTAACGGGTGCGATATTGGAGATCTTAATGAAATAGAAATTATGTTAACTGACACAAATTTAAATTCTCCATATCATTATTTGGTCTCTACATATTTACACCACCTGCCCAAAATATGGCACAAACATTGTTGGTTGGTTGGTTATTGGGAGTTTTATGTCCTGGTAACATTTAAGTTCAAATCAGGACGGGTATGTCTCATGACAGTGTGCACTCATGGTGACTTTTATAGTGCTGCCCCACTGGGAAATCAGGTCACCAGCACCATGAACCGCTATCCCACCCAGTCATATTACCCTGACACTGAGCTAACCAGTCCTTGCCCTATCCTATTTATGACCAGCGCCAAGTTAGCAAGAGACAAATATCAATTTTGTAAGTGGTTGGTTTGACTTGACTTGAAATTGAACTCCTGTGACCCGCATGAGAGGCCTGCGCTCTACCGATTTAGCCAATGCGCCCAGTCCATTGGACATATAGAGAATGCATGAATTACAATACACACCCAAATATTGACTTGCTTTTGGCTAGTCAGAAGTGTAAGCCTTTCATCCAAATTTAGCTTCCCAGATGATGCTTACCTCCCAAATCAATTTGTTCTTTAAATAAGCTGCAGCAGGTTCTTCAGTTTATATTAGTTTAAGCAGGAATATGTATAATAACCAATGTGGATATGCATTTCATCGCAGAGTGGAATAATATAAACTGTTTATTGGACTTCTGGGTGTGTTCAGACATCATTTAAGAATATAATGGGTTATTTATATTCCACATTAAAATAGTTCCATTGCATGCTGCCCAGATACACCAGTCGCTTTTTAAATCTGTTTGGTTTCCATGCTGCAATTTCTTGAGGCAGGTTCCTCCAGCTGAGCACGTGATTGTGTTGTCTATGAAGGCTTCAATTATGCTCTCTTGTGCATTAATGTTTTTTCTTAGCATATGTTTTCTATTGCGTGTGTAACATCATATATGTCCAACTTAGATCTAGTGTGCATTTCTTTGTTAGAATAACTCCGCTTTTGTACTCTTTGTAGAATATTTCTGCAATTCCAGGGCAAGTGTCCTAATCATTAAACCACTTAGGCTCCCTGACACAACCAAACCCATGCTTATTGGTGAATGGGGCATTTGTACCGTCTAGGTACAACTTTATTCACTTCATTTCAGGATAAGAGGAAACATCACTTGCAACTCAGAAGCAGCAACAGCATAAGGAATCCATATAATTCGCTAAAAGCTGATTGAATACAGTACCAGTTTTTAATTTTGATAACATTTGCAGATTAATATACACCACCATTCACAATTATAGAGCTGAGTTACAGTGCTGAAGCCATTGGTACACAAAGTACAAGCAGCAAGCCTACCTGGTACTGCCTCTCCTATTGAAGTCTGGTTGTCTGGTTGTGGCACGCTAGCCTTGCTGTCTGTTTCACTGCTGTTCACATCTACTTCTGCTTCTGACGACTTCTGCCTGACAGATTCCTCAGTTATTATAGTTGCTACCGACTCGGTGGCTACACCAGACTCTTGTTTTGTTACTTCTTCCACAGAAGTTTCAGCTTTAATGTCCTTTTCAGCTAAAGTTGTAGCTTCAGCCACCTGAACTTCCACTGGGAGAGCTTTCTCCACAGTGAGTGTTTCTGTGTTGTTGTCAAGGCTTTCCTTAGTTGTCTCTTCAATGCGTTCGGTAAGTTTTTCTAGGCCTTCATCACCACCTTCTTTAGCATGGTCAAAGCCTTCCTTCTGAACCTCTAAGTCTTCTTTTGGCTCATTGAAACCTTCACTAGGGATGTCGGTGCCTTCTTTAAGCTTCGGTAAGTCTTTCACAGGCTTGTCACCAGCTTTCTTTGGCTGGTCTTTCTGAAGATTCTCTATAAGTTCCATCGGTTTTTCTAGGCCCACCGTGGTCTCAATAAGCCCCTCTTTAGGCTTCTCTATATGTTCCATTGCCTTCTCTATACTTTCCGTTGGCTTGTCAAGTTCTACATTTGGTTTATGTATGCCTTCTTTGGGCTTCTCTAAGCCTTCTTTGGGCTTCTCTAAGCCTTCGTTGGGCTTTTCTAAGCCTTCTATGGGCTTCTCTGAGCCCTCTTTGGGCTTCTCTAAGCCTTCTTTGGCCTTCTCTAAGCCCTCTTTGGGCTTCTCTGAACACTCTTTAGGCTTCTCTGAACCCTCTTTGGGCTTCTCCAAGCCTTTTGTATGCTTCTCTGAGCCTTCGTTAGGCTTCTCTGAGCCCTCTTTAGGGATCAATGAGCCCTCTTTAGGCATATCTGAGCCCTCTTTAGGCTTCTCTGAGTCCTCTTTAGGCTTCTCTGAACCCTCTTTAGGGATTTCTAAGCCTTCTTTAGGCTCAGCCAGGCTTGGCTGGCTTGTTTCAGTCTGGGGCTGCTGCTGCTGCTGCTGCTGAACACTGGGCAGGCTACTAGCGGGACCTGCAGAGGGCGAATCAGGTTTCTCTGCAGTCGGCTCTGGTAGGGAGTTCTCTGCTTTCGGTTCTGTGTCATCATCGCAAGTAGCGTCGGGCGAAGGACCGCTACTCCGATCAGTGCTAGTAGTCGCCTCAGTGGGGGTCGGGGTATCCTCCACAGCATCTTCTTTACCATCCAGGTTGCTGACCTGTTTGTCAGCCACCTCTGGTTTCGCTCCTTCTGTATCCAGCTCCTCATCAGACTCTGGCAGAGGGGTATTTTCAGGGGCATCATTAACAGACAGATTTTCTTGCAGAATGTTTGATGTGGCTTCTGTATCAGCTTCTGCACTGTCATTTGTAGTGATTGGTTTTGTATTCATGTTCTCCTCATCAGGCAGATCTGTCATGTCCTCCGCATTTTGACTTGTGTTCAGTGACTCAGAGGCATTGGATGCATTATTATCAGAAAAGTTCTCAGAAGCACCCAAATCCATATATTTAGCAGCGCCTGTGAGTTTGGGCTTAGCAGTTATTAGCGATTCGGGTGATGAAGGATCAGAAAGTGGGGAGAGGGGAGGCACCATGCTCTCAACATTCACATCCAGTTTTAGGGTATGCTCTTGTATGAATCGCTCTAATGATTCAGCACTACTGTTGTGTGGATCTTGGTCACCATCTTCATCATCTGTGTCACTCTTAATTTTAGCAATTTTAATGTCGTAAAAGTCATGAGCATCCTCCCATTCCTCCCCATCCTCCGGGCTCTTCATCCCCTCCACCTCGCCTCCCGATAGCACATCGATGACTGCCTCTTTCTCAGCAAGGTCAGCTGAAACAATTTGCACAACTGACCCTGGCTGCAAGTCACCGTAATCCCAGTTCTCATCAAACGTACCCATAGCAATATCTGGCGGCACTTCAGCAAGATTTGAGTCACCATCATGGATGAAGTGCTGATCATCTGGAATTCGGCCAGAGGCAACTCGCCAACCACGGTTTCGACCAGCGGCACCACTGACTCCGCGACCTCGTGGTGGTTCACGAAAACCATCTGCTCTGACTCCATCATCACCTCCACGGTAGATATTGCGCCTTGCTCGTTCAGGACGGCCCATCCCACGTTTCACACCTCTGTCACCACGCTGTGCTTCCCCATTCTCCTGACCTCTACCATAGCCCCCACGATCGTAAAAGTTTCCACTGAAACCACCTCTGCCGTGGGAGTTACCATTGAAGCCACCATCATCTTCAAAGCTTCTCCTCTTGTTCTTATCGTCACCTAGGCTTGTCTTAAAACGACGGTTTGGACTGGCAAACTCGTTATCAATCTTAATCATCAAGGAGTCATTCTGTTCTTCTACAGAGCGGGACGTCTCATCACTGCCAGTCGATGAGGCTCTGTGTCTATCATAATTATTATTACTATCGTAGTTTCCAGACACTGGTCGATCAAGGTCATAATGACCACCGGACATCTGTCGCTCGTAGTTTCCTGACCGGGGACGGTCGTGATCATGGTAACCGGACCATTGTCGATCGTGGTCGAAGTTCCCTGACATTGGCCGGTCACGTGACATCTGCCGTTCATGGTTTCCAGGCCTTGGCCAGTCGCGGTCAAAGTTTGCAGATATTTGGCGATCATGATCATAGTTTCCAGATACCGGTCGGTCACGATCAAAGTTTCCAGAATGTGGTCGTCCACTGCCACGGCCACGTGATCTTCCTCCACGTCCCCGACCTCCTAAAAAGTCATCTCAAGAATGAATTGCCTTTTTCGCAGCACACACTGCATACAACAGTTGGAACATGACTGCCACATTTGTTCAGTTCTCTACACGATTACGATTCTTATAGAATATACATTAATTAAATAAAGATTAATCAAATGTTGTAAAATTATCATAAAGATACAAACTCCACATACAAGAGCATACTAAAGCACATAGCTTCTGGAATACCGACATCGGAAGCATGCATTCTAGATATCGAATTATGAAATGCTACTACTATTAAGTCTAAATTAAAACATTCACGCAAGCAAACCAAATGGTAACCATGACATAAAAGTGACAAAAGAAGTGAAAGTGATATTGTGAAATCCTGAAGCTTTTCTTAAGAAACTCTCTAAGGATCCAAGATAATCTACTTCACATGACGCGAGCACCCACCCCCATGTCTGGATCTAGGTCAGATCTTGCACATCTTACCACAAATTTGTAGTAGATGTTAAGATGGAATTTCAATTGTAGTCACAATAGGTTAGAAGTAATCACAATCTATGTAGTAATATGACTGGGTTACAACAGGTTGGTAAACTGGAAATGTCACATTAAGTAGATCAGGACGAGGAGGTCCTGTCTTTGACCGGCGTCTGCTTAGTCACCTTGATCTCGGGGTCCGCGAGAATCTCGTTCTTCGCGAGAGTCTCGTTCATAATCTGCTACAGTTTGTAGGCTCTCCAAATTCTGTTCTGTAACAGAGAGTAGGAGGACCGCTATCACACCCAGCCAAACAATTTTTTAATATTTTTAGTTTCCCCCTGAAATGGGGAAAGTACACTTCTGGATTTCGCCAAACAATTTTGGTTGGGGGGAATTGTCGGTATCTAAAACTGGCAAAGGTTTACATTTTACTTCATAGTCACACTGAACTATATCGCTATAGGGTATTCTGTTGAAATGCTAGAGGGATGTGATCAATGAAGCGTGTATATGTAGAAGTGATGAGGCATGACAAATTAAAGTGAACAAACTATGTGATATACTGTGTATAAAAGGTAAGGCAAAATTAAAAGTGGTGACATAGTAGTTTCAGTGTACATTGACTATACATTGCACGACTTAATAACAAATTGAATCTGAAAAGAAAATGTCTTTAAAATTTATTTATTGTTTTAAATTAAAAGGAGCAAAGGAGGTTGAAATTCCAATTCATCTGAAACTTAAGGAATGTTAATGGTAGAGCTTTACAAAGGAACCATGTGTCATTGTAATTTTCTCTCCCGCTTTTCAGCACGCCCCATATTTAATAGAAATACTTCCTCCCACCACACACACAGACAACTGTACAAAACGGAAACTGAATAAAATATATTAAGTTAAAACACTCTTACGATTTGAGCTCCTTATTGTTAGGTAGTTAAGTAGATTTTCTTTAAATCTCGCTTAAAACAGGAGCTAGTGTAAAATAGTTAATAATTTAGTTCATCTCCAAAATTAGATACCGTCACCACGTTTTTGTTGTTGTCGAAAGATCATTTTTACTCAGGCCGTTAAAAAGAAATTGTTACCATGTTACCAGGTTACCAACAGAACACAGTAGGTCATTCATAAGCATTACACCTCCCCTCCACCCCAACTGGTGTGTGGCCGCTGTCTAGCATCACCATCCACAAATTGGAGTTTGCAGTTCCAGCAACACCAATACACCAATAGCACCGGCTTGTGACAATGCACACTCCAGGTGGCTTTATAGGGCTGCCCTATTGAATTGAGACACGGTACTGATATCCCGCCCCGTTCAGTCACATCATCCGGTCACTGATCTAACTAGTCGTGCATTATCCTGGTAATGGTGACCACCAGCCATGGTTGGTTGTTTTACATCCTGGCAACATCTAAGGTCATATCAGGCCGGGTACCGACTTGTGACAGTGCGCACTCATGGTGACTTTATAGTGCTGCCCCACTGGGCCGCTAGCACCATGACCTGATATCCCACTCAGTCACATTATCTTGACACTGAGCCAACCAGTCCTTTCCCTGTGCTAATAATGCAGAGCGCCTGGCTAGAAAGCGGCAAGTATAAATGTTTAAGTCATTGGTTTGACTCGACCAGGGTTCGAACCCGTGGGTTCGAATCCCACAATCTACCAAAACGGGAGACGGACGCTCAACTCATTCAACCATCCCGTCGCCAGCCATGCAAGGTGCCACCATGTACAAGTTTGATAAGCCTTTGGTTCAACTTGGCTAAATGATCGTACCCATCACCTCCCAGACCGAGAGCTCTTCCTACCCAGTCTAAGAACAAGAGCATGTTATACCCTGCGTATGTGTTACCACTAACCTACTGTGGACGTGTGAGGTGCTAATAAAAACATCAGCCTAACTATGTCAATCTGGTAATGTCCCCCCTCCCACACTCACCCCCCCTCCCAGAAACCTGCAAGTAGCATTAAATCTGCATAGTCCGATGAAAACATAACATTTTCAAAACCAAAACAATTATCTAGATTTGATTCTACATATCTAACTTAGATGCTGCAGCACTTATTACACATTTGTTGTCACACATAAGGGGACATTAAGTCAATTAATAGAACCTATTACTGCAGAAGCCTATAGTGATAAGAGTTTTGGCAAGCTTGCCAAAATTAATTTAGCATGTTTCCATTTCAAATATCTAAAAAGTTAGCGATTTAAAATAAAAGTTACTTCAAACTAAAGTAAGGTATATTATAATGAACAACCTAATATGTTTATCTCAGAAAATGAGAGAAACTCAAAACCATCGGGCTATGCAATTTTAAGTCCAGTACACCTGCTGCGCCACCTTCTCCTTTGGGTCTGAGCGGAACTACCAGCCACTTCCGGTCATTGAACAGAAGTGTCAACTACACACAATTCTGTGATTGAGAGTATTAAGTTAGTCTGTACAGCTATGTCACTTTTACCTCATGGCTTTGATTACAGGGGAGCGGGAAGGAACAAGAAATGTATATCAACTCCCTGTGATATTCGTGAGATGTATTCTGCTCTTATTAATTTAAAATAATTAGCTTCGCTAAAATTTCAACTATGCATAATCTATCAGTTATCACCCTTTTGTTCATGTTGGAACACACTAAGGAGTGAGAGGCTTAGATTTCTGACCAGCTCAACTTTACCTGTGGTGAGCTTATTCCCACCAGAGGGCACAAGAGGTAAACTAGCTACTGGTAAATACACAAGGGTTGGCGAGGGCGGTCACGTGGTTGTGGAGGGTGAATCTACACTTGACTGTGACCGCGTATAGAGCAGGGATGAAAGTCACCTTCATAATAAAGAGAGACAAAACTTAAAGTGGACATCTGACTTCCAGTAAATTTTCCCACGACTATATAGGTGTTAAGCCTATGAGGGGCTGCCAACTTTTTCGCAGAGATCAGCGAAAAAGCAAAGATCTTTCATCCCTGGTAGAGATATTAGTATCAGACAGTGAGTAGGTCACACTAAGTAAACATTCGCTGTGTCATTATGGATGATCAGCAACTCGTGGTATTATGGGACAGCTTCATAGCCCACTGCGACAGCAACCCAATTTGAGTATTTTGTCCCCCGTATGTAGAATTTGGTAAGACAATCGCCATCGAATAAAAAAATGTATAATTAAAGAAATCAACCGTTCTATTTTACTCCCTTGATTGTAATTAGATGTTTTTTAATGTTTAAAAAAAAAAAAAACACAGTGAGACCATATTCATCTGGTATACTGAGTCGAAACAATTACTGGCCAGACAGCGGAATGGCTATACACGCAATGAAACAGTTCGGTTTGAACCAAAGATTTGTCCAACTTATGGGTTAACAACCAATTAACAGGACTGACACTACAAATATGTTTCGGTCTAAACAAAACAAAACAAAACAAAACAAAAAGCCTCAAACTTTGGTTTGGGTATGAAATAAATTAGAAATCTCCCATCAGAAAGCCTCCATACAAGAAGCTGGTTGCGCATCACTGAAAGGAATGTCAGGTGCAGGCGTGGTCAGAGCCACCTGGTGGCGTGTCGCAGCAGAATGAAACCCTCCCGACACATTAGTAGTATAGCACTAGGGGAGGCAGGGGACCCGTCCACCGACAGACAGACTGAGGCGCCACCTGGCTGGTGTTGCGCTAATTATTATCATCATCATTACCCAGACGAGAGGGATCAGTTTTGAATGTTTCCTCGTCAATTTCATCGCCTAGCCTTACTATGTGACCATCGACGGCATAACCGATCACTGCAAGACAAAACATGCCGAGCGACTGCGTTAGTCCTCGAGCAGCAAATCCCCACAGGGCTGACTAATGGCAACAGGTATCACACTTCCAAGTCACATTATTGCTGCAAAGCTAATGATATTTTTCTAATAATGCACGTACCAATGTTAATAACCTGACATATAAACAACCGATACCAACACAGTAACCAATGTTTAAATGTAACCGATACTTATTTATATATGTCATCACAATTTAAATATATTTTAATATAACGAAACAGTTACTTAATTTGCGAATCGGTAGACGGTTGAATTTTACCATTAATATGTGTAAATTAGCCGCGCACATCACAGGCAGAAAAACCAGTGTCTCGGCGCTGAAAAAAATAGGTATTAAACTGAAAACAAATAAATACTCACAAAAACTTAAAACTACATGCACATTATTAATTTTTGTGTCAGAGAGCGTGTAGTGTTAAATATACACGTGGTGTTCTCAGTGGTTTCTGATTGATATTAGAGGCATATTTAACAGGCAAAAGAAAAATCATCCCATTCCAGATGCAAATAGAATCATTAAATATTTAGCAAATCTATTTAGGCTATTAAACTCACGTTTAATAGCCTAAACAAGAGAATTTCTTATTCGGGAAACAAACTTTCATCGTTCCACCCACAATTATTTTAATTAGGATCACTTAATTAGAAAAGACGAAATTAAAATATAATTTTTTTTTTTTTAACAATTAAATCGTGTTTCTGTCTATAATTAAAACCAGAAATTACTGAGAACGTCACTTGATGATACATTTATTGCAGGATCTTTTCAGAGTTTAGATATTTAATGATAGTGTTAGCTGCCAATCTATCCGCGACACACGTATTTGTCATGTAAATATAGGATGGAACTACCCTCGAATTGAGTGTGGTGTTCTATGGTTCATTTCCTAGTTTTGGTCAGCAGGACCCCACCTATGTGACAGTCGATCTGATTGGCTGAGCACAGAGAGGCTGGGGTGGGTAGTGAAGGGGAGTGGGGGAGGAGAGTCCCAACGCTGTTGCTTGGTTGGTTGGTTGGAGTTTTAAGTCCTGGCAACATCTACATTGTAAAACATTCCGATAATCAACAGAGGGGCTAAATGGAAATCTTCTATTTTTATTCTGTGTGGCCGGCCAAGAGTGTGTGTATATGTATGTTGTGTATATATATGACTTGGCCCATGCTAGAGGGCAGGTAATTATAGACATTCGGATGATTGGCAGGTCTGGGTGAGTGCACTCAGAGCCTGGCTCTCTGCTGAGGTAGGGGTCAATGCACACAGGGGTCAAGGTTGGTGGTGGCCACAGATCAACCAGCTCTGGTGGTGGGCAGACCACTGGTGGTCATGGTAACCAGAAATGCTGAGTCCCCATTGGAGGAACTGGGAACGCTGCATCCCTATTGGTTGAAGTGAATGGCATGATCCTATACCAAGAATCTATGTACTATATAAAGAATAGACCAGAGGGCTGGACTCTCTTCTCTTACATTTTACTCTCTTCCTTTCTCCTTGTCTGTATTGTTTTCCTCATAGCCTACATACACAGCCACAGATCCGAGCATTAGAATCTACATAAGGGCATATCAATCAGGATGGGTACCGACTTGTGATAGTGCACACTCATGGCGACTTTATAGTGCTCCACCACTGTGAAATCAGGCTGCCAGCACCATGACCCGATGTCCCACTCAGTCATATTATCCTGACACTGAGCTAACCAGTCATTACCCTATCCTATTAATGCCAGAGCCAGGCTAGGAAGCGACAAGTATCAATTTTATAAGTCATTGGTTTGATTCGACCATAACCGAACTCTCGATCTCCCACGCACGAGTCCCGTGCTCTACCGATTCAGCCACCGCGCCCAGTCTGACGGAGAGTGTCTACTGACTTTAATTAAAAATAAATAAATAAATACAAAGTAAACCTACTAAAATGAATATATTTATCTCAGCAATGTGATTTCCTTTGATATGCTCTACCATACAGAAACTATATATATGCATATATATACACACATATACATGTATATGTTTTCATACTTAAAAGAAGACATACACGACTTGAAAACAACATCTATGCTGGCAAGGAAAGAAGACCAAGATTCAGCGAAAGGGACTGCATCTACGAAGAAAGCATACATGAATTGTTCTTTCTTATAATATAACTTATAACGGTTTACAAGTTTGCAGTTGGCATGTGCATTGACACTATGTCTAACCATGCTTTTGGATGTAGTTCACAGAACAACGACCCAGTAAAAAGACAGCGCGATGAGTGGAGAAAAGGACATAGGATGAAAATCTTATGTTACTATTAAAAGAACCTCCAACATTATATATACGTGTATATATATATAATGTACACTTATGCATATAAATATATAAATGTACATATGTGTACATTTTATATTGAAATATACTTACTTCTTTATATAGAAATATAGTTATTTCTCTTTATAGAAATACTTATTTCTCTGTATAGAAATATACTTATTTCTCTGTATAGAAATATACTTATTTCTCTATATAGAAATAAACTTATTTCTCTATATAGAAATATACTTATTTCTCTATATAGAAATATACTTATTTATCTATATAGAAATATACTTATTTCTCTGTATAGAAATATATTTATTGCTCTATATATTTCTAAATATATGCACATTCATAAATACATTAAAATGACATAACTAACTACAAATGCATTGCTCGTATTAAACATGTAGGAAATACACTTTGGTGAACATATAAGTAACCGATATAATACCAACGTAATAATAATACTACTGTAGAACTAAATGCCTTTTATAATTTATAATATTTTTTTTATAAAGGTAAAATATTCACGTTGACTAAACGAATATATAATATGCCTTCACACCAAATTTGCTACAGTGAAACCAGTATGTTAGTGCTATAGAAAACGCAGAGAATCAAGGCAGCACGGGACTAGCACTGCAAACGCTGACATAAGAGGGGTTGGGTGAGTGACTCAACATGAGAAAACAAATACTAGTGAAATATATAGTTACAAGAGTTACACAATGCATTATGTCAATAAAAATAAACACACATTCCATGCTTCCTTTCTGTTGGTTGGTTATTGGAGTTTTTATGTCCTGGCAACATCTAAGGTCATATCAGGATGGGTACCGAATATGACAGTGCACACTCATGGCAACTTTTTAGTGCTGCCCCACTGAGAAATCAGGCCCCCAATACCATGACCTGATATCCCACTCAGGAACATTATACTAACACCGAGCTAACCAGTCCTTGCGATATCCTATTATTTAATCCGAGCGCCAAGCTAGGAAGCGACAAGTATAATTATTTTTGTTATTGGTTTGACTCGAGCAGGAATTGAACTCCCGATCTCCGGCACCGGAGGCCTGTGCTCTACCGATTCAGCCACTGCACCTGATCTTTCTTTCTGAAGGACTGTATTTTTCATTATTATGGTAATGTATTATGAAACCATGTAGATCTGGCAAATCCATGTCAGCCGTGCCACCTGTATGCCTTTGCGCCACTCTGCTCTCTAAGCTCTCTAAATCGACTGACCATGCGACTGACTTTAAATGGTCCATTTAGGAACGTGGTCGGTTTTAGGAGTTTTTTTAATCGTTACAATGCTATTGTATGGGTGATCGTTTGGGACCCAAATAAAGCAATTGATATAGGGCAGTGGTCGATCTGTGGAGGTGGTCGGTTAGAGAGGTTTTACTGTATACATAAGTAACACATATGTTAGTTATATTCACATAATGCATCAACATGTTTATATCCATAATGCATTACATGATATATATATTAATGTTATTAATATTCACATAATGCACTATATAACGTTACTTATATTCACATGATGCACTACGTAACCAATAACACATTTATGTTATTCATATTCACATAATGCACTATATAACATTATGCTACTTATACTCACATGATACACTATATAATATGTAAATAAATGTATTATATCTGAATGTTCCGCATGTCCCTGAGTGGGCAGAGCTGGGTGGAGGCGATCAAAGCCTACCAGGCGCAGTGAGACAGGCAACGGGCACTGTATCACTAACATCTCTGAAGTATTGAGTTGGATGTTTAGTACTAGTCGCACACCAACCAGTGAGCGGAATGAGTTAGTGCATTATCTTTAAACGCCATCCTGTGACGAAAATGAAATAAAAGAACTGATGGCTAAAGAAATGCCACAAGGAGGTGGTGCGGTGGAAACAGGGTGACTGCGGAGCTAGCTCCAGGCTATCTTTTAGACAATGCAGTTTGCATTTAAATTGTATGTACAAAGGCATTCGAAAGAAGCCATCAAATTAGTGGGACTAAAGGTGGCGTGCGTGTGTGTGTGTGTTTTGTGGACGAAAGGAAAAGAAGAGATCAAAATGTGTAATTTTGGTTCAATTCTCAATACAACCCAGCCTCAAGGTTACCGCACCTATACCTAGCAAGAGAGTTGTATTAGACGGATGAGCGGGCAACCTGTGTGAGGGTGGTGGGTGGTGGGAAAGCACACAGCCACGTGACAAGGAGACAGAAGCTAGGGGCAGAAACAAAGCGAGCAGCCTGCAGGGGGCGCACCAGGCTGGGCAAGGTCACAGGCCCGAGGTCAACAGGTCATCATCATTCTAGAACTTAGGAGCGCATGGAAGCATGGTTATCTGTCACTAAAAGTAGGCTTCGGTATTCTGGTGTGACCAAAAACTAGCAGTCTGTAGAACACCAAATGCCTAATTGCAGTAGAGGATTGTACATTAGAAGTGCACAGTAGAGAAAGCCCTATTGACTTGACACCTCCCCCCCGCCCCTCCTTCCCCCTGCTACCCCTCCCACCACCCACCCGCCTATATCTTAGGAGGCTCAGACTATATAAGCGCTGTCAGCTGTGGGAGGTCTAAGCATTACCGAAGGTCAACCAAACTCCCGCCCCCATGACCTGCTGCTGACCTAACATGGCGTCAATACTCCTTGCCGTTAGAGTTGGAACTAAACCTAAGTTGTAAAGGTAAGGGCGCAATACCCCAGGCCTGGAGACAAGTACGGAGAAATCCCGCTAGAGGTCAGTCATTACCTAAAGATAAGACACACCAGATTACTAGTTGTCGTTATTAATTATCCATTATCTATTATTATTATTTTTATTATTATTATTATTATTATTATAAGCAGAACAAACTAATTGGTAGCCAATTAGTGGTCTGGCTTTCCTGGTCTCCTTATTTGTGAGAAATGGCCTCCTTGAAGTTGGTCACGTGATCCTGCTCTAATGTTCTAACATTTCTTTATGCTCACCTTTCAATACTAAAACTAGACTATCGTATGAGTGGTTGGAAAAATAGCGCTATTTACAAAACAATAATAAAATTATATATAACTAGGATTTATAAGTATCAGGGGATATATTATTATTCCCATACAAAACTACTCCCAAAATAGCATATTATATATTCTTTCTTGTCTTAAACCCACCTAAAACAGGGTGAAAAGATAAAAGCTAAGTAGATAATATAATTCTAGAATAATTTTCAAGCTGTACTGGAAGGTCTGACACATACATGCAGTTCCCAAGCTCAAGGGAAGTGCCAGACTGCTGGCGTGGGGCCTTTATGTAGTCTGAGCCGGCCATTTTAAAGCCACATAGTCCGATGAAAGTATCAAACTTTCTAAACCACTTACCTAGATTTGATCCTATATATCCAACTTAGATCCCAGTCACAACAACCCTGCGACCACTTGTGAAAAAAACAACACCTGGGTGATTGCAGATGGTCGCAAAAAGGTACCTATTTGGTCCTCAGTGGTCACCGACCTCCTGGTGACCATTTTAGTCGCCAGGAGGTTGCAGGCGTTGCACCACAAACCTACTTGCGACCAAATTGCCAATCATTTTCTATGATTGGTGATCATTCGGGGACCATCGCTGACAGATCAGCAACAGATCGGGGACCATGACACCACTGCCAAGTGCCTGCGACCACTGGCTGATTGGTTTGTGACTGATCTGCAATCAAATGCCGATCGGTTGCAAACCAGTCACAAATCAGTCCCCAACCGATTGCCAACCCATCATCCCTGGTCTTCGGTGGCAGTCGCTAACCACCCCCCCCCCATGTTTTTGCTTTGGTCGCAAGGAGGTTAGCGACTGATGATGTTTTATTTGGTTGCAAAGTGCTCACAGGCCTGGTATCACTGGGATCTTAGATATTGGTACATTTATTAAGCATTTGTTGTTGAATAAAAGGGAAAACTAAGTCAATTTAATAGAACCTGTTACTGCTAAAGCCTATGGTCTCCAGCTTTTCGACACACATGCCAAAAGTAATGTGCATGCTTTTCCTTTCAAAGATCTCCAAAGTTAGCCATTCATAATAAGCGTTACTTAAAACTAAAGTGAGGTAAATTATAACGATGAACCAAATATACTTATCTAAAAAAACACCAAAAACACTAGAAACTCAAAACCATCGGACTATGCAACTTTAAGTATAATACTAATAGTGTTAGACATGCCCTCAACGCATGACCTTGACATAGGACAAGTGACCGCAGTAAGTGCCCCAGCAGACCATGGTGTGACCAAAGGAACCTGCACTGCCCTCTCGCCAAGACCAAGCCCAGGGGTGCACGACACACCGAACTACCTGTTATTCCAGGGCCATCCCCCCTCTTCCGCTCCTCCAGGCTATCGCCACGGTCAAACCGGCCGCTGCCGATTCGTCCCGCTTGAATGTTGAATGACATGAAAACAACAGATCAGGCGAGCTCACGTCACAACAGCAGGGTCAGAGGGTGAGACGACGACCATGTCTGGGGCTCCACATTACATTGCACGGGTAGGGGGTACTGTGGAGAGGAGAGGAGACAACGCCTTAGTGGTTAGATGGTGGACATTCGCTAGCACCGAAGGCGCTGGAAATACTGGGATGGTCAGTTCTGTACACCAGACAATCGCGCACCAACAATATGTGTATAGCCAGCGTCATTTAAATGGCACAAAAGCAAACGCCAACTATATACAGTGTTCCGTTTTGTAGGGAGTTTGCTTTGCACATACATATTTCTGAGAGGTATCAATATTTCATTTGTATTCGCATACCATACAAATGTTGAGGTATTCATCCATCTAAACACAATTAAAAGAACATATTACAGATAACAACAAAACACACAAGTAAACCAGAAACTGTACTTCCTATCACTCTCCCAACACATGCTTGGTGATATCACTGTACTTCCCATCACTCTCACAACACATATCTGGTGATATCACTCTACTTCCCATCACTCTCACAACACATATCTGGTGATATCACTCTACTTCCCATCACTTTCCAAACACATATCTGGTGATATCACTGTACTTTGCATCACTTTCCAAAGACATACCTGGTGATATCACTGTACTTGGCATCACTTTCCAAACATATATCTGGTGATATCACTGTACTTCGGATCACTTTCCAAACACATACCTGGTGATATCACTGTACTTCGGATCACTTTCCAAACACATACCTGGTGATATCACTGTACTTCGCATCACTTTCCAAACACATGTTATAGACAGGACCATTAGGCAAATATCAGCTGGAGAACATAGTGTTGGTAATACAGAACAGAACATATTTGTTGGCATACTGGAACCAACCAGATCACTGGAGACACCCACTAAAATAACATCTAATATTATAACTTCATTGTCTGAAATAGAGATTGAAAAGTGAAAGGTGCTATATCAACTTGATCACACTCTTATCAACTTGATCACACTAAAAGCATCCCCCCAATGAAACACAACGACATTAGAGCTAAAAGTCAGGTTTCAACACCAATGGTTTAACTTTTAATGCTATGCCAAACAGGATTGATCACTATCATCACCATTATTTGCACTATTATTCAATTGTTGAGTATTGCTTGCAGTTCCCTTGCTCCAATAAGGTCTATTGAAGATATCATTGTTCACATTACCATTGTCGATAAACTGCTGACTTTGAGTAAATGTCAGCACTACAAACCATACCCAGTTATAAAGTAAAGCTGGTTTTATTTAACGACGACTCAGAGCACATTGATTTTTTTCATTGGCTATTGGATGTCAAACATATGGCCATTCTGACATTTCTTTGGAGGAAACCCATTGCCACCACATAGGCTGCTCTTCACAATAAGGAGCAAGGGGTCTTTTATGTGCATTTTCCCACAGATAGGACAGCACATACCACAGCCTTTGACGAACCAGTTGTGGACCACTGGTTGGAATGGAAATGGAATGCCTGCCTCCCCATCATCGTGCCTGCCTCCCCATCATCAAGCCTGCCTCAAACCAGTAGCCTTCTTCATCCGCAACCTCCTCCCCCCCACCGTTAGCAGCCTGCCATCACAAATATCCTGCCGCGACAGTCTGCCCCCATTAGCGGCCATGTTGGCAGGGCGCTGCTGGTACCACACATGCTCCTAGTGAATGCTAAGACATTCATTCACACTGGTTCCATTGTGTTACATAATAGAGATAGGCTTACTACGAGATAATGCTATTCATACTAGATAAAAGGATCACCCTTATCCAGGATAGGGGTGAATGATAATGCTACCTAAGTCCGAGCAAAGACTGCTTCAGTAGGAATTAACTTTTTTTAAACCTCTGTAGGTGGTGGTTTCAGCAGACAGTGTTAATCTATATTGGAGTACAGTTGATGAAATGGGAGAGAATGGAGAAAAAAAAACCCACCAAGATAGCGGTCATTATATGCTCTCGATTTGACTTTTAAATCTATTAATATACATGATTTTTATCAATTTTGATAAATAAGCATTTGAACCATATATTTAGCAAATTTGGTTGCAAATTCATGGTTATGTCTATAATCCAGCCTTCCAACACCTATTCATTGGGTTGTGTAGAAGCCGTCCTGGAGACTGCTGCGGGAGTACCTATATTCACATGGGCTCGTGTGGAGAGGGCCGTATGTACATGAGCTTGTTGTGTAAACAAGTACTTATTTAGAAGCGATAGTGTAAAGAACCTCCCCACAACAGATCTTTACACGCGCTTGTGTAGATAGTCGATAACGCAATCGCTTGTTTGTTGGGGTTTTATGTCCTAGCAACATCTATGGTCATATCAGGACAGGTACCGACTTGTGACCGTGCATATTCATGGCGACTTTGTAGTGCTGCCCAACTGGGGGATCAGGCCGCCGGCACAATGACCCAACATCCCACTCAGTCACATTATCCTGATACTGAGCTAACCAGTCCTTGCCCTATCCTAGTAATGCTGAGCGCCAGTTTAGGAAGCGACAAGAATCAATTTTGTAAGTCACTGGTTTGACTCAGCCGGGTTTTGGAACTCCCTACCTTCCGCACGGGAGGCATGCGCTCTACCAATTGGGCAACCGCGTCCAGTCGTGCCGCAATCTACAACCTCCTCAAACGGGATCTGACTAAATCGAGGGTAGGCTAATTAATTCGGTGTCATTTAGTTTTATGGCTTCACATTTAGGCTGAAAGAGACGGAAACATGGGCTGCAGACCTGAAAAAAAAGAAGGGAACCACCATATTTTTATTTGTTGCAGTATTATTTTCAGATATGGCCGTTAGCTAAAATAAGAAACATTTTAAAATGTTACTGTTAGTACAACGCTAACCTGCAAGTCAATAAAAATCCCTGTAGACGAAAACAAACACTGGAGACCAGATAGAGCACAACAGTAGTTTGATTGGTTGTTGGAGTTTTACGTCCTGGCAACATCTTAGGTCAAGCACAACAATAAATGAGGTGTGTTTCAACATGCATAAACCTCGTATGAAGTTGCTATTGCTAATTTTATCGTACATTGAGAAATTATGCACACTAACTGAAGCTTAACCGAGGTCGAGCTCCACCCATCCCCCAAGACCCTTGATCCAGTGCCATTCTGGCAGGAAAGCACACCAGCCATCAGCTCAACGCTAAATCAACAGTGACTCGGAACGCCACCTCTACTACGCAATGACGCCATCGACACTGCGAGACTCACGTCGGGCTGCGCGAGGTCTCGCGTGACGTGACGCGGCAGGCTTACCTGGTCGTCTGCCTGGTTCTGTGCGTCGCCCGGCCTCTGAAGGGTCGCTTTCGAAACTGAAAGAAAAAAGAAAAAGATAGGAAGATAACAAAGATAGATAGGTATAATTAAATATATTACACACTGTAGATGTTATTCCCGCGGCAGGTGCTATTTAGTAGTTAGTACTCGGTGTTCATTAAAGTTGCATAGTGCGATGGTTTTCGGTTTCTGTAATTTTTCTGAGACAAATATATCAAATTTATTGTTATATTCTACCTTACTTTAGTTTAAAGTAACTTTTATTTTAAATGGTTAACCTTTGAGATATTTGAAGTGTGGCGTTCTCTGTGGCGGAGTGGTTAGAGTGTCTGACTTTTTTCTAGGTCAGACTCCTAATCTGAGGGTCGGCGGTTCGATTCCCCATGCCCCCAGCTCTGCCAATTTGGATTTCCACCGCTGTGTATAACTTACAGCGTCATCAAAGGCCGGTTGCTCTCATACCATGTCTATGTGGTGTGGGAGGTTAAAAATCCCTTGGGTCGGTAAAAGTGTAGGCTCGGGCTTTCTATCGACCAGCAGTGGAATGAGGAAGACCAGTCGTCTATGACTGAAATTTCCCCTGCTTAAACAACTAATGGACAAAAAAAACATGTCAAATTAATTTTGGCAAGCAGACCAACAGGTTGGTTCTGCAGTAACAGGTTATATTAGATTAATTTAGTAGTATCTTCTGTGTGGCAACAACTGCTAAATAAGTACATCTGTATCTAAGTTAGATATGTAGAATCAAATCTAGATAATTTTCTTGATTGTGAAAATTTTATGCTTCATCGGACTATGCAGCTTTAAATAATGTTTGCGATGATAAAGATAGTCCTATGGTGCTAGATCTGGACAGGGATTGTCAATTCTCCAGCATTATGTGCATGGCCAGTGTGGCACAAAACAAAATAACATATATATATATATGATACTGTAGTGAATTCTCTTTTCTGAAAGGCATTGTAATGTATGTTTGTTGTTTTACGTCCTAGCAACATCTAAGTTCATATCAGCACGGGTACCGACTTGTGAAGGTGCGCACTCATGGCGACTTTATGGTGCTGCACCACTATGACCTGATATCCGACTCAGTCACATTATCCTGACACGGAGCCAACCAGTCCTTGGTATGTTAATTGGTCAGCCAACTGATAAGGTTAAACTTGTATATTACAGGCATCAGACTTAATAGCCATCTGAATGCCGAGCCAACAGTGCAACACTCACCCATCTGAACACAATTAAAAGACACAAGCAATACAAATTCCAACAATGAGAAAAACTGCATGGCGATACACTTATATCTCATATCACTCTCCCAACACATGTTTAGTTACATAAAGATGGAACTTTTGCAAAGACCTACTGGATAACATTTGTCAAAGTACACAACCCGGCCATTCTAGTCTATACCCAACTGCGTCAAAAAGTGGCAAATTTACCAACATGTGTTCAATTTGAGATAATCTGACATAATATAGAGTTTTTATTCGAGCATGCTCGCAACACTGTATAGCGCAAATAATAAAGACACTTTAGAAATAAGTTGCAAAAAGGGGCTACAAATTTGTGTTTGCTTTTTTGTTTGGCTTGTTTGTCAGAGCATAAAGCAAACAAAGTCTATGCTAACTCTAGGATGAACTAACTGGCACTGGGGAGATCATAGACTGTCAACTGTCTGGCACACATGCTATCTACCGAAACTAGTTCACGTAACAAATCACACTAACTGGACACACATTCGGGTGAGTTAGTATGATGAAAACCGAATGTACAAAATGGATGGATGGCTGGATGGATGTTGGAGTTTTACGTCCTGGCAACATCTAAGGTCATTGTGATCCGTGTTGTGTCAGTTGCGAGGTAAAATGAGAGCACATTGTGAGTAGGATCCCAGTTTCTGACTGAATACATAATAAAATGCCACTGTATTAGCTAATGATTTGGGACAGCATATACAGAATAACCCGCGAATTTATAACCTCACCACTTTGGACACTCACTTTGAAACACCCATTATGCAGGGAGGCCATTAACCAATTAGGCCAATCTTGTGACCTCATTAGCCTCTCCCGACCAAGTAGGCATAGCGGGGAAGGGGAAATGAGGTGGATGTTGCCCCCCCTCCATGTTGGATATTCAATGCTGTTTGGTCAATTCTATAAATATAATTAATCAATTTGGGTAATTTAAATTTTGAAATTTTCACATTTGTCAATTAAAATTGCATCTGCCATTGGGACTATGTATGTTATGAGGGAGGATGAGACATATGGATGACACAACAGTAAATAATAACGGAGCAATAATATGTACATGAGAAATGCAAGCAGTATGCATAGCCTTGGCGGTCTAAATGTATGTGAGGATGCGCACGCATGTGTTTTGTGCGCATCCGTAAATTTGTCAGTTACACTGTATATAAAAGGAAAACATTTTTTTGTTATTGAATGTGTAGTAATTCTGTACATGAGCTCCACTACCACGTGGTGCTGGCAGACACTACGCCGCACACCTACAGTTTCACTGAACTGTGCTAGGTGGCGGCATGCTAGCCACCGGGCAGAGCCCTGACTGGGCTGCCCTCTACTGCGTGTGGCTAGCACCCCCCCCCCCCCCATCCACCTATAGAGGCGATAACACATAGGCACGACAAGAACGGCACCTGGAATCATAGCATTAAACCCAGAAACCTGCACAATTGCGGCGGATCCCATCAAACCATTAATGCTCAGGCCCGGCTGAATCATAGAATGTGCAGTTTGGTGGGTGGTTGCATAGTTTGATGTTTTGACATTTCTGCCATTGGGACGATGTCAGTCATATACCGATGTATATGTGATGTTGGATATTCGATGCTACTTGGTCAATTCGATAGATATAAATCAAATTAACCTTTCTACAAAATAATATTTTGTTAAAAACCCTAGTGCCACGGGTCTATGGCACCAATCTGTTCCCAGAATGTTCACATCCCAAACAGAAATACCTACCTACAATCCTGTCAGGTTACAGGATTAATAGGTCATCTTACATCATGTGGTCACCGTGAGATGACCATCTGGGTCATAGCCACAGGACTTTTGGCAAGCTTGTCAAAATTATTTTGGGTTCTTTCAGCACAAATTGCTCTAGCCATTTTTTATCAAAGTTACTCGTGACTAATGAATATTAGGATATAATGGTCAACCTGAGCAATTTATCTCAAAGCTAACAAATTGAAATGCCATGGGACCCATGCAACTTTAATGACACCTCTAGATCACCTTGATTTTTATCATCGGCTATTGGACGTCAACTGGCTAGAAAGCGACAAGCATACATTTTTAAGTCATTGGTTTGACTCGACCGGGGATTGAACTCCCAATCTCCCGCAAGGGAGAACTGCACCTATTCGGCCACCGCGCCCGGTTTAGATTTAAGATGTTTGAGGTGAGGACCCCGAGTTACCCACAGCTAAAAGTATGGGGAGTTAGTTGGAGCCAACCCATAACGAGACACCCATGAAAGGGAGTCAGGCGTGAGATGGGACGAATCCCCTCCCTTGCAGGGATCAAACAAAGCTATTGCTCTTCAGCAATAGTGGCCCAGATGAAATTTAGTTGACAGGTGTAGCTGGCTTTATGTGGTGCCTAACATATTATGCGAATATGAAGATACAGAAGGTATTTATTATTAAATGGCTATACCCAGTAAGACCCAGCACTGTACCGGTGGCGCCACCTTCGGCACACCTCGCCTACACCGGATGTTGACCGGTGTCAGTCGCACCGGAGGATTTTGTGTGTGTGGATTTTTAGCTGTTTGAGTTATGGTTGGTGGGATGCCCACTAGGTGGCAGCAGTGGTGGGTTACTGTCAACACAAGGCATGGTGTGAGTTGTGAGCTGTAGTGGGAGTGTGGATGCCTGTTTTAAGTCCCTCCCAACAAGACCTAATTACTCTAAAGGCAATGGTCTTCTTAAATGATCTACCCTAAAAGCTCTAGTAAGCAGGCTGAAGCTTACTGAAAGGGAAATCACGGCACGTGCTGCACATGTGATTGTCACGTGGTACCACATGATGCAGTATGTGCACCTACAGGCGGACACAGCACCATCACTATCGCCATAGAAACCTGACCAAATGTGCAAGAAGCAGAGCCAGATATCCAGGTGATCGCCTCAGAATGGGCATGTCATATGGTGTTTGCTTGGGTTTGACATCCTAGCAATATCTGAGGTCACATCAGGACGGCTACCGACTTGTGACAGTGCACACTCATGGTGACTTTATAGTGCTGCCCCACTGGGAGACCAGGGCTACTGGCACTGTGACCCCAATATCTCCCTTCCGTCATATTATATCCCGACACTGAGCAAACCAGTCCTTGCCATATCCTAGTAATCCCCATCTTCTAAGCCTTTGTATGGCCGGGGATCGAACCCACATGGGCAGTGGACACTGTACTTTTTTTCTTTTTTTTTTAAAAGCTGGCCCAGTTTGTGCAAAGTGGCCGTCAGTAAGGTTGTTGTTGGTTGTTTTACGTCCTAGCAACATCCAAGGTCATATCAGGACGGGGGCGTGAGTAATGTGTTTGCTTGTGTTTGGAGTGCAACAGTGGAATACATTGAATCCACAACACCATTAACATGATAGTTAAACAAAGACAGTACCGGTGGGCTTAATATGACACAGAGTGATAAGATCATGAGGCTATACTACAATATGTCATAGTTACCTGTCCACCACTTTATTTTTAGTAATTGCAGTTGGGACTGTTGGGACTGTTGGGACTGTTGGGGCCGTTGGGACTGTTTGACTGAGGAGATTGAACGGGAAAGAAGGAAGTACTCTTTGTTAACTTATTATTTAATGAATTAATCACATATATTCGTTTTACTTGAAAAAGAAAAGGTGAAAAATACCAGATTTACTCAGAATCAAATTGAAGCAAATATGAAGTTATTTTAAACATAGAATTACATTTACATAATACCTACATACTCCATCTATATGGGGTGTGCTATAACCATATACAACATTACTGATACAACGGTATGAGGTCAGTCCTGTTGGTGCTAATACCATCGGCCTTCTTTGGGTCAACAGATTATCGCCTCAGAATTTGCAACACTAACTTCAATGAGGACAATTCACTAAAAATAAAAACATCGATTTTCTAAAACTTACTCAATTATAGATTCTTAAAATAAAACTCAGCAGATTTAGAATTCTTTTTGTTAAAAACCCACATACACAATAAAACATATTTTCAAAATGTATTCAAAGATTATAGAGATTTTCTAATTCTATATGAATTTACTTTTTACAAATACAGATTTCTTAAACCTGTTCATGGAAAAAAAAATCGATGCACATGATAATTTCATAGTTACCTCTCCACCACCTTAATTACAGTATTTGCAGGACTGTTTGAAAAACGGGACAGGAAGAGAGGGGGTGTTTCTTTGGTTAAAGCGGACCTCTCTTATATTTCCCACATACTTTCTACACCTTTAAATAAGACAACTAACATCACCAGACAACTTCCATCTTTAATTATTAAATTTTCACCACAGAACATTGATTCTGTTAAGACAACTTTCTTGAAATGAGACATTATATCTTAGATTTACTTTGTATGCATTAACAAATAAAAGTTATAGGCCCTACTAGGCTTGCAATGTTGCGAATAAAATTAGGTTTTGCATTTTAAGATTCACACAATTAATATATACACATATACTCACATATATATATACTTATAAATAATATACACTTATACATGGCTTATTTTCACGATGTTCTAAGTGGAAGGAGGTGTTCTTCATTTGAGTATTTATTCAAGTAATTCTTTTTATTTTAAAGACAAAAAAAAGGTATGTCTATTAGATATTTTTCAAACTACCTATTATTTACAGACATCACGAATATATGGCATAATTACCTGTCAACTTTTACACTGGTTGAAAGAGGTAGAATGGGGGAAGAATGTATTGAATATGAATTGTATATTTCAATGATATCCACATATAAAGTTAACCAACAGTTAATGCAGTCATGAGCAGAGAAGTAAAACAAATTAGCTGATTGTGGGCGTATGCCTCAAAACTCGCCCCAAATTTGTTCTCCTCGGGTTTACACGTATCTCGTGAACAGCCCAGGAAGCATTTAATTGGCGGAAATCAGCCAATTGGCTGGAAATGCTCATGCCAGTTAATGGGAATGGGTGGGTGGGAGAACACCCAGCTAACAATCAATTAGCTAGTGACGCTTCTAGTAACGAATGTAGCAAAGCAAAACTAGGTTAAGATGTATAATACAGGGTCCGTACACATGTGAAGATATCGAATTTCTATTTCAAGGCTCTTTTTGACAGGAATTCAAGGCTATTTTCATTTGGATTTCACGGGGGGAAAAAAAGTGGCGAATGACGATGTCGGACTATTTTAGATCAGTGGGCACAGTTTAATGGAATTCAAGGCTTCTCAAGACTAACTACCCAAAATAGGATAAATTCAAGGTTTTTCAAGACTGTCCAGGCTGCGTATGGACCTTGTATGTATGAACAATCATAGAATTAAATTAATGGTTCTAATTATAAACGGGGCTGGCTATAAAAATGCAATCTTGATTGCAGTGATTTAAAAGGGGACACAAGTATTAGGTTCATTTTGTTTCGACACAAAAGTAAGAAAACGTAAGAAAATATTTACAATTTGGTACTTATTCCATATGTGTAAGTGTGGTATTAGGATGGGTAGCATAGTTACCTTTCAGCTTTTATACTGTTGCCGGAGGGGGGGGGGGAGGGGGGAGAAGAAGCGGGAAATCAGTGGTTAATGCAAGAGGACATGCAATGCAGTCGGTTAGCTAACAATTCAACAGTTGCTTTTGAAGAGGAAAGCATATGCAGTTGGTAATCCGAGCACATTTTACACAACAAAGCAGCAGATTATTCTATAAGAATGGCACTGATGAAACATTTTGAACAATGTTAGAACATAAGATATATATATTTGCATATTTATTTTAGTGTATTCTTTAATAAAACTGGATTCCTATTTATTTGCTCAAACTATTTAATGATCCAGTCATGTGAATTCCATACATAAATATTTCCCATATCTTTACGGTTTATCCATGTTCTAAAAATGTCAACTACAGTGAAACCTCTCTAACCGACCACCTCCACAAATCGACCACTCCACTATATTGATCGCTTTATTTGGGTCGCAAACGATCGCCCATACAACACCATTTTAACGATTAAAAAAACTCTTAAAACCGACCACTTCCCTCAATGGACCATTTAAAGTTAGTCCCATGGTCGGTCGATTTATAGAGGTTTTACTGTATATTGATCTAGAACTTCTAAAGCTATCAAAGGGAATACGCGCTCTAAAACCTCCTGGACGGATTAATACTCCATACATGATTAGAGCCTAAAAATGCTTTGGAACCATTCGGTCGACAAACCTTCCCACATTGTGTGCTACATCACTCCACCAGGGCCCGTATGCAGGAGTCAGTGTTAGCGGGGTTTGGTGTTACAGCCTATTACCGATTAGCTATCGCCGATGTCAGGAACTGTGTCAAGTCGTATGCAGGAGCGCGTAACACTTACATTTTAGCTAAACGTGAAATTATTTATAGATTTGGGAAATCCCTCTGCGTCTGTACCCATATTTTAGGCTTATATCTATTAAATGCTATCATATTTAACAGAATTAAATACGCAATAAGTGAAATTTGAGGAAATTAACCCTAAATTCGAAGCAATATTAACGCTCCCGCCGTAACAACGGCGATATTAATATTTATATGTTCGAATCGACGAACGTAAAGTAAACAAATCGCCGCAGCCGCCGCATCGACGTCGCTTTCCATACTGGCGGCGGCGGCGGTTTGTTTACTTTACGTTCGTCGATTCGAACATATAAATATTAATATCGCCGCCAATACGGCGGTAGCCTTAATAATGCTTCGAATTTAGGGTTAATTTCCTCAAATTTCACTTATTACGTATTTAATTCTGTTAAATATGATCGCATTGAATAGATTTGGGCCTAATAAACTCGCTAAACCTGATATTTTTTAGGGTTAAGGTAACACCGGTTAAGCCTTTGGTGTTAGGCCTAACACTGACTCGTGCATACCATTTTTTCGCCGCTAACCCGGAATTCCCGACAAACACCGTTTTGCCTCGCTAACACTGACTCCTGCATACGGCCCCAGATCATTCCACTGAGGAGGGTCAATAGGGCTTGCTGCCCCGACTGCCCTCACAGGCACCGATTGAGCCCCAAGGGCTCGCAATCTAATATAAGCCGCAGATGAAGCACCTTAGTCATGTTAGTGCAGCCATAAATGATTAACTCTCCTTCCACACTGCACACTGTGTCTCCGGATGAAGGAGAATACATAGATCTACGAGTTGCGTAAGGAAACTTGCTTACTCTTGTTCCACTTTGTCGTGGTCCCATTCGCGCCTCCAGTCGCCATGGTTGCTGAGTTGGCGATCGATGCGGGCCTGGTCGATGCGCTCACGCTCATTCTTCCACTCGGAATATTCGCGTCGCTCGCGCCCTGTCATCTTCATAGACATCTCCATCTTGGACCTGGGCGCACCCCCCGGGCGACTCTGCTGTGGGAACACGCTGTCACTCTGAATACACCGCTGAAGGTTAGCTGTATGGCTCTTTAAACATTCCATTTTACATGAAGCATAAGACATATCTGGTGGCGGTTGGGGGTGTTAAAAATATGTAATCATCCAAAGAAAAGACAAATTTAATCATTGTAATTAATTAAAAATCAAAATACCATCAAAGCTTTGCCACTGGCCCCAGACTAAATAGAGAAATTGGTCGTAATGCAAAGCATTACGTTTGATGCGAGGAGAGGAAGAGACCCTCCCCCGCCCCGGGCTGTCGCGCTGCGCTCACACCTCGCCAGACCCCACCGCGCCGCCTCCTCCCCCGCCCCCCTGTCGCGCAGCATTCGCGCCTCACCGACGCCGCTCCTCACTTCACTGCCTCCCCGGGCCGGCAGCTTTCACACCTCACCTGCTGTCGCCCGCGCCCCTTCCCTCCCTTATAAGGCCGCCCGCCGGCCTCCCTCAGGCACTCGCCCTCCTGCCGCCTTCCAGACCTCACCTCTCTTTTCCTCCACCCATCCACCCAACTCTCCCTCCTCTACCCTCCTCCCTCTGCGGCGGAGGGCTCCTCGGCACCCCCTCTACCTGAACTCTGACTTTGCTCCTCATGAGCCCCTCCTGTTTATCTCTGCTCCTCATGGGCCCATCACTGTATTGCTCCTCTCGAGCCTGTTTCCTTGCTCCTCATGAGCTCTTCCTTGTTCCTTGCCTGTATATCTGTTCCTCTGTATGCCCTGTTGAGGCGTTAATAAAACGCCTTTTTTCCCACCCCCGCCTTCCTTTCTTCCTTTTCGCGCATCAAGGTCAATGCGGCTAATTAGAACATCCCAGTCAGCACACGTCTCATGGCAGATGTCTTTTAAACAGATCTTTCTTTTTAAATGTGATTGAAGGTCAATCCATAACAGATAAATGCAGTTATTAAAGAATGTAAAGGCCCACGTGCCAAACAAAGCAAAACTACTTAGTGAGCAGAACCATATGATATCACTCATAACTAAGATACATTCTTAATATATCGAAAAGAACCCTGCATCGGGGGAGCCACTGTTGTGGGGTGAGGTGTGTGTTGAGAACCACCAGAGGGAGCCACTGTTGTGGGGTGAGGTGTGTGTTGAGAACCACCAGAGGGAGCCACTGTTGTGGGGTGAGGTGTGCGTTGAGAGCCACCAGAGGGAGCCACTGTTTTCGGGTGAGGTGTGCGTTGAGAGCCACCAGAGGGAGCCACTGTTGTGGGGTGAGGTGTGCGTTGAGAGCCACCAGAGGGAGCCACTGTTGTGGGGTGAGGTGTGCGTTGAGAGCCACTAGAGGGAGCCACTGTTGTGGGGTAAGGTGTGCGTTGAGAGCCACCAGAGGGAGCCACTGTTGTGGGGTGAGGTGTGTGTTGAGAGCCACCAGAGGGAGCCACTGTTGTAGGGTGAGGTGTGCATTGAGAGCCGCCAGATGGAGCCACTGTTGTAGGGTGAGGTGTTTGTTAAGAGCCACCAGAGGGAGCCACTGTTGGGGGGTGAGGTGTGTGACGACAGCCACCAGAGGGAGCCACTGTTAGGGGGGGGGGGGTGAGGTGTGTGTTGAGAGGCAGATAGCGGACAGAAGACGCTGTTGGAGCGTGAGATGTATTTGGAGCTACCAGAGAAACCCCCACTTGATGTATGTCTTGGGGAACTGGCTTAGGAAACTGCTGTCGAAAAGGAAAGATGTGGTGGCGGAACCCGTCTGGTTTGTGTGTGACTTACTAAGTTAATAAAGGTTTCAAATGAAGACTCTGGCTTACCTGATCCTTCACAGACTTTATCTTTTGTTGCACGTCAGTGAAGTTAGTGCCGCCAAAGTTGCGGGGGTGCCTGGTAACTACTTTTGGCTCACGCTGCCTGTCTGGGAGCGGACCCTCCCGACTCCGGTCGGAGAGGAAGTTGAACACAGGGTCGGGAGGAGGACCATTCTGCCAGAGAAGAAAGTGAATTCAACTCAATGAATATTCAATCTGACTTCGCTCCTGTGTACTCCCGAAACTGGTTACTAATATTTTAATTTTAAATTATATAAAAAGAATTTAAACATTTTTTATTTTAGGGAAAAGATTATTTGTCATAATAATTAACTGATGAAACGGACTCATCATGATTTCAACCCATACCTACAACAAAGACAGTATTCGTGCAGATGAAACTGCATTGAACAGACACTATTACATTGGGAACACTGGTTATCACCAGGTCTGTGAAGTTAAGCAACATTGAGCATTGTCAGTACTTAGATGGCTGACAATCTAAGAGTACAAGGTGCTGTTGACATCCTGATACACCCCTATAGACCAACAAATTAGTAATGGGTAGCAATGCGTAGAGTAAATAGTCTTTAAATTGTTCTACAATATGCACCAACAAATATAATTACTCACAAGAAATAAAATGATATCCATGATAGGCAGCATAAATATTCAGCCGCATACCTCTGATTCAGGAGACCGTGGCTCCTGCTGGGAAGGTCCCGTCCGCCCACTACCGCCACGCCATCTGCCGGTACCCGGCTGAGGCTGGTTCGGAGATCCGCCACCAGGAGGCCCGCCACCGCCTTTCTCATATTCTAGTTGCTGCTGCTTCTGCTGCTGTGGCTGCTTCTGCTGCTGCTGTGATTGCTGCTGCTGCTGCTGTGATTGCTGCTGCTGCTGCTTCTGTTGCTGTTGATGATGTCCTTGTTGTGGGGTGTACGGGTCAAACTACACCAGAGACGAAATAAATCAAGTATGAGAATCCGGAATTAGGATGGCTAAGTGATTAGAGAACGAGCTTCCCATGTGGCTGTGATGTCAATCCCCAACTGAGTCAAACCATACACTTACAAAAGTGATATCTGTTACCACCTCGCCTGGCGCTCGGCATTATTAAAATAGGGTTAGGACTGGTTGGTTCAGTGTTAAGATAATGTGAATTGAGTGAGATATCAGATCATGGTGCTGGCAGCATTGTTGTCTAGGGTGGCTGCAGTATAAAATAAAAATAGCAATGACTGTGCACTCTCAATAGTCGGTATCCGACCTGATGTGGCCTTAGCTGTTGCTAGGACACAAAATCCACTAAACATAAAACACCTAAAAGTAAGAACCATGGTAACTGGATAGGTGGTGGATGAGTGACTGTTCTTATTAAATTTGGTATTAAACGGACTCGTACTACCACGAATGCTCTCCAAGCACATGTTTTCAGACTATGTAACTGAATATGTGGAGGGAGAGTGCAACAATGGCTTGTGTGTTGGTGAGACCTAAAGGGGTTCAACGGCTTGTCAGGAACCATACTTGGTCATATGGAGAACAATATTAGGTCATGTGATGAGGGAATTCCGAGTTTGCTTGTCATCTCAGTGGTCTATACTGGGCAACTTTAAAGCATATCATATTTCCTTAGTAAAAAACTGACATTCTTATTCACATGTGGTCTTCATTCATTTGCTTACATCAGGTTGGTTGGTTGGTTGTCGAAGTTGTATGTCCTGGCAACATCTAAGTTCATATCAGGACGGGGACTGACTTGTGACAGTGCGCACTTATGGCGACTTTATAGTGCTGCCCACCTGGGAAATCAGGCCACCAGCACAATGACCCAATATCCACTCAGTCACATTATTCTGACACTGAGCTAATCAGTCCTTGCCCTGTCCTATTACTGCTGGGTGCCAGGCCCGTATGCATGGAGCAGTGTTAGCGGTGTGTGGTGTTATCCCTCTAACACAGGGTAGCTACCACCGGTTATCGGCGTCATCGAGAACTATGTCACACTGTATGCATGGGCGCTTAAACGGTGAGTGTTAGCTAAACGTGAATGTATTTATAGATTTGGGAAATCCCTCGATTCGACAATATTAATATCGCCGCCTCTGCAGTGGCAGCGTTAATATTGCTTCGAGTTTATGGTTAATTTGCTGAAATTTCACTTATTGTGTATGTAATTCTGTTAAATACGACAGCATTGAATAGATTGAGACCCACACACGCAGACTAACTGGCGTGGCGACAGTATGTATATCACCGCCGATGCAGCGGCAGCATTAATATCGCTTCGTTTTTAGGGTTAATTTGATTAAATTTCACTTATTGCGTATTTAATTCTGTTAAATATGATAGCATTGAATAGATTTGGGCTCCATCCTGACACTAACCTAACACTAACACCGCTGTAAACCTGCTATGGGCTGGGGTTAGAATCTCCGACTTTAAACTTGCGGTGTTAGGCCTAACACTGCTCCATGCATAGCGACTTTTCGGCGCTAAACCAGAAATCCCGCCCTAACCGCGGTTTGCCTCGCTAACACCGCTCCATGCATACGGGCCCAGGCGAGGAAGCAACAAGTATCAATTTTATAAGTCATTGGTTTGACTCGACCGGGAAGCGAATTCCCGATCTTCCGCATGTGAGGCCTGCGCTCTACCGATTCGGCCACCGCGCCTGTTGTTTACATCACAACGGCGCTACTTAAAATGAATTGATGGTGAGGGTGGTAGGATAGAGACTCCCCTTGTATACCGGAAGGTTCAAAAACAAAAGACAACAGCCACCGAAATAGTACTTTAAACACCGTTGGCTTAATGCAGGTATTGCAATACCTCAGGGAGTTTGACGCCCCTGCCCTGCAGAGTTGTAAACCACTGCCTTGTGGTACAGGTTCTTGACAGAACCGAAGGCTAAGGGAGCAAACCCTAAACAGAAAACCATGTCACTGTGGCAGCATTAAGGGACGTTGATGTATGGAACTCCCAACATCTCCCGACCAGCCACTGCAGGGACAAATAGTTTTGCGCCTGTCTTGACATGTTCTTGCCAGTGTGAAGCAGCACTTCAACACTTTTGCAGGCAGCTCTCATGAAATTATTAAGACCGACTCATGGACATCACTCTCACAGCAGAGAGCTAAATGGAGAGCGGCAGTCAAGTAATGAAAGCAGTCTTTGTCGCATCGCGACCGACAGCATGATGACGATGATCGCTTAATGTTATAATAGTTGACGCATTGACCTCACACACAAGAGCCAGAGGCACTGGTTAGGTGTGTGTAGGTTATTTGTATCACGGAACGTGGATAGTCTAACAGTTACAACCATCTCCACAGAAAGGCAGAAGTGTGTTCGAGTCCTACTCTAATTAACGTATGATTAACCGCTAATTAATCAACAATCAATCAAACTTTGGAAACACTGGTTATTGTTCAATCACTGAGGTTAAAGTTGAATAGTTAAATTGCTAAAAAAAAAAAAAGATGAAGCATATTAGGTTGATTGCTATAACATACCTTATTCTAGTTTGAAGTAAGGTTTTATTATAAATAACTAACTCTGGAAATATTTTAAGTGAAAACATGCTAAATTAATTTTGCGGGGGTCAAACAAATTCGGACACGACAAGCTTCAGCAGTAACATGTTCTATTAAATTGACTTTGTATTCCCTTGTATGCAGCAACACATACTGAATGAATGCACCGGTATCTAAGTTGGATATGTAAGTGTTTTGGTTTAAAAGAGTTGATGCTTTTATTGGAGTTTTACAGCTTTAAGCCTCATCAATCAGTACCTATATGGGAATACGAGGTGCCATAGACCTGATACAAGCTTCTCGCCTCCCAAGTCAGTCGCGGATAAGTCATAGAACAGCTACATAGATGGAATTCAGCTTACTTACCTGAGCTTTAAGTTTCTCCTTGCTCATATTTGTAAGTCTCTTTGCGCGTCCAGACCCCAGTTTGCCAGACCGCTTCTCGTCTTTGTCTTCGCGCACTCCCTATTATATATGGCAGAAGTTACAATCTTAACGCATACACATTTTGCAAATGACATCACCACCAGGTTCAACTAATAAAAAGACAAATCAACTAGATAGATACACCACAAGAACAAACACACATCTAGCGATGTTACCTATGCCATGCAACTGTTATGTATGTGTGTGTATACAGGTCAGGATCACGAAAAGAGGCCAATTGGTGGAAGTTGTCGGCATCGAGCATGGATGTCAGCGTCCATCAGTATAATTATAGTTTAGCATTGACAGAGATGTTGGAAAGTCCTTAAATTTATACTGAATGTATCGGTCGAGAAAATACAACAACCTTATGTGTTTCTATGATAATTTAATATTAAACAAAGAAATGCATGAGACTTTAAGAATTGCGATGCCGACATCTGTTAAAGTTGTCGCCGTCGATCATTGGATGTTGGCGTCGATCGGTATAATTATAGTTTAGCATTGACAGAGATGTTGGAAAGTCCTTAAATTTATACTGAATGTATAGGTCGAGAAAATACAACAACCTTATTTGTTTCTAGGATAATTTAATATGAAATAGAGAAATGCACTTCACTTTTAAGAATTGCGACGCCGACATCTTCACTTGACCACGATTGGCCCGTTTTCGTGAGGCTGACTCATACACATATTTGGTTATACATAATTACTTTGGTTAAATCATTGAAGATGGCGCCTGCATTAATGTTTATACAGAACAGGGTGCCGCCTGTGTTAATGCACCCTGTGAAGAGGATACCGCCTGCATTAATCTAATATATACAGAACAGTCTTGCTGCTTACCTGTAATCAATCAAATCTTGGGTCGAATTTGTTGTGTATGCTAAAATGATGTTCTGGATGTGTCTTTAATTTACATGTTACACGAGTATTGCTCAATTTGTGCAAGATCAAAATCAAAAAGTGAAATAGCTATTTTGCAACTCGGACATATGCACATCTAAACCTTCATATGAACATGGATTCTGCTATTATTTAGAATGTGTTCTTCTATTATTTCGAAGACTTTCACTTTTGGGTTCTATATCACACTTTCGTGCCTAGTTTCAGAGAATGACACATATAGCTTCGGGGAAAGAACATCAGTGGGAGAAATCTCCATACTTTCACTGCACGACTGAGGATTATCTTATAGGACTGTCAGCAGGGTGTGCATGTATAGCTAGTTGGTCTAGTTCTACATCTGTGTATTATAAATTGCAACAACAAAAAATGGACCAACTTTGCTGAGCAATAAAAAGTTGTTAAAAGTTTTACGTCCTAGCAACATCTATAGGACGGGTACCGACTTGTGACAGTGCACACTTATGGCGATTTTATAGTGCTGCCTCACTGGGAGATCAGGCTGCCAGCACCATAACCCAATATCCTACTCATTCACATTATCCCGATACTGAGCTAACCAGTCCTTGCCCTATCCTAGTAATATCGATCGCCAGGCTAGGTAGCGATAAGTATCAATTTTATAAGTCATTGGTTTGACTCGGCCGGGAATCGAACTCCCGACCTTCCACACGGGAAGCCTGCGCTCTACCGATTTGGCCACCGCGTCCGGTAGTGATAAAAAGAAAGTTAGTGACTCTTCTTGATAGGCAAATATATATATATTTTTTTAATGATGGTACGCGTAGTTTGATATATGCACAATTCATTGTCTGCTGTACGACATAGGTTTGTGGTTGGGGCTTTACGCCCTAGCAACATCTGTACGACATATAGGTAAGTTTTAGAATACATAAACGCCACAGCTAAAACCTAACTAAAGTATGCAGAAAAGTCACTCGTGATTTATACATACCACCAATAACATTAGCTAAAAAAAGAAAATCAAATAACAATAACGAAAACAAAAAACAAACAAAAGACAGTCGAGGGGCGTGGGCAAACAAGGTTTTAAACAGAAACAATCCAGTCATCAGGCATCACGGAAGGGGGGGGGGGGTGGAGGATCACAAATTATTAGAATATAATTTTTTTTAAAGGATTTTCTTGAGGATATTCAACAAACAAACTAAGGTAGATCAGCACAAGACTGAGGCGGAGTGCAGTAAGCTAAATGGACACTAGTGTTCCTACCAGTAAGCAAGAAATACACACTGTGGAGGTGGGAGGGGAACCCAACAATAATAACTACCTCTCCAACAAAGACAAATTAGCACAATTTGGCCTATTCTGATGCACGACATGTTTTATATATTGGGGATGAAAGCCATCTCTCACTATAATTGTTTTCTATTTTTTTTTTCCAGAAAAAAAAAGACTTCTGGTAATTTCCCCAAGATTTTCTAATGGTGCTAAAGAATAGCTGGGTGTCTTAGTGTTTCGTTGTTTTGAAAAAAACCCTCAGAAATCGTCGAAAACGCCATCCTTAATCCCCAAATAATTAATATAATGACACTCAATGAGGAAATGACATCGTTTTAAGAGGTTTTTCTCCCTTCTTTTTTTTTCCTCCTCATCTTTTCTTCACTTGGAATTTCATTTACTGACCTTGATTAGAAAAAGGTAGACAGATGTAGTCTCGTAAAATCATAGCTCGTATACATAATTACAAAATAAAAAACCCATTAAATATTAAACACTTTTAACATGCTGATTCCAGGCCGAAGGGGACATAATAGCTTGCATACACAATTAGAAAAACAAAACAGATTAAATTCTTTTAAAATACTGCTTCTGGCATGAGAATGCCAATACGCCCGTAGCCAGAGGTACACTGGGAAACCAGCAGTGGTGAGTAGCGGTGTTTATAATGCAGAAACTGAAGTCTTCCAGAATTGAGCAGGATGCTGGTGCCAGTAATGAATAACACATTGAAACAGGTGCCATGCCTACTGGCATAGTCCAGTATCCTGACGTGTACAGCGGGAGGAAGCCCATCCCCCAAAAAGAAATTAAAACATTTGTTAACACCACCCTCCTTCCCCCACAAAACACTTTAAATTCAACATAGCTACCTCCCTACATAATGCTAGACTTTATGTTGGTTGGTTGTTGGAGTTTTACGTCCTGGAAACATCCAAGGTCATATCAGGATGGCCATAGACTTTGTGTTGTTAAAACCAGTATTATTTAACAATATTAAGTACATTATCAGTATTACAAACTAGATAAAGCGAATGCATCGTTTGATCGGCAGACTAAATGCTAGCTGGCAAATAAAAAGAGGGGGGGGGGGGTAATAAAAGCATGAATCACAACACATCTAATAGACAACCATTTTGGGTCTAATTTATCAATGGGTTCAATGACCATTTTCACGAAAGAACTATTGACCAACCCCACAATTACCTAAAAGCTTAAGGAAAAAACCCTAGATGGGATGGCCGAATGACTTGAGCGCAGATCATGGGGTTCGAACAGTAGTCAAGTCAACCCAATGGCAATGACATACACATTTCTTATTGTCACTACCTAGCCTGGTGCTGGCTATTAATAGAAATGTCTTCTGCTTAATCAACGAAAATAATTGAAAGAAAACAATAAAAATTAATCAATTTTAAATTGGATAATGCAAGATGAGGGATTCTGGAATGACGAATCGATAGTCATTCCAAAGACCTAAGGTATACAAACCCTATATCTATTGCGATAATACATCTATTATATTAACATAACTTTCAAAACCGTAGCTATTTGGATTAGTAGAGCATAAATTTCAATGTATGTTAAAGCTGCATAATCTGACAGCTTTGAGTTTCGGCCATTTTTCTTAACATAAATATATTATAAAGATCGATATAATTTACCTTTACGTTAGTTTGAAGTAACTATTCTTTTAAGTGGTTAACTTTAGAAATATCTTAAGTAAAATTCTGGTTTTTGGACCCATTTCTTTTCTTTTAATATAGCAGCATAACACAAGAACACCAAACTACAATAACTTATATCGAAGTGCACCAGTGTCTAAGATGGAAATGCACAATCAAATCTACATTAGTGTCTTGGTGTCGAAAATGTTATGCTTTCATCGCATTATGCATGTTGGCTGCAGGCTAACATGGGTAATTTGCACACGAGGCGATGTGCTATTTTTAGGTTACCTGCCGAATCTCACTACACCTGCTTGGTCACTTCTCTGCGGGTCGCTGCACGGACAACTTCGCTCACCCACCCACTTCTCATTGGTTTGAGTGCTGTATGTGTCGTCTGCCCCCACCCCAGTGTAGATGTCAGGTCATGAACACCGATACCAGAAACATTTAATTTCACTGAACTGCTCTTGACTGCCGGAACCACCTGAACTTTACTGCTCAACCGCTTCTCGGTTATGATTTATTTTATTATCATTAAATAAATTTTCCTTAAACCTTGTTCTGCTTTTGCTACCTTGTGTCCGAGTGTGTGAATTATGCAGCTTTAACATTTTAATCTAATTTCCAAATAGTGTTGACAACATATTCTCAATGATAATTTGTTTGTTGTTGTTTTACGTCTATAGCAACATCTAAGGTAATATCAGAATGCGATTCTCAATGATGTTATACATTGCAATGCCTGACGACTTGCCCAGTCAGGTAAAACTAATTTTGTGACTGGCCCAGTTTCATATTGCCGTTTGGTATTTTGATTCAGCTGGTCATCCGCTAAAGTTAAATCTCAGCATCTACTACAGGGTTCCTGCACCTATCAGCCAATCACATTTAAGATCTTTTAAACTTTTTAATACCAATTTCCATACAATTTAAGACCTATTTTCGTGGCAAATGTAACGTATATATTTAATTAAATACTAACAGAAATGAGTGAGGTGATGCAATCTATGGATCTCTATGTGGATGATCACTTCGCTGGCCAGTCTAGCCTGTGAAATATAACGGGTCTGAAATAGGGTTTCGCAACCTTGAAAAAATATTATAGTGGCCAAATCCAATTTAAGACCTTTTAAGACCTTTCACAGAAAAGTCACCATATTTAAGACTTTTCAAGGCCTTGAAAATTGACTAATCAATTGTTAAGGATACGCGGGAACCCTGTACTAATCAACATGGCTAAGGCTTGAAAACTAAAGTCATTCAATAAACACTCCCATCACCATAATGCACAATTTGAGTCCCTCTGGCCTCTGAAATGCGCTCCAACCTCAACTTTATCTAGGTCAATACACACCCCAGAGTCCCACAGGCTTCAATCCCCATAGCGGGCAATTGCTGCTCAATATTTATTTGCGTGAAGCTGGCCAGAAACAATGTGATAAAATAGGTGCCTGTTTTGTGTATTTTCCACCATTCATTTACTTTGGTGAGGAGCTCGGCGGGGTGGATGCAGTTCTCTCCCGCGCTGTCCTGGGTGAGGCTCTGAATTGAGCACACAATCATGTTACAATAGAGAAACCCCAGACTATATACCAGGGATGAAAGTGGTCTCCAGGATAAAAAGCGGAAATGCTGATATTCTCCCATAGGTTTAGCATTGTCAGGGAATCACCGAAAATTCCCGGAAGTCAGGTTTTATATATATTCGTATACGCTGATAGTGCTGCGGTATTTGAAGCACATATTAGTAGTATACACTGATAGGTCTGTGGCATTTGAAGCACGTATTAGTAGTATACGCTGATAGGTCTGCGGTGTTTGAAGCATGTATTAGCAGTATACGCTTATAGTGCTGCGGCATCTGCACCAAATAGTATATGCTGATGGTGCTGCAGCGTGAAACAATGTGTTGGTTGATTGGTTGTTGGAGTTTTACATCCTGGCAACATCTAAGGTCATATCAGGATGGGGGCAACGTATTAGTATACACTTATAGCTACAGGAAAAATCCCGGAAATCCGTGAAATCGCGGAGATCTTTCATCCCTGATATACGTCACTTCTGGGTTCCTCGCCACGCTGCCCAACCAGGTCCCCTGCAGCTCCTTAAAAGTTAAAGGGGATGGAGGGGGCGGAAGGGGCCAGAGATGGTTGGAGGTGCTGCAATGTGAACACTTTGAATGGTTTGAAAAAAAAAATTCTATGCTAAGTCAAAGTATTCAGCATTCAGCAGAGACTTTACACCTATTAGAATTACCAAACAAGTTGGACATTGTGGTAGCTTATTGCGCAAAATGAAACTATATTCCACATTAAATTCCATATTTAGAGGTTCTGTACAGTACTGTGTAGTCACTAGCCTGACCATCTTGTGGTCGTGACGCGGGAACCAGCAGTAAACTGAACAACTTGGAAGTGACATATTAGGGCTCATGGGTATGGGGTCTTATCACACTGCACTACCTCTCCTCACCCTCATACACCTGCAGTCCAATCAGCAGGATGGATTCCTAATCAGGCCTCAAGATAGATTACAGTCCCACAGTAAATAAAAAACACACCCCGTCATGCCGCTGTGGGATAACTATGCAAAATAATAACAGAAGTTAATAACAATAATAAAAAAGATACAATAACATATATAATCATAAATAATGTAATATATGAAATATATGATATAGAGCTTATTATTAATTCATATTAAGATTACAAATATGGTGTACATTTCGTAAGGATGCTAGTGCTAGTACATCTACAGCAGCTTCTCTATATGTCAACTGTTTTCTTTTTAAAACGCTATTTCCATCTGCTGACTCGCTTCCAGATATGTATGTCGAACATTGTTGTATCTAGAAACACAAAACATAAAAAAGAATCCAAGCACCCACACCACAAGAGAAAAAAAGTAAAATCCCTGGTCTCCATATGCATGCAGGAATGTTCGTTGGTGTATCTATTTATTTGTATGTGGCTTTTATTTATATACTGTATATATTGTTTTCATGCTGGTGGACATGCAACGACTCACTTTCTTATTGTGATGTACATCCTGGCATGACTGTGGGTTTGTGTGTTTGTATGTATGTGGGTTTGTGTGTGTTTGTATGTGTGTATGTTTGTATGTGTGTGTGTGTGTGTGTGCGTACGCATATGCACTATTTTGTAATGGTGGATATGTAGTGACCCACTTTCATGTTGCGGAGCATATCTAGTCACAGCTGCATATATGTGTGTTTGTGCTGTTTCATTATGGTGGATATTCAGTGACAAACTTTCATGTTGCAGTACGCATCTAAACACAGCTACATATATGTGTGTTTGTACGTTTTGTGATGGTGGACATGCAGTGACCCAGTTTCATATTGTTGTGCGCATCTAGACACAGCTGTGTATATGTGTGTTTGTATTGTTTCGTGATGGTGGACATGCAGTGACTCACTTTCATATTGTGGTCTGCATCTAGACACAGCTGTGTATATGTGTGTTTGTATTGTTTCGTAACGGTGGACATGCAGTGACTCACTTTCATATTGTGGTCTGCATCTAGACACAGCTGGATATGCGTGTTTCTACTGTTTCGTAATGGCAGACATGCAGTGACTCACTTTCATATTGTGGTGTGCATCCCGGCGCGGTTCGCGGGCTGCGTCTGGTTTCTTGTTGGGTGTCGCTGACACCTGGAGGCGCGGCTCCACCAGGCGACCCATCTGGTGAGCAGCTTTCTTGTCAGCCTCTATCTCCTGAAATGCACAAACAATAACAACATACACTATGCAGATTCAATTCGACATCCGCTTATTTGGAATCACTCCACCCACCCATCCACTATATATATATACACACACACCAACACATACAGACACGGAAATAGATAAATTAACTTATACCCCAGCATGACTGTTACACTCCACTACTACAGTTACAGCCCAATATGACTGTTGCAATCCTAGTATGATTGTTATACCAGTAGGAATGTTACACCCCAGTAGGACTGTTATACCCCAGTATGACTTATATCCCAGTATGACTTATACCACAGTATGACTTATATCCCAGTATGACATATACCACAGTATGGATGTTATACCAGTGTGACTGTTATACCAGTATGACAATTACATTCCGGTTTCACTGTTACACTCCAGTACTAAGGTTCCACCCCATTATGACTGTTACAACCTAGAATGACTGTTATACCGTGTAGGACTGTTACACGCCAGTATGACTTAAACCCCTGTATGAATGTTACATTCCACTACTACAGTTCCATCACAGTTAGACATATTTGCAGGATATTAACTTTAATATACATTTTGTTAAAAGTTGCATAGTCTGATGGTTTTGAGTTTTCTACCATTTTTTTCTGAGATAAATATATCTAATAGATTGTTATAATCCACCTTACTTTAGTTTGAAATAACTTTTATTGTAAATGGCTAAGTTTTGAGATATGTGAAGTGCAAATATGTCAAATTAGTTTTTAGCAAGCATGCCAAAACTCTTGTAGAATCTAATGCTCGGATCTGTGGCTGTGTATGTAGGCTATGAGGAAAACAATACAGACAAAGAGAAAGAAAGAGAGCAAAGAATAATAGGAGAGAAGAGAGAGTCCAGCCCTCTGGTCTATTGCTTATATAGTTACATGGGTTCATTGTAGAATATCACCCCACCTCCTTCCCCCAATGGGAATTGAGCATTCTTGGCCCTAGCAATAGGGATCCAGCATTCCTGGTCTCCATGGATACCAGTGGTCTGCCCACCACCAGAAGCTGTATGGCCCCAGGGCCACCACCAACCTTGACCTTTTGAGGGTGGTGACCCCTACTCCAGCAGAGGGGCTAGGGCCTGAGTGCAATCACACCCAGACCTGCCAGCACCACCATGTCTATTTACAGGTAAACAGAATAGTCAACATTAGAAGATTGCCTATCGACACTAGGGTCAGGGGTGAAGCGCATGCAGGGTTACAAAGGTCAATACGCCCCTCACCAGGTTCTCAACACTTCATAATAATTACTGAATCTGTGGATCCGGTTATGATAACATCACTGAAAGACAGTGGCAATACAATTGATATATCTTAAAAACCATTGAAAATCAAGTTGATTTTATATGAAAGTAAATTGATTTCTCTTTCAAATGATACCAAATTTAGCCTCCTTGGCATTACTGGTTATGAGATATGATAAGAGATATGGTGGGTGCATTCAGGCGCTCACGGCCTGAAAGCATGTGTAACTTGCGGGTGCATTTGGGCACTCCTGTCCTTAACGGGTTAAATCAGAAATTAGACGGAGATCTGAATGGTTGCATTCATGACCACCCAGGGCATGTATTTAACAACTTAGAAAACTTCTATATGGTTGACTAGCAACCACCAGAAAGTAACTTACAAAACTACCACAAAACATAAGGTAATAAACCTACCAATGAAAGTAAACAAGAGCAAATGTTCAATCAAGAACTGGATCTCATAATGGAGAAAACCAAAAATCTATATATATATTTAAATTATCATTAATTAATTAAGTAAAAGTGAGAAAAAAAAGGTTTCTCAAATTTGCAGGCATTAAAATCATTCCACATGCAACAATATTTGCCGTCTGCTCACTGAAACTTTCTGCCACGACTAAAAGCTTTCAAGGTACAGCAGGCTAAGCATGATTCATAGTTTCCAATGGGATTGCAGTCTGTGATCACGTGAGAAATGTACTCTGATGGGAAGAAGAGGCTCAGTTTGGTGAGTGCGTGAGTTATTGGGGTTTAACATCCTAGCAGCAGATGGCGCCATGCTACACCTGGACCCACCACACCTCTGTAGGGAATCGACGACACCACCTTGAGTATCGTCAATTAATTAAACTTGAACAATCCGATGGATTTAAGTTTCTGAGATATGGCATCAAGAGGTTTGACAAAGATACTAACATTAATTTTGCATGTTTACACTTCGGCTATCTCCGAAGTTAGTCTTTTTAAATCATATTTACTTCAAACTAAAGTACAATAGATTATAACAATTAACCTACTATATTTATACACAGAATGTATCACCCTCATCAACACCACTGTACCGGTGACTATTTTTAACAAGTAAATTCTGTAAAGCCTTCCCAGTTCTCGATATCCTTCGGCTGCTCTTCTCTTCTATAATTCTTTCTTTGCGCACAACAGAATGCGACACCAGACACAATGTGATCTGTTGTCTGAACTATCAGTAAATTGGACCAGCAAGCGGTTAACTTGAAAGTTGAATGGTGTCAGGGAAGGTGAGGGGAGGAGGGGGTGGGTGTAATGCTGATGCAATCGATTTAAGGTACACTGAGCCATTCTCAGGGTTGGTCGGTTGTTGGGGTTTTACATCCTAGCAAAATCTAAGGTCATATCAGGATGGGTACCTACTTGTGACAGTGCACACTCATGGTGACTCTTTAGTGCTACCCCACTGGGAGACCAGGCCACCAACACCATGACCTGATGTCCCATTCAGTCACATTATCCTGATACTGAGCCAACCAGTCCTTGACATATCCTAATAATGCCGAGTGCCTGGCTCGGAAGCTACAAGTACACATTTCTAGGTCATTGGTTTGACTTGACCAGGGTTCACCATTTCAAATAACAGTTACTTCAAAATAAGACGATCTCACGACCTAACAAAATGGGAGACGGACGCTCAACTCATTCGGCCATCCCGTCTGGTTCATTCTCAGGGTATTGGCTATGTAATAGAATTCACGCAAACAAACAAACCTAAAATATGACTCACGTGGCACCACAAAATGGCAGAAAGTGCAAGCCAACATTAATCGCTATGTTGTTTTACAGTGTTGAACCCCTAGTGTTAAAGTTGTATAGTCCGATGATTTAGAGTTTTTAACATTTAATATATACAGTAAAACCTCTCTAAATCGATCGACCATGGGACCAACTTTAAATGGTCCATTATGGGAGTTTTTCATTTCGCTACAATGGTATTGTATAGGCGATCAATATAGGGGAGTGGTCATCTGTGGAGGTGGTCGTTAGAGAGGTTTTACTGTGAATGCATTATGTTGATCATTATAATTACCGTATTTTGAATTAAATGTTATTTGAAATGTCTAAATTTGGAGATATTTCAAGTGAAACCATACAAAATTAATGTTTGTGTGCACGTCAAAATTCTCATACCAAAGGATTCAGTAGTAACAGGTTCTACCTATTAAATCGAATTAGTAAATAGTAAATGCTTAATAAATGTACCAGTATCGAAGTTTGATATGTATAATTAAATCTATATAAGTGATTGGTTTTGAAAAGTTGATGCTTTCATCGGACCATGCAGCTTTAAAATGTGGTACTTGGATACAGGATTGCTATAATAGTAGGTGCCGGCAGCGAAATTTAAAAATAGGCATATGGTTCAATATATTTATTCTTTCCTGTCCTGTAGACATTACAATTACAAGCCTAACTCCAAAAACACTTAGGCTATATATATTATTGTTTTTGAGATAATAATCTTTTAATATTAAATATATCAAATGTATTAATTTTAAATTAAAAGTGGAACTTTGACCAAATATAATAAACATTGGAACCGTTTGAAGGGAGTTCTGCTAATCAATTTCCATTGTATACATATAGAGGAATTTAATATTCCAATTATTAAATCAATTGGTGAAGCAGAGTTTTAATGAGACAATGTCAAATGCAATTCATAATGATAACCATTTTCAAAGCATGGTATTTTCTTGTAAAAATTCCAACAAGATTGAATAAATACTAAATAGTTCAAATATTCATAACAGTGTAATAGCCTATTTTTCCCCCAGACCTCTATGTCCAGAGAATCAAAAGATATTTGCATCCTAAAATGTGAAAAAGTGTAATTGTTTTCATGTAAACAGCTTTTGTATGTGAAATATTTTCAAATTGTCAATCTTTGAAAGCTCATTGCTGCTAAACAATCTTTTGAGTCTTCCTCAAATTTGCCACATTATGAGAATAGCCATTCACTGAGGCTAATAGATATTATTTATATTGATATTCTATCTAAGACTATGGAAAATATTGCATTTTGATTGAACATATAGGGCAGAATAGTCAGAAAACCAAATATATCAATTTGAAAGATATTTAGCTTAACCAATTGTTGTATCTTCCTATAAATTGACAGTGTACATCATCTGGACGTAAAACACATTATTCTATTAATATTCTATCTAAAAATATAAAAAGTGCATTTTGATTGCACATACAAAAGAAAAGTGTCCAAAATCTAAAATATCAACTTATTCATCCATCTTTGAACACTCACTGTGGCTCCTCCAATAGTTGGACCTTCTTCAGATTTTGCACACATATCATATGGAACTAATGCATATTAGCTATACCAATAATTTAACTGACATATCAAAACCTGCATTTTGATTTAAAATACAAACTAAAAGTGTCTAAAACCAAAAATATTGACTTAAATAGATTTCTAAATATTCACTGTACCTAACGCAATGGTTGGATCTTCCCTAAAGTTGGCACACTATTAGAATACATATTCTGTAACATATTCCATTATACAGCAATGTCAGATACATGTTTGTACATGTGTGTCATCATTGTGAAACTACTATTGACAGCAAAGGCCCAAAGAGGTTGGTATCAGTATTCTGTATGTGGCTCCTTGCACTAACTAGCTCTATAGTAACATTGATACCATTGGAAAGGGAATCAAATTGTGTATCTATTCCATACCAATTCTTATTAGGTTTCAAATATTAAAAATTTTAGTACATGGTTTTAAACTTTAAAAATAATTTAAATTGCAGATTTGACCATGGTTGACTTTTTTTTTAACCTAGGGCAAACCATATATGGCTAGAAAGCAAGGTCATGGTGCTTCTTTTGGTACCATCCATTACTTTCTACGATGTAGTGTGAGCCAATTAAAGATCACCTGTTTTGGGGGTCATTTTTCTTTACCTCAGTGACGAAGGAATATTCACTAAATACACTCATCATACAAATGGATTTTTACTTAAGTAACAACTTATTATATATTCAATCCAACAACATCAGACAGAACATCTGTTAATCTTCCAAGTGATGTAATTTCATCAAAATCAAATCCATACAGAGATAGTTATGACCCTGTGAATATTGATGAAAAAACCACCATTCCACAAGTTTTTCATGGCGCTGCCAGTACCTTATAATAGATTCATGAATCATCGAATGAATATAGCAAGAAAACTAAACAAAAAGACGTCATTCTAAAGTTGCATAATTCCATGGTTTTGAGTTTTTGTCATATTCTTTCTTAGATAAATATATTCGGTTGATAATCGAGTTCAATTTGAAGTGACCTCTATTATAATGGTTGAACTTTATGGAGATATTTAAAGAAAAAACATGCTAAATTAAGTATGTGATAATATCCTATACCCCCACCCCACGAATCTTTGTGTTGATTAATTCATCGATGCATATCATAGCGTGCAGTAGTGCAAATAATCTAACGGAGGGTGGCCGAGCCTCGATTTCGATCATGCACGAATAAGGCATATTGAAGTTCAACCTAATACTTAGGGGTTATGTTATGTTCATACCATTGTTATGGAGTAGGGATACATGCAGTTTATATAAGACAATAAAGGCAATAGCAAATTGCAAAGTGAGGAGGGCAGCCAATGTTTGCATGACCTTGCATGACCAGTGTTTGCATGACCTTGCATGATCAGTGTTTGCATGACTTAAGGTAGGTTATAAAGGCCGGAAGAGGTTGGTTAGTCGTACCAGTTTAATACGGACCCTAGGGGGAAGACCACCCCCAGTGTCGCCATCTAGCGGGCAAGTTTGGAACTACTCACCCTGCGGGCCGGGAACGCCCGAGCGAACATTTCTGACATGAGGTTCTACAAGGGCGATAATAGCAGATAAATACATGCTGTCGAGTAGTGAGGAATATCAAATACTAATTTGTTAAGTATTTGGCTTGACTTGGATGGGGACTGATCCCATGATTATTCAGACTGGAACTATATCCACTTTGCCATCCCGTCCAGTCTTCTCCAGTTTAATGAAGAAGAATGCTGTTCCAAATCTTTCCACAAAATATATTCCTATTCGGGGCAAGAATAATTAATTTAGTAAAATATCCTGTTAACTCTACTGTTGCCTGTTTTACAAGCAGAACAGATGAAGGGTTTGTACATAGACATGTATAGCGGGTGAATTGACATTGGTTCATGTAGTTCTAATGCTTGCTACTGAATCCACACGGCGCTTAAAATGAAGGTCTATATATAGCCCACCAATCACCAAAACATTGATTGATAAAGGCCTAACAAACAAAAAATGTGCTTCCGGTTCTATGACCAACCCTGCAAAAAGTTGCCAACTGTAATTTTTGAAATTATTGAATCTTTAGAAATAAACACTTTCAGCCCATTAAAGATACCTGGTGATAGCAAGTTCCTTGCTTCAATGAAAATTTTCTGACAAATTAACAGGGTTGTACCATTGGTATACGTAAAATTACATCAGGGTCAAAGGATTCATGGGAAAGGAATTTCTTCAAATCGTTACCAACCTACCATACCTTTTTGCTTGCATACAACAGGAAACACATTTTCTTATGCCTAAGGAAATCAACATGAACGCACATAAACAAGCTTTGGTAACATTTAAAACACACAAGCGGGTAAAGATAACACACCTTACTCTAAAACTACGCCCACATACGCATGCGGCCTTAATACATTGATAAAAAGCGCCTCCAAATTAACTAAGAGTAACAACTTAAATAAATAAATAGTTTGTTTGTTTGTTTGTTGTTGTTTTACGGCCTAGCAACATCTAAGGTCATATCAGGACGGGTACCGACTTGTGACAGTGCGCACTCATGGCGACTTTATAGTGCTGTCCCACTGGGAAACCAGGCCGCCGCACCATGACCTGGTATCCCACTCAGTCACATTATCCTGACACTGAGCACACCAGTCCTTGCCCTATCCTAATAATGCCGAGCGCCTGGCTAGGAAGCGACAAGTATCAATTTTAAAGTCATGGGTTTGACTCGACCGGGACTCGAACCCACGACCCCACGATCTACCAGCACGGGAGACGGACGCTCTAAATAAATAGTAAACCAAATAAATAAATCCCATAGGTATGCGGTATGCGAATGCGAATGTGGCAAAAAATCAATGGGGCTGATTCCTTACACGCGGTATGCGGCATGCTGTATGTGGCATGCAGTATGCGAATACTGAATCGGTCCATGTAGTGATCGGTGCGGCATGCGAATGCGAATGCCCATAGACAGCAGTGTTAGCGAAACCTGACACTATGTGTGTGGGTGTGGGTGAAAGGACCCAACCCGTTCGCATACCGCATGCCGCATACCGCATACCGCGTGTAAGGAATCTTAGCTTGAGAAGGTGTCTGACCTCGTGGCGCTTCTTGAGAGCCTCGTTTTTGCGGCGTATCTGCTCCATTTTCTTGTTGAGGAGCGCTTCCTTTTCCTCCTTGGTAAGGATGTTCAGGACCATGGCCGGGTCCTGTGAGCCCATACTCTAAAGTGAGAAAGTAAACAACAACAATTAACCAAACTGCCAATTCCAACCACGATGTGCATTCTTTTGTAAGTAACTGATTTGTTTAAACTAAAGCCCACCCCCCTTTCTTCGCGGCTTCTTCTGATGTTGATGAATCCTAGCAACAAAAAAAGTGTTTCTGGTTGGCCGATCAACCCTGCAAAAAGATGAAATTATTTAATCTTTAGAAATAAACCTTTTCAGATAGGTACGTGGTGATAGTTTCTTGCTTCAATGCATTAAAACAAAATCTTTATATTTTTTATTCAAATTACATGGGTTGTACCTTTTGTGTACGCCAAATTACATCATGGTTAAGGGATCCATGATAAAAAATATTTTGTTATTCAAAATAATACCTACCATAACTTTTTTTTGCTTGCCTGTAACAAGAAACAACATTTTTTAAGGCCTGATTAATAATCATTGCTACCCGTGGCCCAGAGAAGACAGAAGCAGGAGGTGGGAAAAACACAACTTTATTTCCATGACAGGCAGGGTGACTGGCTGAGTAGCAACTCTACTCACTGCAGCTATGAGTGACCGGTAACAAGGCCCGACATGTAAGTGAAGTTATGGCACTTAATCAAATTGAAATTTTTAATCACAAATACAGGACATTTCAATGATCAAGACCAGCACATTTTATCATCAGTCATCAATCAATCCTTAATCAATCATCAAACAATGTAGCAATCATCAAATCTACATCAATGCGAACATTTCAATCATATGAGCTTCAATTTTTTTATCAGGTCAATTGTTTAGTTTTTAAAGTTTGTTCGTTCATTTCGTTTTTTGCTCGGGTTTATTTTTTCAACATCGAGTTAAGTGCATTGGTTGTGGGTGGGTGGTTTAAGAAGACGTGTTGCTGCTACGGTGGGCAGGGTGCGAGTGACTGTGCCGAGGCTCGCATGGGGGATTCTGTTTCTTTTTAGAGGTTGAAGTTGATTGGTTGAGGGGTTTCTGGGGTTGGCCAATGGGATGGCTTGGTGTGAGTGGCAGGTGGGAGGGGCTGCTTCCCTGTTCTCTGCACCCCTAGCAATGACAGAAAATGAGCGCCACCCGCTCATTTAACCCAATGATGATAATAATAATAATTTTCTTTTTAAAGGAGAAGAAATTGGGGTGGAGTGTGTAGAAATTGTGCCCATGCTTCTTTCCACTGTGATAAAAAAAAATCACACGAGTTTCTAGCTTTACAAACATGAATTATATCCTTGTCTGCAGCTACTAAATAACACCTGGCAATAAGGCAGGATCAAGGGGCATTAAAAAAAACCAATAAAAGAACTGCATATAAAAAAATCCACAAAACAAAATTGACGGCAACTTCATGGACAGCAGATAATTTCATCACAGGGAGAGTTCGTTAAGTATGGGTGGTGGGTGGAGAAAAAAGGAGGTGAGTGCTGCAGGGGCGTGGGGAGGCAAGTGGCTGGGAGCAGCAGGGCGGAGGGGTTATAAGGCCGGGATAGGGTGGGGGGGGGGGTGTTATGTAAGTCAATGGTCGTTGGTGAACCGGTGGAAGGGGGGGGGGGGGGAACTCCTCCTCCGCCGCGAATCAAGCACAATGCAAGCATTATGACCGAAAAGCGACGAAGGAGGAAGATAAGGCAGGGGTGGAATGAAAACACTTTATTCAAATGAGGAAGTGCAATAATCAAGGCAATGTAATGAAATCAAGGCAATGTAATTAAATCAATAAAAAGGTACATAGTAAAATAAGCAGTGGATATTTAAGAAAGTTCAGGGGAAATAATGTCAGAGTTAAGAGGGGGGAGGGGCCCCGAAGAGCCCTCCACCAAAACAGAGGAGAGGGCTCGAGGGGCGCCCGAGGAGGCAAGGCGGGGGAGGTAGGCATGGACCGCGCCCGAGGTCCAGGTGCCGTGATGTCCTCGAGGGGGACCCCAGCTCGCTGGCAGGCCTGGGCAGCCCCCCAACACAAGCTATGCAGGGTGAAACTGTCGGGGGTGGGGACGGCGAGGGCTCGGAGGGCGCCTTGCAGGATGGCTGTCAGTGTCCGAGGCGTCAATGAAGGCGGGGTCGGTGGGGCCAGCGGGAACCAAGGCCACGGAGGCGGCCCAAGCGGGTGTGGGGGCCGCCCCAACCCTCGGGACTGGGGGAGAGGAGGCTGGATTGCCGAAGAATCCTGTTGTACCCGAGGAGGAGGGCGGCCCAAGGGACGACGCCCAAGGGGCTGGCGGCGTCCAGGTGGGCAGCGACGGCCACAAGGTGGCAACGCTTCAGCACCGGTGTGGGGCGGGCGACGTGTCCGACGGCCCGTTCCCCTCCTCGGCAGATGTCTTGCGCGAGGCAGGAGCCGGAGGCGCGGGGGTCGCCCCCAGCCGCCTCGTCCCAGGAGCGCGCCCCAGATAGTGCGTTCCGGTCGGAGGCTGGGGCGATGGAGCGGGCGTAGAGGGCGGCGGTGTAGGCGGTGACGTCGAAGGCGGAAGGAGCGAGAGGGTCGCGGCGATGGCCCGAGGCGAAGGCAACGTATCCTTCGGCTTGCCGTCGGCGGTTCCTCCAGGTCGAAGGGGCGAGGGAGGCGACGGCGACCTCGGAGGCCGTGTAGCCTGAAATCAGAGGTCGGGGTTGTAGGGAAAATCATCGTGGCAAGGGTGGACCTGGACGAGCCCGAGGCGGGCGACCTCGCCTCGGGCCACGTCAGCCCAGTGCCCGGGGAGGTGGGCGTGGCTGAGGCCATCAGCGAGGACGAGGTCGGCCCGGGCTTGTGGAGGATGGTGAGGGTGAAGCAACCCTCGGCCGCCATCAGCCAGAGTTTACGCACGCAGGTCCCGAGGGTGGGGTGCCGGGATCGCCCCGACTCGAGGGAGGCGGCGGAGGCCATGTTGTCGGTGTTTATGACAACGTTGGCCCCCGCGACGTCGTCGGGGAGGAGGGCGCGGAAGGCCACGATGAGGTTCACCGACTCCAGCTCGTGGATACTCGGGAAGCGGGCACGGAAGGCAGCGGAGTACCCTCGGGCATAGCAGCGGGTCGAGGAGTAGGCCCCCCCACCGGTGAGGCAGGAGTCGCACTCGATGACGACCTTCCGGTTCTCAGGGTCGTGGAGCAGGTGGAGGCTGTTTGAGGCCTGTCCGTACGCCGCAAACCACCTGAGATCCTGGAGAGCCTCCTCTCCGAGGGTGATGGAGGCGAAGCCGAAGCAGCTGCGCAGAGCCACGAGGAGGCGGGCCATGAATTTCCTCGCGGGCAGGACGCAGCTGCCGACGTGGTTTAGGCGGCCGAGGATGCTTTGGAGATCCCAGCGCCCGAGGGTCGGGTGGGCGATCCGGGCCTCGCAGTCGGCCACAAATTCGTTGACTTTGTCGGGGGCGATGCGGATGGTCATCGCCTCACTGTCGATGGCGAAGCCCAGCCAGGTGAGGCGCACAGCAGGAGGGTGTCACTTTCCCGAGGCGACCTCCAGGCCGAGGGCGCCGATGAGGGCGATGAAGCCATCGAAGGCCTGGCGGGCCCTCAGGTAGGTGAGCTCGCACCCGACAAAGTCGTCCAGGTACACGAGGGCGTGGAAGCCCTCGCGGCGGAGTACCCAGGTGACGGCAGAGGTGACCCGGACTCAGGCCGCCCCCGAGGAGCGGCATCCAAAGGGGAGGGCAAGGTCGACGTAGGTCGCCCCGTCAAGGGTTATGCCGAAGAGGGGGCAGGAGAGGGGGGGTCGGCGCCCAGGTGTAACGGTGCCCTCACGGAGGAGGCGGCGGCCGACGTCGGCGACACAGGGGAGCCTGTAGGCATGGGGCTTGCCCAGGTACTCGCGGCGGGGGATGCCGGCCTTGACGCTGCCCCCGGGAGGGTAGGAAAGGTCAACGATGACCCGCCTCTTGCCGGGATCGGTCTTGAGGCGGGTCATCATGGGGGAGACCTGGGCGCAGGGGGTGGAGCGAGTAAAGGGCCTGTGAGATCGCCGTGGGCAAGCTCGATCGCGATGAAGTCCCGGAGGTGGGCCTGGTGCTCCGGGGCCTCCCGGTGGTTGGTGTAGGTGGGGCGGGGATGGGCGAAGTAATTGGCCGGGAAGCCGAACTCCAGGAGGTCAACAAGGTCTTGGTCGTCCTGGAGGCGGCTGCGCCAGGCGGGGATGTGGAGGCCTGAGAGGAGGGGGATGCAGGGCGCCAAAAAGTTAGGTAGGGGTACAGCTTACCGCCGGAGGGTGGGGGTGGGGGTGGGGGTGGGGGTGGGGGGGAGAGAGGCGCGGTGATTGCGGGAAAGGGGGTGGGCGAACTCCTCAGCAGTGGTGGGGGCGGGAGCCCGGATGGCTTGGTCGTGGGGGGTGGGGGGGGGGGGGTCGGGGGGTCAAAGTCAGGGAGGTGGTGAGTGTAGGCTGTATCGCACTCCTCCTCTGCCGCGAATCAAGCGCAATGCAAGCATATACATCCTGATTCCTTGGCATTTTGCTTAAAGCGGCATAGTCCGATGAAATATCAAATTTTCAAAGGCAAAACAATTATCTATATTTGATTTTACATATCTAACTTAGATACTGATGCACTTATTAAGCATTTGTTTCTGCGTAGAAGGTAATACCGAGTCAATTTAACAGAACCTGTTACTGCAGAAGTCTATAGCCCCGTTTACACGGGCGATTTAAAACGTTTCATATGAACCCACTTGCCTAGATCGACGTGTAGACGCGGTTCTGTGGCGTTTTAGGGCTGAATCGCTTCATATGAAACGCCTCATCTATACCACCTCGGGAGGTGGTTTATTTGAAGCGATTCAGCTTGTTCCCGGGCGGCGATAGTATAAAATAGTAGTGCGTGCCGGGAACAGGGGGAGCAGTAACTAATCGCTGGTGCCCGGCAGTGTTAGGGCCCGATTACGCCGAAATCTAGTGAATGCGATCATATTTAACAGAATTACAGACTCAAATAATGAAATTTAATTAAATTAACCTTAAATTCCAAGCGATATTAACGTAGCAGCTACATCGGAGTCGAATCGACGTGTTTAAACTAAACAAATAGCAGTGCTTGCCGACTACAGGCGCCTGCTGGTTCCCGGCGCCGACACACTTTCCAACTCCGCCGTGTAAACACGCTTCTAAAACGCTTCATATAAATCGCCTTGTCTAGAACGTTTCACATTTGCCCGTGTAAACACAGCTTATGGTGTCAGAGTTTTGAACTAATTTTCCATGTCTGCACTCAAAATATCTAAAATGTTTACCATTTAAAATAAAAGTGACTTTGAACTAATGTAAAGTAGATACCAGTGATCGATGTAATATATTTATATCAGAAAAAATACAGAAATTCAAAACCATCGGACTCTGCAACTTTAATGCTAATCGGTAAATATAAAAAATGGCGGAAATCTGAGAAATCATGGAGATCTTTCATCCCTGGTTACTACAAAAGGCTTCCATGATTAGTCACCATGACTAATCGTTATAACTGGTTGCCACAACTAGTCGCCAGAACAGGTGTCAAGCAGGCTGGAACCAGCACGACTCGTCACAGAAACTTCTCCAACTTAACTGCATGAGGCAATGCTGGTGCAATACTCGTGTAATACTTGACAGACTTGGAATACGTCACTTCCCAGATCACAGCTGGTCACCACAGCTCGTTCCTGATCCTGGATACAGGATGGTACGGGTGGTACTGAATACATAACACTGTACTAAAACCATTAATTAATTAATTATATAGTGAAATATAACTTCATCCAGCACCCAAAACTACCACAATAACCCAATATTTGGCCAATTCTGATGGGTGTAATTGTAAAGACACTACTGAAAACCCTCCTCTCCAGTTGTAATTTCTTTTAAAGCCATCTGAAGTGTGCACACTTCAGCACCCGACTACCCCCTCACCCACCCATTTCCGAGCCCCACGGTACCTGGTTGGGGAGTATTGGGTGAAACTCGGAAGCAACGTTTTAGGTGATGAATCGTCGAGCGCAACCGGCAGCAGGAAGCTGCTGTAGGATGTGTGGCCATTATTTGTCCACTCAGATTCATATAATTCAACAGTGAGCAGCGGAAGGGAAAAGGACAGGTTGTGGGGGATAGGCCAAGCCATAGTAATTGTAGGATCAATCAAAGCCAAACAAGCACAACTAAAAATTATTATTCACTACTTTTTAAACTGGTAAATTATTATGTGATGAGCCTCCTTTCACATCTGAAGCGTGGAAATATATATATACATAAAAGTCGGAATAGAACCCTATTCAAAGCCAGCCTTGTAAATTGTAATATTTTGATAAACATACATAGGATGCTTAAATTTGCTGAGAATTCCATGTATTTTTAATTTGGCTGAAAAAAAATCCCCAACATTTCTCGTGAATGGCAGGCGACCTTTGAACACTATCGTGATACAATAGATATAATATACAACATACCAAGGTGTAGTGTACACAGGTTATACGCACCATACAAAATGTGACCGTCGTTTGTTTCTACTCAATGTTCAGTCGTTATAATCTATACAACAAACATAAACACTAATGGAAGATTTCATGGCAGACCATCGACATCATACTCAGCTTCGGACCAGACGGGATGGCCGAATGAGTTAGAGCGTCTGTCTCCCGTGCTGGTAGATCGTGGGTTCGAGTCCCGGTCGAGTCAAACCAATGACTTTAAAATTGATACTTGTCGCTTCTTAGCCAGGCGCTCGGCATTATTAGGATAGGGCAAGGACTGGTGTGCTCAGTGTCAGGATAATGTGACTGAGTGGGATACCAGGTCATGGTGCCGGCGGCCTGGTTTCCCAGTGGGACAGCACTATAAAGTCGCCATGAGTGCGCACTGTCACAAGTCGGTACCCGTCCTGATATGACCTTAGATGTTGCTAGGACGTAAAACAACAACAAACAAACAAACAAACTACTCAGCTTCAACCGAACGGTATGCAGTGGTACAGTTCGCATGACACATTTTAAACCCCAGCTAAGTCAAACCGAAGCTCAACAAAGACTGAAACTTGGCGCTGCCTCGCCTAGTACTGGGCATTAAAGCTGCATAGTCCCATGAAATCATCAAATTTTCAAAACCAAAAAACACTTATCTAGATTTGATTCTACATACCCAACTTAGATACTGGTGTATGTATTAAGCATTTATTTGTATATATAGAAGTGGTTGCTAGGACTAGTTGCAACAACTAGTTGCCATGAGTAGTCATTACAACTGATTTCCATAATTAGTTGCTATAATTGGTTGCCATGAATAGCTGCTATAACCGATCACCACCACTAGTTGCTACAACTGGTTGCCAAGTAGTCGCTATAACTAATCGCCATGGCTATATCACTGCAACTATTTGTCACGACTAATTGCTACAACTGGTTATGATTAGTTGCTACAACTGGTTTCCATGACTAGTTGCTACAACTGGTTGCCATGACTAGTCATGATAACCGGTTGCCACAACTAGGCCCTCGAACAGGTGTCGTTCGAGCTGGAACCAAAAGGACTCATCACAGAAACTTCAACTTACTGTATGAGGCTACATGAATTTAATAGCACCTCTTATTACTGAAGTCTTTGACATGCAACCCAAAAGGTATTTGGCATGTTTATACTTCTAATATCTCCAAAGTCGGCCATTCATAATAAAAGTTGCTTAAAAACAATACGAGGTAGATTATAAGAATCAACCACATATTTCTTTGAAAAGAAAAGGTAGAAACAAGAGTATCTGACTATGCAACTTTAAGTACACTAGCGTAAGGACTGGCTGGCCGATAATGTTCATGAGTGGGTATATCACATCACAGTTCCTATGACATGGTATCCCAGTGGGGAAGCACTATAAGGCCATCAGAAGCAATGTGTCTTACAAGTTCTCAAACAGGCTTTTCACAATATTGTGCAGCTGATATGCTTATGGTTGACACACTGCCACCAATTCATGAATCTAATCTGTTTAAACATAGAATTCAATATGACCTACTGAGCTACACCGCTAAGCAGTATTGCCCAACTGAGTAAAAACTGTGTGCAACATCTAAATGAGAGGTATTCCAAGCTTTGCTGGTCCATCAAAAGTTGGGGTCGGTACCACTCCCAGCCCTATCCTTCACTATAGTTTGTTTGTGTGTTGTTGTTTTACGTCCTAGCAACATATAAGGTCATATCAGGACGGTACCGACTTGTGACAGTGTGGACTCATGGCGACTTTATAGTGCTGCCCCACTGGAAGACCAGGCCACCAGCACCATGCCCTGATATCCCACTCAGTCCCATTATCCTGACACTGAGGCAACCAGTCCTTGCCCTATCCTAATAATGCCGAGCGCCCTTCACAATAGACCCTATACTTTAAATTTACTCTAGCCATATGCCTCCTGATGACCAAACTCGGTATTTGTAGGATTCTTGCCATACATTTGTTTGTGTCGTGGGGGTGATGAAAATGGGATATATTGCACCTAGAGTGGGACTCGAACCCACATCTCTTTGCATTGATATCACCATACTACACATGCCTACCTGTCTATGCGGCTCCTTGCCTGAGAGGTCAGTGCAGACAACTACACTTGTAATGTAGATCGTAGTGAAATATCCTAGCACATATCTCACATTGGATAAAATACCACTTTAAGGCCCTGTCACATTACGGCGTATGGCGGGAGCGTATTGAAAACCTACATCAAAAATGGGAAAAAGCTGCGCGTGCCGGCCTATCATGACCTTTGGTGACCTATCGGGTGTTTTTGAGCGTATGCGTAACCTATGAGGAGCGTACGAGGAGCGTACTGTGACATTTTTTTACGGTTTTGATTGGCATATGGAACTTATGCGTAGCGTATGCATAGCATATGCATAGCGTATGAGTAGCATACGCTGCGCATACGCTAGGAGTACGCTCCCATACGTAACTCGTAGGTTATGCGTTTGCTACATACGCTAGAGATACGCCGGTGATGCAAGTTGAGCATATGCGTAACCTACGCCGGCGCACCCCTAGCGTACGAGGAGTGTACACTGGCGTACGAGGAGCGTACACCGGCGTATGAGTAGCGTATGAACCATACGCTCCCATAGGTCGAGATTTTTTTAACATGCACAAAAGAATTTGGACGGACGGACGGGAGAAAGCGTATGGCGGCGTACAACGGCATAGGCCGGCACATGACGGCCTATGCGTAGCGTATGCTGACGTATATGACGTAACGCGCCTACGCCGCTGTACGCTCCCACAAAAAACCCTAATGTGACAGCCCCTTTATGAATGTGTATCCACCACCTCCCCCACCTTCCACCATGTAGGCTGAAACTGTGACCTGGCGTGTTGCGTCCCAACTTCAGTCATTCCTGAGGGACCAGCGGAAGTCGGTATACCCGTATTGAGATCTAGTGCGTAAACCATAGATCTGTCACCTGTTCAGTTAGTTCAACGGTGGGTTGGGGTTTTCAGCTCTAGTGACATTGAGGGTCACATCAAGACTATCGCTTATTTATGACAGTGCACAAAGTTTTATAGAGCTGCCATGCTAGGATACTGTACAAATGGGAGAACAAAGTTTCCCAGTGAGTGACATTATTCTACCAGTCCTTGCCTTATCCTAGCAATGCCAAGCACCAGGGAAAGGTAGCGAGGAGTGTAAATTCGCCCAAGTCCGTTGTTTGACTCTGTTACTAAGTGTTAGGGATGAAACACTTGACCAAGATATCGCTCTCATGACCTCCCGCATGGGAAGTGAATGGTTTACCCATGAACACCTGCCCTCCAACGAGATCAACACACACTCACACCCCCACACACACAATGGTATGTACCCAACACCACGAAGTGAAAGAGTCAACAGAACAAAGCGACACAGAACATAATATGGTCATGCCTTTCTTAAGAAGCGCTACATGTAGCATACTTAACTGCACCTATATGAAGTCGATATTGTAGTAATATTCTTTGTGTCACTGTACACACAAGGCTAATTGTGCAATGCGAGTATTCCGAGTTATTGTCCGCTGGCTAATGAGGAAGGACTGAAGCTGCGACCCATACATGATTGTTGGCCCTCCCACCCAATAATCACTTGACATAGAGTAAGCTAATAAACACATAAACACATAAACAGGAAGTGGTGTTTTACCTAAGTCTTACTCAAACAACTTAACTGCTATTATCCAAGAAAACAAATAGGGCAAGAACTTTCCCAAGTTTGATCATCAGGAACCATGTGATTATAAGTTCAAAGTGTGCTTAAAGTGTTGAACCCATACAGAAGGGGAACGAGACATAGCTCAGGCAGTAGAGTGTGCACCTGTGAAGGTGTGGGTCATCTTATCGATCCTGCTCAGTGGACACATTTGCAGTTTGGGCTATTTTCCATTCTGGCCAATGGTCCAGAACTAGTTCATCAAAGGTTGTGGTATGTGCTTCCCTGTCTGTGGGAAAGTGCATATAAAAGACCCCTTGCTGCTTGTCGGAAAGAGTAGCCTATGTGGTGGCAGCGGGTTTCCTCCAAAGAAATATGTCAGAATGCTCATATGACTGACATCCAATAGCCTATGATAAAAATGAATGTGCGCTAGCGTTAAATAAAGCAGACTTTCCTTTTTCCATACAGAAGGACAATCAGCCGGCACCATTCTCATCAGAGGGACGTGTGAGTGATGGCAGCTTTATGTCCTAGTAACATGTCATATAACTGACTCGCAACAAGAGACACTCAATTCTATCTCAATAATTCTGTCTCAGTGACATCCGCACCATTACCTGATATCCCACTCACATTTTCCTGATATTGGGCAAACCAGTCGTTGTCCTATCATATTAATGCCAAGCGCCAGGCTAGGTAGTGACACTTATCAGATCATTGACTTGACTTGGTCAGATTTCAAACCCACGACCAGGGAAGATAGCCAGTGCTTTTACCAAATTGGTCATTGTATGAAGGACTTAAATATACGGGGTTGCTAGGTTATCCATAGCTCATAAGGACTGTTCATTTAATCACACTAGTCAACACTGCAGCATAATTATCACTAACTTAATAGCTAGATCTCTAATACAAAACACCAGTAACATGTATACAGTACATCAACCCACATGTGATCTGCAACGTATTAAACACATAATCACTTCATTTAAAAAAAAAAAAAAGACTCTGTTAATGGATAATCTCACAGATTAACGAAGAAAGCGCCTCAGAATAGCAGAACACATTGCACCGAAATGAACCAGAATAAAGAATATGTTGTCGCATCAGTTCAACAAGGCTGTAACTGATTTTCTATTTTTCAAACAAGGTTGTGTGTTAGAGATGACCTTGTTGCAGTGTGTGATTCCGCTGCTCTATATTTACAACTCTGTAAATCGGGCCTCATAACCAAAAGTACTTGGCAAGCAGATACATAACTTTTACACCAAAGAGATCTGTATTGTGGACCCAAGTCTGGTAGAAATGTCGCTTACAAGCTTGACCACCTTCTAATTAAGCGTTACTTTCAGATTAGTTAGTATGGCTCTGGCAAGCTTTTCTGCAATAGATTCCTGAATAATATAGGGATTGTCATTAATTTGAATAGGAGTACAGTGCTCAGGATGATGCCTTGACTATGTATTTACACAGCCTAGTACAGCGAAGGGAAAGCACATACATGGATGCGGCACCTTCCCACCAGTCATGCTTACCCGGAATTTAATTTCCCTTTTCCTTCGTTTCTGTACAAAGACCAAAGACCAAACACAATCGATGAAACAAAAGACACTGATGGGGATATGTAAACTGAGACTTCAAGAAGTTGCTGTGTTGGTCATGTGACTTGACTTATCATTGTCTGCAAGACAAGTTGAGTCAAATCAACACGCAGTTTACAACTAATAAGGCCATCCAAAGTCACACAAGGTCATCCAAACGAAAAGTAGTTGTAGGATGTTAAAACCCACCTGTGGTTTAGAAGTGGAGGTCATCTTTGCCCAGGTCAAGAAAAGAAATTATCTGAAAAGAAAGAAAGCGTCAATTAGTATAACCCAATGTTATTTGATCTCTGGCAACAATCTAATGTTATTTAGAAGTGCTTTATTTGTTTGTTGGGGTTTTACATCCTAGCAACATCTAAGGTCATATCAGGACTTGTGACAGTGTGCATTCATAGCAACTTTATAGTACGGCCCCACTGGGAGACTAGGCTGCCCGCACTATGACCTGATATCCTACTCAGTCACATTATCCTGATATTGAGTTAACCAGTCTGTGTCCTATCCTAGTAATACCAAGCGCCAGGCTATGTAGTGACAAGTATCCATTTTTTTTAAAGTCCTTCGTTTGACTCGACCAGGATTCAAACTCCTGACCTTCCACACTGGTTACCACAGTATTAGGATAATGTGACTGTGGAACATCGGGTCATGATATCGGCAGCCTGGTCTCTCAGTGGGACAGCGCTATAAAGTCGCCATGAGTGCGCACATTTACAAGTCGGTACCCGTCCTGATGTGACCTTAGATGTTGCTAGGATGTAAAACAACACACACAAAAACAGCTGATGTGTTCAAATAGACACCAAACCAGTGTGTGACTAAGTCAAAGGACAATCCCAGCCATGCCAAGTGAGGACAGGGATGGGCTAGATACAAAGATAGCATCACGTGACCCATTCAAGCAGACCACCTTGCGTCTAATTAGCGACTAACCAGTTTGTCCTGGTGTTCAAGTGCAGTCCTCAAAACAGTCTATATAGTCTATTCGCCGTCTATTCACTGTCATACCCTACGACTAAAGGCTGCATTCCATATACGCGTAATGCGAATGCGAATGCGACAAAAAATCGAAATGCCTTGAAACTTATGAGCTACATTCCATATACGCGTAATGCGAATAAAATCCATTATCCCGATCGCTCCATGTAGCGATCGGTGCGTAATGCGTAAAGGTGCTGCGAATAGAAAAGCATCAGTCGCATTTGTCCATTGATATAAGGCTGGAGGAGGCGACTGATAATTACGGACAGCCGGGACAAGGTAGTGCGAACAGAAAAGCATCAGTCGCATTTGTCCATTGATGTAATGCTGGAGGAGGCGACTAATAATTATGGACAGCCGGTCTTCATGTAGGTTTATGCGGCGGACCTGTTAGGAAGCAGTCTTCATATTTGGGACGGTCCTAACATCCCTCAAAGCAAGCTAACCTGAGCCATGTTTGGACCGTCCCATTCTGTGTGTATGTGTCTCTGTGTGTGTCTGTGTGTGTGTGTGTCTCTGTGTGTGTGTCTGTGTTGTGTCTCTGTGTGTGTCTCTGTGTGTGTCTCTGTGTGTGTATCTGTGTCTGTGTGTCTCTGTGTGTGTGTGTGTGTATGTGTCTGTGTGTGTCTCTTTGTCAGAGACACAGAGACACAGACACACACAGAGACACACACAGAGACACAGAGTCACACACACACAGACACAGACACAGACACACACATAGAGACACACACAGAGACACACACACTTTTTATATACTTTTTATATACTTCACTGCATAACGCATAACGCAATACGCGTATATGGAATGCTGGCATTCGCATAACGCATTTTGCATTACGCGTATATGGAATCCTAGCTTAACAGCATGCCAAATTGTAGCATTGTATTATATCAAAGTTATATAGCCCAATTCTTCTTGCGCTTCTGCTAAATATTTGCTCAGATGATTCTATTAATTTAATCAGTATACTCCATTTTACTTTAGCGTAGTTTGAAGTAACTTATTTTGAAGGTGTGGTTGAAGTGAAAACAGAGCAAATTAATTTGAGCATGCACATGGAAATTCTTGATCCCATAGGCAGCAGTAACAGGTTCTATTAAATTGACTCAGTATTTCCTTCCATGCAGCGATAAATGGTTTAATTAGTTCCCCAATATCCAAACAGGAGATGTTGGATCAAGCCAAGTATTTTGCTTTATAAAACGTGATACTTCCATCGGACTATGTATCGTTAATACTTTACTAATAGAGGGGGTGTAATGATGTGCCGAGGCAACTTTCGGTGGCCATATTGGATTACATACAGAAGGCTTGCAACTATCTACATTGTGCTTATTTACCTATTTGTCACTGTTTTGAGCAGCTTGGCCTCAGAAGTTGTTGTTAAAGTGCTGAAAGTAACCAAATTGGATGTAAACTGCCCAGAACAGCTCAGAACACAAGGAAAATGATGTTACTGCATCAGCATACATTCACAATAGGGCTAGGCAAGGGTGCTCGTAATCCAAGATGGCTGATTGCTGACCTCTGACCACTGACTACTGACCACTCACTGACCACTGACCACTGACCACTGAGTGATGACGTCACGTGCACTCCCTCTATAGCGCTCCGGTTGAGAGGGAGGGTATGTATGGTGGAGGTTTGCTCCCAGGCTGTGTTTATTATCTGCCCGTATCCTGCCTGCCTGTGGCCCCATCACTCACAAGCCTGCCGGGTGATGAGCGCTAACAAGAAGGGTCGCCGGCCCCCCGCAGGCAGCCACCGGGGCCGCTCCCACTGCACCGCCCGCACCCAGGGGACCGGGGACCACACTACCCACCGCTCGTGCAACTCGGCACAGAGCTGCACGCGTCGCGCCCTGGTCGAGGTGTTCAGTGACTGCAGTGTGTCCTGATCCAGCAGCAAAGTGAGAAGTTACTCAACACGAGGCGTGAGTTGCTCGTCCACTAAGACTAAAGAGCGCTCTGCCTTACATACACTATGGGGGAATGAGTAATTGGGGTTTGTGTCCGAGTAACATCTGAGGTCACACCAGACTGGTACGCCTCTACTGCATTGCTAGTGTTTTAGTTGGTTGGTTGGTTGTTGGAGTTTTACGTCCTGGCAACGTCTAAGACCATATCAGGACGAGTGCCGACTTGTGACACTGACAGTGCACACCCATGGCGACTTTATAGTGCTCCCCCACTGGAAGATTAGGCCGCTAGAACCATGACCTGATATCCCACTCAGTCACATTGTCGATGTCAGACATCTGGGCACTTTCTGCGCTGACAACGTGCGGAGGGTAAAACAAACGCCACTGTCATAGAGACAACACTAAAACTACCCTAACTATCACATTAATTTCTGCTTTTTGATGATTTGAAAGCAAATTTTTCTTATATCTATTAAATAGTTCAGATCTTTCTATACAATTTCACATTCAGCTTTTTTTTGTTATCAGCCGATTGGAAGTTCTTGAATTTATTTTGTGAAAATAGTTTTTGAGGCCGTGATCCGGTATGGCTACCACTGGCACTGACACTCAGAATATCCCAACTTTCAATATTATCTCTGTTTTTAATCCTTTCAGAGAAAATTGCACTTAGGTGAAATTAAATACTTCAGATCTTCCTTCCTTCAATCACGCATTAAGATATTTTTAATCGCCCCAATGAAAGCATTTTAATTTATTTTGCAAAAATAAATGCTCCGCATAGACATAGCACTGCTGCAGCACAAATTACTGCGTTGTTTTACCCTTCGCGAGTAGTTTGGCCGGGCTGTGACGTCATGCCAACATAGAGAAATTAGTGCCAGTGCTTTAGTGAGTGAGCTATTGTGGGGTGTTAAATGTCCTAGCAACACCCGAGGTTATATCTGGGAATATTAAATAGTGAGTGTGCAATCGAGTTTTATGTCCTGGAAACATCTGAGGTCATATGATGCACACCTACTTGTGACAGTGCACACCCTTGATGGTTATATAGTAGGGCATAATTAACACCACAGGTACGCTACTGCGTGCAACTGCATGGAACCACACAAAAGGTTTGGCAGCAAAGAGGTCGCAAAATGGTCCTCAGTGGTCGCTGACCTCCTTGTGACTATTTTGGTCACAATGAGGTTGCAGCTACCGCACTAAAATCCTCCTTGCAGGGTCACAATAAGGTTGCAGCTACTGCACTAAAAACCTTGCAGCCAAAATGGGTGCAAGAGGTCGACGACCATTGCTTTGGTCGCCAGGAGGTTGCTGCCGAATGTGGGTTCTTTGGTCCAAAGTGGTCGCAAGCCGTAGTTTGACTGGGGCTTAAGACACCATGCCACTCAATCAGTGATATCTCACTCAGTCACATTATCCTGGCACTCAGCCAACCAGTCCATGCCCTAATCCTACCAATGCCCATCACCACTCGAGGTGGTGACAAGTACCAGTAAGTGTTTGGTCGTTAGGATGCAAAATGCCAATCAGCAATTATGTCTTAATATCTTAGAATAAAATATCTCATACTTGACAGGTTCTATCAAATTTACTTAGTACTCTGTCTATGCAGCAACACATGTTTAATAAGTACAGCCGTATCTAAGTTAGATAGATATAATCAAATCTAGATGAGCGCCTTGGTCTAGACAATTTGAAGCTTTCATTGGACTACGCAGCCTTAAGGTCAGTCGCGTGGAATCTTTCCAACCGGACTTGTCAGTCAGTCTATGACATCATGTGCACAGAGCACTTAGCTATGCAGCTGTGCACCACAAGTCAGCACCATAACCCATGCCGCTAAAGGTGGTTGTGGTGGTGTTATTGTGGTGTTATGGTGGAGGAGGTGGTGGTGATGGTGGTGCTGGATAGTACTAGTATTATGTAGACTTGGTAGTAAGGGTAGAAGTAGTAGGAGTGGGTAGTGCAGGGTCGTGGTGGTAGTAGTAATGGTAGTTGTAGGTGATATTGGTGTTGGTGGCAGTTTCAGTGGTTTGTGGCACAACTCGTGGCAGTGATAGTTAGTAGTGGGTGGTTGAGTTAGCGAGTGGTTGGTTGTCATGATAGATTGTAGTAGTGGGTGGTAGTGGTAGATTGTAGTGGCAGTGGTAGTGGTGGGTGGCAATGATAGTGGTGAGTGGCAGTGATTATGGTGGGTGGCAGTTATTATGGTGGGTGGCAGTGATAGTTGAGTGTGGTAAGGATAGTGATGGGTGGTAGTGGTAGATTGTAGTGGCAGTGGTAGTGGTGGGTGGCAATGATAGTGGTGAGTGGCAGTGATTATGGTGGGTGGCAGTTATTATGGTGGGTGGAAGTGATAGTGGAGTGTGGTAAGGATAGTGATGGGTGGTAGTGGTAGATTGTAGTGGTGGGTGGTAGTGATACTGATAGTGGTGGGTGGTAGTGATAGTGGTGGGTGGTAGTGATAGTGGTGCATGGCAGTGATAGCTGTGGGTGGTAGTGGTAGATTTTAGTGGTGGGTGGTAGTGATAGTGGTGGGTGGCAGTGACAGTGGTGGGTGGTATGGGTAGTTTGTAGTGGTCGGTGGTAGTGATAGTGGTGGGTGGCAGTGTTAGTAGTGGGTGGTATCGGTAGATTGTAGTGGTGGGTCGTAGTGATACTGATAGTGGTGGGTGGTTGTGATAGTGGTGTGTGGCAGTGATAGCTGTGGGTGGTAGTGGTAGATTGTAGTGGTGGGTGGTAGTGATAGTGGTGGGTGGCAGTGACAGTGGTGGGTGGTATAGGTAGTTTGTAGTGGTGGGTGGTAGTGATAGTGGTGGGTGGCAGTGTTAGTAGTGGATGGTATCGGTAGATTGTAGTGGTGGGTCGTAGTGATACTGATAGTGGTGGGTGGTAGTGATAGTGGTGTGTGGCAGTGATAGTAGTGGGTGGTGGTGGTAGATTGTAGTGGTGGGTGGTAGTGATAGTGGTGGGTGGCAGTGACAGTGGTGGGTGGTATAGGTAGTTTGTAGTGGTGGGTGGTAGTGGTAGTGGTGGGTGGCAGTGTTAGTAGTGGGTGGTATAGGTAGATTGTAGTGGTGGGTCATAGTGATACTGATAGTGGTGGGTGGTAGTGATAGTGGTGTGTGGCAGTGATAGTAGTGGGTGGTAGTGGTGTTGTGTGGTGGGTGGTGTGTGTGGTGGGTGGGTGGTGGTGGGTGGTGTGTGTGGTGGGTGGGTGTTGTGTGGGTGGTTGGTGTTGTGTGGTGGGTGTGTGTTGTGTGGTGTGTGGGTGTGTGTGGGTGGTGTGGTGTTGTAGTGGTGGGTGGTAGTGATAGTGGTGGGTGGCAGTGACAGTGGTGGGTGGTATAGGTAGTTTGTAGTGGTGGGTGGTAGTGATAGTGGTGGGTGGCTGTGTTAGTAGTGGATGGTATAGGTAGATTGTAGTGGTGGGTCGTAGTGATATGAGTTAGTCAGTGAGTGTCTGAAGGTGCTACTGCTGCTGGTACCAGTACACTTGTCTATTGGAGGCTTTGATGCCAATGCTGACTGGCAGTGTTACCCATGACACAGGTGCACAACATACATGGGGGTATCGGGTCACAGCCACCAGCCGCCACCACCCCTACCTCATAGAGGTACCGACTGGTCTGTCCTCCAGTGTCCGGCGTACACTCCACATGCTGCTGGTAGCAGAGCCTCACAACACGCCCGGGACCATCGCTTTATACATAATCATCCTGCTCCATCCCCCATGTCACCCTGGTGTTAGAGTCATCCCGTCACTGTGACGCGCTGTGTGCTGTGTGTTGGTACTGACCCATTTTGTACCATGTCCAGAGGCATTGTACTGGTCTGGTGGCCTGATAGGTGGGGGAGATGGTGTTTGTGGGGAGGGGAGTGAAGGGGAGGGGAGGGAAGGGGAGGGGATCGGATGGGTAGGGGAGGGGACAGGGGAGGGAAGGAGGGGAGCGGAGGGCAGGCCAGGGAAGAGGAGGGCAGGGGAGGGGAGCAGAGACCGGAGGGCAGGGGAGGGGAGCGGAGAGCGGAGGGCAGGGGGGGGGGGAGCTAGTACTAATCTATGGGGCGCCGATTGTAACCACACGAAATTCGTCACGCATTTCGTCATTTTAACAGCGTTCTCCTTAAAGCACACACAAGTACTGATTAAACACACTTCTCATCAATTTCTGCCATAAATGAGATTCCAAGAACACATGCTACATTAAATGGCTTTCATTCTACGAAAAGGATTTGCGGTACTCTTTTCGTTTTGTAGCAGTATCCATTTAGCATTTCACACTAGTGTTTCCCCACCCACTCATCAGTTATTGAGCACACCACACACCACGTTTAAGTTATATTCTGTCACAGATCAGTCCCATTAGGTGGTGCCACAATAGCATTGTTTGAAAAGACAACATGCATGTCTAAAACACTAAATGAGTACTTTCAAAAAGATGGAAATTTGTCAACTGTATTTTTTAATTTTTTATTATATTCTTTTTTATCCATAAATTCTCCAAATGGAAGCAACGGAAAGAGGAAGCCCAAATATTCAGTACAACACTCACTTCTCGTGAGTTCAATCCACAGCTGAGTCTAAACAAAGATTTACAATATTGAATACTTACAGCTACCTTTCCTAGTACTCGGCATTACCAGAAGAGGGCAAGGACTGGTTGGTTCAGTATTCGAATAGTGTGACTTTGAGTGGAATATCAGGTCATGGGGCCAGCAAAGCTTGGTGGAACCATGGCTGGATACTGTCAGTAAAGCCAAACTACAGTAAAACCTCTCTAAATTGACTGACCAAGGGATCGACTTTAAATGGTCCATTTATGGAGGTGGTTGGCTTATGGAGGTTTTCTTTATCATTACAATGGTATTGCATGGGCGATCGTTTGGGACCCAAATAAAGCAATCGATATAAGGAAGTGGTTGGTTAGAGAGGTTTAACTGTAAACCAATACCATATTACATACAATAACCACAATGCTCTTTGAGATAGATGCCCGAAGGTTGGTTGTTTGAGTTTCACGTCCTGGCAACATCTACGGTCATATCAGGACGGGAATGCCCAAAGGACATTCACGAACACATTCAGTACATTTTCGGATGCACTGCTGGAATTGCCCAGATTACAGTCGGCGCCCAATAGTACTCGGGGTTGGGGCCCGGCCAAGACGGCCAGTCCCGCCATGACTCAGCCCCGGGATGGCGCCAACACTGCTCCGGCAGCTCCACATGCGCGCGCATCCCCCCCCCCCCCCCCCCCCCCCCACACACACCATAGACCAGCACGCACAGAGCACCAGCTCACTCACACTCCCACCACTCTCAGGCAAGAACCTTTTCTTAAAAAAGAAAAAAAATATATAGATAAATATTTGCATGGTCCGAACACATGTGAAGATATGGAATTCAAGACTATTTCAGGGCTTTTCTGATAGGAATTCAAGACTATTTTCATTTGGATTTCAGGGGAAAAACCAACCGACAATGTCGAAAAGTGTGCCTGGAAGCAAAAGCTGATTCGCTAGTGAAAGTGTTATTTAAGTAATGTCTATTATTTCCCAATAAAACTGCATCAAAGGGTTTCTCTACATGGATGCTGAAAATTAGGTATGATTACTGCACCATTGGTTTTAACTGGCACTTAGAGCAATCGCAGATCTCTCAGCACTGTGTGGGGGAAAGGTCTGCCAGTAATTATCAAACCCACCACTTGGTGCGCTGGCTGTTCTCTTGGTTAAACAGTTGCTATATTATATGTATAAATGTATATATGAATTTGAAAGATGTGTGATGATGGCGATGATGATGATGATGATGATGATGCTGATGATGATGTGTATTTGTTCATAGCAATTTCATATTGATGTGTATTCATACTTACCTATCTCATGTATAATATAATTGTATGTGTTTACATGTGAAACACCAACCAGCAGCCGGGCTGATCAAACCCCCCACAAGGTGGCACTGCAAAATTTACATTACCATGGGAGAGATAGGGAGTGAGCCGTCTTAGTATTATAGGGTCTTTGATTAAAGAGACTGAAGGATAGTAACACCGCCTGAACCTTGAAACTAGAAAATGTCATCAGCACAAACCAACCCACCCAAAGTAGACAGGTATACGCCCTCCTCTCCACCACCCACAAAAACCCCACATACACAAAAACCTACATGTTCCAAACTGCTACAGTATAACCCCGTTAAACCAAACTTGACGGGACCCTAGGAATTTGTTTGGATTAACCGATCATTGGTTTAACCGAGCTTCGACTTTGACTTGGCTTTGGCAAAAACGTGGGTGTATTATGAGTAATATACAATGTATGTGGACACTTTGATTATGGGAGGGGGAGGGGGAGGGGGAGGGGGAGTGGTAGGGGGAGGGGTAGGGGGAGGGAGAGGGAGTGGGAGACAGAGAGGGAGTGGGAGACAGAGACACAGACAGAGACAGAGAGAGAGATAGAGAGAGATAGAGAGAGATAGAGAGAGAGAGAGAGAGACACACACACACACACACAGGTGTGCACTGGGTCAGCACATGTGTGTGAGGTAGTGAGCAGCAGCTGCTCTGCCTCTACACTGCACACATTATCCGGATTGATGCAGTGTGATTTCTACCCATCCAGTCCAACCTGGTCAGAGCCCTTTGCCATGGCCAGATGTTAACCAACTTTCGCACCCAATCTGGGATTGGTTATTTAGTCAGGTTTATTTAGGTATTTACTGTATGAAGATGGTTAGACAGTTATATCTAAATCGTTGCTTGATGAATCCAGAGCGATGTAATTTTTTAGACTTGTCTGAGTGACATAAGCTCAGGGCCGCTTCATAACTTATACAGAATAACTTGATCCTGTCGATATTTCATTCAAATGCCCTAATACCCAGCGGCCCCAAACCATAATTCATGAGGCTGTTCCACACATTGGAAACTCTCATTATAAGAAAGTGTTGCATGTGGTGGGTTTTATACAGCTTGTATTTGGGTCATTCTCTAAAACTGCGCACCACATATCTGGTTTCCACGTTACGATGGTGATAATTAATTCTTTCTTTTATTTGTAGCAGGTCAAATAATTACTGTTGCCTTTGTATTAAGTATGTTAGCAGTACTACATGTATTTAATCTGTCCCACAAAATATATCAAAAGTATGTTTGCCTGATTTTGTTCTAAAGTGAAAATGTGAAAAATTATATATCGACACTGTGCATTTACCCAAACTTTTTTTCAAACTTTTTTCTCATATGACATAATCTTGTTTGCTTTACTGTAATCAATCAATTTGCATTTGTTGAATATTTTAAAATGAACTTCTGTAGGTGTCTTTGATTTCCATGTTACATGAGTGATATTAGCATATTGCTCAATTTGTGCAAGATCAGAATCGAAAAGTGAAATAGACGGTTTTTCAATTCTGACATGTGCAACATGTAAACCTTCATATGAAAATGGATTCTGCTATTATTCGAAAGGTTTTCCCTTTTGCTTTCCATGTCACATTTTAGTGCCCAGTTTCAGAGAATGACCCGAGATCATTGGCACCTGTGGTCATGTCAGCCTAGGAGGTCATAAAGAAGGACATGTGGCAGTGCACCGCCCTAGCACAGGTCTAGTATCGTAGAAGACCTCATATACTACAACACATGCCAGCGCATTATTTGTGCACCGCCTCGTAAAGTGTGTATGCACATCCCTGACAGACTTCCTGTATACAACTGAGCGGCTCACCCACCAGCTTGTGCCTATAAGAAAGAGTTTGTTTATTGATATGTTATGTCCTAGCAACATCCATGGTCATATCAGGACGGGTACTGACTTGTGGCTGTGCACGCATGGCAACTGTATAGTGTTGCCCGACTGGGAGATCAAGCTGCCATAACCATGACCTGATATCCTACCCAATCACATTATCCCGCTGCTGACCTAACCAGTCCTTGATCTATCCTAGTAATACCGAGTGCCAGGCTAGGTAGCAACAATTATCAATTATGTAAGTCATTTGTTTGACTTGGCCGAGATTCAAACTCCGGACTTTCCGCATGGAAAGCCTGCGCTCTACCAATTACACCGTTTGGTATATATGTAAGAAATACATCAAGTCCATCCGATCCAAAGGCAACGATCCAAAGGCAATGATCCTAAGGCAACGATCTGAAGACAACGGAAGTCGATCGAAAGGCAACAAAAGTTCTGTCTTTCGTTGCCCTTGAATCGATTCATCGGTTCCGGAACCAAATGCTGCAGTTTTTTGCAGCCAGTAACCATAAAGGTTAGAAACCACCCAATTCATTCCATCACATCGAGGGGAGGAGTGCACCGAGACACATACATATCCACATACAGATTCACCCTCACAGAGACACAAACAGAATCACCCTCACACACACACAAACAGAATCACCCGCACACACACGGCCTCAGTTAGGAACACACCCACATAGACATCCCTCGCACATGGATACACTTACAGACACCCACTGCACACATTCACCCACCCACCCGCCAACACCTACACACACAGAGGGCAATGTGCACTAGATGACCACTTGCTATCCGGACTGCACTTGTCCACACCTCTCTCTATCTCCTCTCTGCTGGCCTTGCTCCTCCTTGATAATGTCTGAAAAGAGTTCCAGGAGGGGGGGGGGCCCACCAGCATTTCACTTTCTACTCTTACTCTGTCCGTATCTTTGGCTCGCCGGCTGGTCACCATCGAGCAAAGAGACATGGTCCTTGGACTCAACTCTCCTCATTTCTCTCTCCTGGGCTTACTTCTCCCCCTGATAATGGGAGTTGTTTGCTTGTGTGGGGCCCTGTACCTTGTCGTTTCTCTCGCTTTGTTCTTGTTGCTGGAACCTGCTGAACCCACCTTTACCCGTCCCATACCCTTACTGCTGTTACTGGATACGAGTGCTCTGCTACCGCACCAACAATTCGTCATTTTGAATGTTGTAAAGATATCCCCAGCTTCTACAACCGTCCCACCTGAAGATTAATCTTCAACCAAAGATTAGACCGATTTATCGGGGCCTTTCTATATTGGTGCAGTTTTGCAGCCAGTAAGCGTCGTTAGGTTACGAACCCGCCAAAGCTAAGCAAGCTAGACTCCCAGCTCACACAGGAGGCACCGATCGGCCCTCTGCTGACCCCTAAGTTCCTAGTCTCTCTCTAGTTAGTTACTCAACTCACACACCCTCTCCCCACCCCCACCACACACTTACCACCACTGCTTACATACAACAGATTCAATGTTCACACACTACACTTAAAGTTGCACAGTCCGCTAGTTTTGAGTTTCTGTCACTTTTCTCAGATAAATATATAAAACTGATTGTTAGAATCTTATCTACCATACTTTACTTTGAAGCAACTTTTATTGTAAATGGCTAACTTTTGAGATATTTGAAGTGTAGGCATGTAAAGTTAGTGTTGGCAAGCAGGCCAAAACTCTTGACACCATAGGTTTCTGCAGTAACAGGTTCTATTAAATTGGCTCAGTATTCCTTTCTATAGGGCAATACATGTACAATCAAATCTAAATAATTGTTTTAGTTTTGACAATTTGATGCTTCATCGGACTATGCAGCTTTAAGTTAGATAGTTCACAATCTTGCCTATTCGTCTTAAAAATGTGTGTTTGTTCGCTGCTTTTTGGGGTTTTACCTTCTGGTAACATCTAAGATCATATCAGGATAGGAGTCCTGGAAAGTAAAGAGCTCATTCACCGGGCACTATGCAGAATGACGTTCACAACATTGCGCGCGCATGCGTGGAGTTGGTGAGTTATTAGTACGGCGTCGATGAGCTGATAGTTTCGCCGCTCTCCGACGGTGTGCACCCGAGGAGAAGAGGAGGGAGTGGGGGGGGGGGGGGGGTAACCCGGCCCAGGTGTAAAGGTATAATATTGCCACCAGTATAGTTTTGCCACCCCAACCCCCGATTGGCAATATCATATAGGTATATTGGTACAGTGGAACCCCGTTATAACGAGATCATTGGGGTCCATAAAATGTCATCGCGAAAACAGCGGGTCCCGCTAAATTGGCATTCAGTTTACTGAATTATCTTTGAATTAAAGAATACTGGGACCAATGAATCATTGCGTTATATATCTGAATTCGCGTTAAATCAGTGCGCATTATAATGGGCTTTCACTGTATAATGCTGTCTCACCCCTCTAAGTGACATGTCTATTGTCAAAATCAAGGTTGATTTGGTTTTAAGTTCTAGCAACATCTAAGGACATATCAGAATGGATGCCGACTTGTAACAGCGGAGGGTTCACTGGGATTCTATATGGTGCTTTCCTCGTGGGATGATACTGTGCCCGCCGATACTGTGATCTAACATCCGGCCCATGCCATATCCTAGTAAACCCAAGTGCCAAGCCAAGTATTGACAAATATCAATTTAGCAATGCTTTGGTTTTACTCAGCAGTTATTTAACACGGGCATCAGCTTTTGGTGTCGAGAGAGAGTGTGTGTGTGTGTGTGTGTGTGTGTGTGTGTGTGTGTGTGTGTGTGTGTGTGTGTGTGTGTGTGTGTGTTTGTGTGACCGGTTGTTGGAGTTTTACATCCTGGCAACATCAAAGGTCATATCAGGACGGGCACCGACTTATGACAGTGCGCACTCATGGCGACTTTATATATAGAGGGGGTGTAATGACGTCACAAGACAACTTTCGGTGGCCATATTGGATTACATACAGAAGGCTTGCAACTGCCTACACTGTGCTTATTTACTGATTTGTTGGTTTATTTGTCACGGTTTTGAGCAGTTTGGCCTCAGCAGTTGTTGCTAAAGTGCTTTAAGTAAACACATTGGATGTAAACTGCCCAGAACCTCCCAGAACACAAGAATCTGCATGCATTCACAACATGGCTAGGGAGGGTGCTCGTAATCCAAGATAGCTGGCCGCTGACTGCTGAGTGATGACGTCACGTGCACTCCCTCTATAGTGCTTCCCCACTGGGAAATCAGGCTACCGTCACCATGACCTAATATACCACTCAGTCACATTATCCTGACATTGAGCGCCTGGCTAGGAAGCAACAAGTATTTTGTAAGTCACTGGTTTGACTCGACCGGGAATCGAACTCCCGACCTTCCGCAGGGGAAGCCTGCACTCTAATGATTTGGCCACATCGTGTGCGCGTGTGAGTGTGAGTGCTTGTTATTCTGGAAGTAGGGGGATGAGGCAATATAATACCAGTATATTCTTGCCGCTAGGGGCAGTTTCATTCCCACATATTACCCCCCCCCCCCCCCCCCCCACCCACCCGATAATAACATTACTACCAGGAGGCAGGAACCAAGAGGAGACTATCTTATACCGCTAGAACAGGAGGCGCATTGGCCAGGCTCGCTGAACCTCGCTTCTCGGAAGTCGACATAGCCTGGAAATGTGAGAAGATAGCCGTAGAACCAGTGAGCTCCCCCCCCTCCCTCACCCCCATCTGACCTCCCCTCACGCGCGTCGTTGGAAGTAGGTCAAGACTGGGCCGGGTGTGAGTATGGGGTGTGAGTGTGAGTGCGGAGAAGTGGGGGTGAGTGGAGTGTTGGAGTAACGAGGAGTGATGTGATGGCTCGTTCCATCCGGTGGTAGACTGACACAGACACCTAGTTTTATACGGCTGGTAATACACAGCCTCTCCCTCCTCCCGCCTCCTTCCTCCAATTCTCTTACATTCCCATGTATAAGAGGGCCAAAGACCCATTCTATATTGATCTTAGATAAAGGATTCACCCGGTACTCACAGTCGCAGTACAGGAGTGAATACCAACCCTATATAAAAACGGTCGAAAAAGCGGGTTAACGAATTGAGAGCCTAATTTCACAATCTAAGAAGCAACAATTATTCTTTACATATGTCTTATTGATAGCCCGCTACCTTTGAGTTGAAAAATATAATATAATATCTAGTTTAATCAGATTTAAAAGTGAAATCGACGGCGTTCTGTGGCCGCCATCTTGTCTTTTTGCATTCTCTCCCATTTCACTAACTCTGTTCTGATATAAGTAACCATTTGACACTGGTGCCAGGCATTCTACTTCTTGTTCCATACTAACGCTATTTTCGCCCGTATTTATATAAGGCTGGTCTTCACCCGTGTACTACAAGTACCGGGTGAATCTTTTATCTATATTGATCTATACTAACACGGTAAGACAGACCATCTAAGGTCATATCAGGAATGGCACTGACTTGTGACAGTGTGCGCTTATAGCAACTTTATAGTGCTGCCCCACTGGGAGACCATGCTGCCAGCACCATGATCTGATATCACACTCAATTACATAATTCAGACACTGAGCAAACCAGTCCTTGCCCTCTCCCAATAATGCACAGTGCCTGGCTAGGAAGTGAGAAGTATAAATTGTTACGTCATTGGTTTGAGTCGACCAGTATTTGAATCCATGATCTACCAAAACGGGAGACGGACGCTCAACTCATTCAGCCATCCAGTCTGGTCAGAATGAGCGATGGTGCCGAGGCCAAACATAAACAGTTCCATAGTTTGATGGTTTTTGTCTCTTTTTTCCCCTTCATTTTCTGATCCTTTTAATCTACCTTACTTTCGTTTGAAGAAACTTAGATTTAAAATGACTAACTTAGATGTTTAAGGGTAAACATGTTAAATTAATTTTGCCCTGCTTGTCAAAACTCTGACCCCATAGACTTCAGTACTAACATGTTGTATAAAATTGACTTAGTACGCCCTTCTATGTAGCAACAAGTACTTAATGTGCACCATCATCTAAGTTGGATAATTAGTTTCAAATCTAGATCAGTGTTTTGCTTTAGAAAATTGTATGCTTTGATCGAATTATGCAACCATAATAGACTTGAATCAACAGGAACCACATATCCACTGTGGCTGCCATTTTGATAATGAAAGGAAGTGAACGTGCTCATGGGTAATAATTCAATCTAGGTCAGGGAATATTCATTGATGCTAGTAGTAGTACAGGATCATCTAGCAACACCATGTATAGACCTATTTCAATGTTTGTAAACATTGTGTATGCGCGCGCAGTTTGGCTGCAGAACGAATGCACACTGCCACTGAGTTTGTCAGTACGCGCAGTGCAAAACGTCAGTTTTATTACAAATTAATAGAAATCCAGAACCCTAACCATATCAATTTAATATAATATTTTTGGTAAAGATGTTTTCCATGTGTATTCCAATCAGTTTGCTTCTAGGTGGTGTGGTTTTAGAGATATTTCACTTTTTCTGTATGAAGATTGCTCACCACGATTGACAATGCGTTGAGTTTGCCGTACGCGCAGTGCAAAACGTCAGTTTTATTCAAAATTAATAGAAATCCAGAACCCTAGCCGTATCAATTTAATATAATCTTTTTTGTAAACATGTTTTCTATGTGTATTCCAATCAGTTTGTTTCTAGGTGGTGTGGTTTTAGAGATATTTCACTTTTTCTGTATGAAGATTGCTCACTGCCATTGACAATGCATTGACTGATTGAGTTTGCCGGTAAGCGCAGTGCAAAAACGTCGGTTATATTCTAAATTAATAGAAATCCAGAACCCTAACCATATCAATTTAATATAATCTTTTTGGTAAACATGTTTTCTATGTGTATTCCAATTAGTTTGCTTCTAGGTGGTGTGGTTTTAGAGATATTTAACTTTTTCTGTAAGAAGATTGCTCACGACCATTGACAATGCATTGAATTTGCCGCTACGGGCAGTGCAAAACGTCAGTTTTATTCAAAATTAATAGAAATCCAGAACCCTAACTTCATTAATTTAATATAATCTTTTTGTTAAACATGTTTTCTATATGTGTACCAAACGATTTGTTTCTAGGTGGTGTGGTTTTAGAGATATTTCACTTTTTCTGTATTTTCTCTATGAAGATTGCTCACGACCATTGACAATGCCTTGAGTTTGAAGGTACGCGCAGTGCAAAACATTAGTTTTATTCAAAATTAATAGAAATCCAGAACCCTACCCATATCAATTTAATATAATCTTTTTGGCAAACATGTTTTCTATGTGTATTCCAATCAGCTTGTTTCTAGGTGGTGTGGTTTTAGAGATATTTAACTTTTACTATATGAAGATTGCTCACGGCCATTGACAATGCATTGAGTCTGCCGATACGCGCAGTGCAACACCTCGATTTTATTCAAAGTTAATAGAAATGCAGAACCCTAACCTTATAAATTTAATATAATCTCTTTTTTTAATGTGTTTTCTATATGTAATCCAATTGGTTTGTGGCCAGGTAGTGTAGTTTTAAAGATATTTCACCTTTTCTCTATGAACCTTGCTCATAGCCATTGAGTTTACAGCGTGACCGGATGTTGTCCTGCAGCCAAGCAGCGCGTGCAGTGACCTGAATACATGTGCTGACGTCATATGAAATTGGTCAATATTACATGGCACTTGAGCATCTACTAAAAATATGGCATGAACTTTAATCATGAATAAACTATGGTTGCAAATAATTTACATTGCTAGACGGGTGATTTACAAGCATACATTTGAAACTTTCAATACCTACTAATACAAAAGGCACACTCCTCGAAACCGGAAGTGAGGGGTTGTGGTTTGTGGTTTTGTTGTGTTGTTGTTTGGTGGTTGTGTTTTGGGGGTACATGACAAGATTGTAGACTTTATTTTGCCTGATATATGATAGGAATCTCAAACTGAGGCCATCTACAGTGAGCCACGTTTTTGCTCAGTTCAGTTCGCTCAGCATAAGGCAGTCTCTGCACTGAGTCAAAATATGTTATCTAGCCCACACAAAACACCCCCCCCCCCCCCACCCGTCATTGTAATGTTTGTATTGCCGGCTACGCCCCCCCCCCCCCAGCCACTGTAATGTCTGTATTGCTGGCTACACCCCCCACAGCCACTGTAATGTCTGTATTGCTGGCTACACCTCCCAGCCACTGTAATGTCTGTATTGCTGGCTACACCCCCAGCCACTGTAATGTCTGTATTGCCGGCTACACCCCACCCCACCACTGTAATGTCTGTATTGCCGTAATGTCTGTACTTCCTCTCCATGTTGCTGTGATATTTGTATTGCCAGCTACACCCTTCCTCCCCAAGTTGCTGTAATGTCTGTATTGCTGGCTACCCCCTCCCCCCACCACTGTAATGTATGTATTTCCGCGACACCCCTACCACTGTAATGCCTGTATTGCTGTAATGTCTGTACTTCCTCCCCATGTTGCTGTAATGTCTGTATTGCTGGCTACACCCTTCCTGCCCTAGTTGCTGTAATGTCTGTATTGCCGGCTACACCCTTCCTCCCCATGTTGCTGTGATGTCTGTATGTCCGTCTACACCATTCCTCCCCATGTTGCTGTAATTTCTGTATTGCCAGCTACACACTTCCTCCCCTAGTTGCTGTACTGTCTGTATTGCTGGCTACACCCCCCCCCCCAACCACTGTAATGTCTGTATTGGCGGCTACACCCCCCCCCCCCACTGTAATGTCCGTATTGCCATAATGTCTACTTCCTCCCCATATTCCTGTAATGTCTGTATTGCTGGCTACCCCCCCCCACTCTAATGTCTGTATTGCTGGCTACACCCCCCCCCCCCCGCCACTGTATGTCGTACTTCCCATGTTGCTGTAATGTCTGATTGCTGGCTAACCCTTCCCCCATGTTGCTGTAATGTCTGTATTGCTGGCTACACCCCCCCCCCCCCGCCCTGTAAGTTGTACTTCCTCCTATGTTGCTGTAATGTCTGTATTGCTGGCTACACCCTCCCCCCATGTTTGTGTATGTGCTGTACACCTCCCCCCCCCCCCCCCCCCCCCATAGTTGCTGTAATGTCTGTATTGCCGCCTACGCCCTTCCTCCCATAGTTGCAGTAATGTCTGTATTTCCAGCTTCCTCCCATAGTAGCTGTAATGTCTGTTTTGAGAGCTACACCCCGATCCCCCTCGGTTATAACATAAACAATGACTATACACGAGCTGTTCCCACCAGCCCCTGTCCGCCACCAGGCTGATGCTACCAGTAGTACCACACACTGCTGCCACCACAACAATAACACTGCGAACCGCCGGCAGTGCCACATCGGGGGTGGAGGGGCGAGAGGACAAATACAGTTCCTCACACACACTCACACATATACACACTCACACTCGCTCACACCTATATCCCACACCGCCGTCAGTGGAACATCTGGGCCAGTATGCACCAAGTTGTGCTAGTCGTAACCGGAGCTAGGCGCTAACTCCGGTCAGCTAGCTCTGGGTAGTGGGGGTCCGCGAAAAAGAAAAACTGGTATGCGCCAATGTTTTAGCCGGCGCGGATAGCTGACCGCGAGTTTATTTATAGATTTGGGAATTCCCTCCAGTCGACAATATGAATAACGGCGCCAATGCTGCGGCTACATTAATATCGGTTCGAATTCAGGGTTAAATTGATAAAATTTCACTTATTGCGTATGTAATTGTGTTAAATATGATCGCATTGAATAGATTTGGGCGTAAGAAATTTCCCCCGATTCGGCGTCGACCATTTTTACTTGACGTCGACAGTATGGATATCGACGTCGCTGCGGCAGTGGTGGTTTGTTTACTTTACATTCGTCGATTCGAAAATATTAATATCGCCGCTGCTGCGGCAGCAACGTTAGTATCGCTTCGCATTTAGGGTTAAATTGATCAAATTTCACTTATTGCGTGTGTAATTCTGTTAAATATGACAGCATTGAACAGATTGAGAGCCTCACACGCACACTAACCGGCGCGGCTAGCAGTTAAACCTGACTTGAAGTCAGTGTAACTTAGCCTAGGCTACGGTCCGCGGTTAGCGCTGGTGCATACCAATTTTCCACAGTTAGCCGTGTGGAGATACCCAAACCGCGGTTAAGGCCCTAACTCCGATTGGTGCATATGGCCCCTGGGGTGGAGGGGGAGAGGACAGACACAGTCCAACACTCACTCACACACCCCCAGACCGCTGCCGGTGACACATGGGTGAGTGGGGGTAGGAGTGGGAGTACACACATATATTTCAGTGACACATTAAGGGATGGGGGGGGGGGGGGGGAGACAGACAGACAGACAGCCACACATTTATAGGGCGATAGAGGGTGGGTGTTGTTTCTGGCGCCATTGTGCAGTGGCGGAGAGAGGGGGGGGGGGGGGCGCCACATGGCGCGGTGTTGAGCAGCTCATCTATGCTGTTAGGTGGGTCTGTGTGGGCACCCTTACTGCGTCGGAACAGAGGAGAGTACGAGGCGGGGTTGGGGCACAAGAGATCAGCCCGTTTTCCGCACACGTGGTCTGCACACGCGAGATGAGCTGCGGGTAGGCTGGTTGGTTGTTGGAGTTTTACATCCTGGCAACATCTAAGGTCATATCAGGACGGGCTGCAGGTGCATGGGCAGCAGGTAGATGACCTACCAATACCATGCAAAGGTGCCCGGCAGTGTTAGGGCCCGATTACGCCGAAATCTAGTGAATGCGATCATATTTAACAGAATTACAGACTCAAATAATGAAATTTAATTAAATTAACCTTAAATTCCAAGCGATATTAACGTAGCAGCTACATCTGCGTCGAATCGACGTGTGTAAACTAAACAAATAGCAGTGCTTGCCGGCTACAGGCGCCTGCTGGTTCCCGGCGCCGACACACTTTCCAACTCCGCCGTGTAAACATGCCTCTAAAACGCTTCATATAAATCGCCTTGTCTAGAACGTTTCACAATTCCCCGTGTAAACACGGCTATAGATTAGAGGGGGTGGGGGTGGGGGTTAAGTGATCATTTTATTCAGCGAATAAAGGTATTTTTTCAGCGCCGAGGCACTGGTTCTTAGGCCATGTTTTGTTACATTCATTGACATATATAATAGTCTAAAATCAACAAGAGTGATACAAATATCAGGACGGGAACCGACTTGCGACAATGTACACTGATGATAACTTTATAGTATTACACATTGGGAGACTGTATAGCTGGCGCCATTAGTCAGTGACCATATCCTGATATTGAGAAAACCCATTCTTACTACTATATCCTTGTAATGTCGGGTGCCAGGTATCGTCAGTACCAAGTTTGTAAATCATAATTTTGACTCGGCCGGGGATTGAACCCACAACCACCCGTACTGGGTCAGCTCAATGATTCAGCCATCTTGTGTGCTTGCCATAGGGTGAATGAGTTCTTTCTTTCATTTTTTTTTTATAAGAACATCTTTCATCGTAAAATGTGTTTCAAAGAAGGGGCAACGTATCTTTTCATTCAATTTTGTGGACTTAATCTAGAGTATATTCCCACCATGTCTACGTTTATTCAAAGTAGGACACAGAATTATCGAGAGATGAGAGCTTAAAGCTTAAAGACCTTTCAAACAAGATACCTTTCGATGTCTGTCAATTTGTATTGCACATGTGTCATGAGCCAGCATTATTTGTAAAGGAACTATATTCCAACGAATTCACACTGATTTAGTGCCATTCGACAAAAAAAACAAGGCACCAACGTATCAAAGCAATATGCATACACCAATACAATGTATACCCAGAGTGCTTAGATTATCTAACATTTATTAACAATATACTACATGTGTAAAACATCACAGAAAAAAAAATGGGGGGGGGACTTTAAAAGAGAAGAAAACGGTTAACGCTATATGATGAAGCCTAGGAGCAACAGCTCCAGAGTGGAAAGAGCAAGTCATAACAACGTAAAGAGTCAATGCTGTTTATTTCTGCCTGCCCCCCTCCCACCACCACCAACAAGAAAGTAAGGTTCTCAGCAATAGGTCCAGCCTGCCACAGGGCATTGTCCCCTTGTCTGAAGTGGAGTCAACTAATACGTCACTTCCGGGTTCCCAGCTCGTCCCCAGGGGCTTCCTAATACGAGGTACTATGTATTCGCACACTTATCCCGTTATACAGAAAAGCAGTTGAATCCTTCGACTGAAAGAACCTTATTATGCCTAGTGGAACCAAGTGGAAAAAGGCGGACCTGGCATAGTCTCTCAGAGTATGGGCGTAATGAAAGACACAAAATCGTAATGATTCCACATTGCGACTGTATTACGGCCCATGCCTAACGATTTCTTGTTTGGGCTTAATCTTCTGATTGGGTTTTGTTTGTTTGATGTTGTTTTACGTCCTAGCAACATCTAAGGTCATATCAGGACGGGTACTGACTTGTGACAGTGCGCACTCATGGCAACTTTATAGTGCTGCCCCACTGGAAGACCAGGCCACCAGCACCATGCCCTGATATCCCACTCAGTCACATTATCCTGACACTGAGCCAACCAGTCTTTGTCCTATCCTAATAATGCGGAGCGCCAGGCTAGGAAGCGACAAGTATAAATTTTTAAGTCATTGGTTTGACTCGATAAGGGTTCGAACCCACGATCTACCAACACGGGAGACGGACGCTCTAACTCATTCGGCCATCCCGTCTGGGGCCATATGCAGGACGTGGTGTTAGCGAGCCAAAATGCTTTTAGCGCTGGATTTCCAGTTTAGCGGTGAAAAGTGTGTATGCGGGAGGCGGTGTTACGCTAACACCGCATGTTTATGGTCCGCTACACTAAACCCGTTTCATAGCACGTTTAAGGTTGGTGTTAGGGTTAGGTTAAGCCCAAATCTATTCAATGCTATCATATTTAACAGAATTACATACGCAATAAATGAAATTTTTATCAATTTAACCATAAAAGCGAACCAATATTAACGCCAGCACCGCATTGGTGGCGTTATTCATATTGTCGAATCGACGAATGCAAACAAAACAAATCGCCGCCGCCGATTCGCTGATTCGCTGGTTCCCGGTGTTTGGAGAAAGCTATCGCCGCATCGACGGCAATATATTAGGCCCAAATCTACTCAATGCTATCATATTTAACAGAATTAAATACGCAATGAGTGAAATTTCATCAAATTAACCCTAAATTCGAAGTGAAATTAACGCCTCCGCCACATCGGCGGAGATATTAATATTGTCGAATCGACGAATGTACACTAAACAAATAGCATCGCCGGGAACCGGCGGCAAGTGATTCCCCAAATCTATAAATAGATTCACGTTTAGCTAACACCAACCGTTTAGGCGCTCCTGCATACCGCTTGACACACACTTCCCGAGAGCGGTGATAGCTAAATGGTGTTACCGGCTAACACCAAACGCCCATAACACCGTTTCCTGCATATGGCCCCATGTCTCTTCTGATTGGGAGATTTAGGATCGAAAAAAGTATGTGTTCTTCGATTGGACTGGTTATGGTGGTGTTAGCGTCAGGATACTGTGAGATATGGTGGTATCAGCAGCACTGTATGATCCCATGGGGGCAGCACTATAAGGCAACAATGAATGAACTGAACCGCTGACTTCAAAATGTTAATATCATTTTCCTGATTGAGTCATCTGACACAGCTGGCGTTATTATGATAATGTTACTGATAACGAGCCAGACAGAATGACCTTTAGTAAAACTGCATTCAGCTCCGGTGTGGCTTTGCTGTCATTGAGGTGTGGCTTTGCTGTCATTGCGGTGTTGCTTTGCTGTTATTCCGGTGTGGCTTTGCTGTGGTTCCAATGTCTTTGCTGTCATTCCGGTGTGGCTTTGTCCAGGTTGACATTGTTTTTGTTGATTTAGTTCCACTGTAGCTTCATTATTGCTCTTCATGTTGGCTCAGTTTGGGTGTGGCTTTGTTGTTGTGGGTGTGGTATTTATTGTTGTTGATTCAGTTCTGCTATGGCTTTATTATTGATATTTATGTTCATTAAGTTTGGGTGTGGCTTTGTTGTTGTGGGTGTGGTATTTATTGTTGCTGTTGATTCAGTTCCGCTATGGCTTTATTATTGATATTTATGTTCATTAAGTTTGAGGGTGGCTTTGTTATGATTGGCGTGGGTTTGGCGTTGTTGTTGACTCAGTTCGAGTGTGACATTGTCTTTGTTGATTCAGCTCCGCCGTGGCTTTTATTATTGCTGTTAATATTAATTCAATTTGGGCGTGGCTTTGCTGTTGTTGCGGGTGTGACTTTGATATTTCACTTCTAATGTGGTATTGTTTTTGTTGATTCACTTCCACTGTAAGTTTATTATTGCTGTTAATATAGTTTGGATATGACTTTGCGTTGTTGTTGTGATTATGGCTATGTTGTTGTTGTTGTTGTTGTTGTGGCTTAAAACAAACACAAATCCAGTTCCAGAGTGGCATTGTTTCTGTTGATTCAGTCCCTCTGTGGTTTTATTATTGTTGCTCATGTTGATTCAGTTCAGGTGGGACTTTACTATTGCTGGTATAAATAATAATTTCATTTTAGTGCATACACAAACTGCTGATGCGATTGGCGTGTGCTGGTGCGTCGCCTTGTGGTGTGTCAGGCGTGAGCTGCTCGGTGCGGATCGATGTGGTGCTGCATGCACTGCGGGTACAAGGAACCACCCACAGACAGGTAGCAGCCGCGCCCCACGTGACACTACAGACGCCGCCCGGCTGCGCCGCACTAACAAATCGGTGAAATGTGCGTCGGTCTGTCCGTGTGTCTCGACCTCTGTATGTCTGTCTGTCTGTCTGGTGTTTGTGGGCAGAGCGGCGGCCCATTTTGAAGATAGACCATTCTCAATGAATAAAAGGCAGTTTTTCTTTACATTGTTTGTTGTGGTTTTACATCCTGGCAACATCTATGGTTCGTTGGTTGTTGGAGTTTTAAGTCCTGGCAACATCTAAGGTAATATCGGGACGGGTACAGTGTGGACTCATGGCAACTTTATAGTTATGCCCCCACTGGGAGAGCAGGTTGCCAGTACCATGACCTGATATCCCACTCAGTCACATTATCCCGACACTGAGCCAACCAGTCCTTACCCTATCCTAATAATGCTGAGCGCCCGGCTAGGAAACGACAAGTATCAATTTTTAAGTCATTGGTTTGACTCGACCAGGGTCTGAACCAGTGGGTTCGAATCCCACGATTTACCAAAACGGGAGAGGGGCGCTCAACTTATCTGGCCATCCCGTCTAGTCCAACATCTATGGTCAGGTACTCACTTGTGGTAGTGCGCACTCATGGAGATTTTATAGTGCTACCGGAGTGGAAACCAGATCAACAGTATCATGACCCAATTTCTCACTCAGCCACATTATCCATATACTGAGTTAACCAGTCCTTTCCCTATCCTTACAATACTGACTGCCAGGCTAGGTAGCAACAAGTATAAACTGTGTAAGTAATGTTGACTCGGGTGGGATTTGCACTACCAATATTCCATATAGTAATCCTGCGCTCTTACTGATTCGGCCACCGCGTCCGGTCACCAATAAAGCACTGAAGAGGCTGCACACATCTAATCCGAATGTTTCCAGTTTAATCCCAGATATTGGACATGGCCAGGACATCATCATAATGGCTATGGTAATAATACCACAGGAATATGATAGCCACCTTCCTCATTGCATTTCATTGCATTTTCCGCTGTCAAACAATGGTGACTCCTACGGTGTTGGCATCTGATCTCCAGTTGGCACTAGATGTGACACACAATCGGATACCTCACAGCTAAAGTGGTGAGGTAGCTTCCACCTACCAAACACCCTCCTACAAACTAAGTGGGAGGCTGGTAACATCACAACAAAAATGTGCAAATGTTGCATAGATATTACTTCTTTCTTAAAGGTGCACAATCCAATGGTTTTAAGTTTCTGCCATATTCCTTAGATAAATATATTAAGTTGGTCATTATAATCCACCTTAATTCAAGTAATTTATATTTTAAGGGGTCAACTTTGGAGACGGGTCACTTTCCTGAAAACTGGTCAGCATGAGATGGGATTTTAAAACATCAATAAAAAATCTTCCTACTTATTTTTGTCCTTATACTTTTCATATTCATGATCAGATTTGATGTAAGAAATAAAGGAAATAAAATATACTGTGTGGAACTTTGCTCTTTTTAGTTATGAAGTGTTTTTGTACCAAAAAACCCCATTTTACAGTCGGCCATTTGTAACATGACATATGGGACATGGTTGGATCCTTACTAACATCTTGTATTGCATTGATATATCAAAGAAAACAGTTCCCAAATCAAAAGGAAGTATTAATTAACATATATGCACGCTTAAATTAAACAGATATATTATTTAATATCTTCAGAAATAACATTACAAATTTCCGTCACAGATGTAACCAGTGGTGTCTGGATGCCACACAAATATTGTACACTAATTATTCAGTGAATAAAGTTTGGCTGGGATTTACTTTTTTTGTTATCAGTATAAGCGCTACATATTTCTGTATATTACGCCATGATTAATATGCTTCTAAGTGTGAAATTATTTAATTCTGCTTATAATTTGTATTAATAATGTTATAATGCCATATGACATAGCTTAATCATGGACTACACCTTTATTTTTTATCCCATCAATTTATATTTTACATAGATGTAAAGAGGGGGCCCCCCTCTTTACATCTATGTAAAATATAAATTGTAACATGACATATATATCTCCAGCTTTCATTTGGAACAAAAAAAAATTAAAAATTTCAAATAGTAGATTTTAACTCTCCATGTGACACTTCTGGCCAGTTTTCAGGAGAGTGACCCAGATACAGTATGGCCCTGTTATAATGTGATCGTTCAGGTCCATATAATGCGATTACAAAAAGAATCAGGGTCGCATTAAATTGGGGTTCAATTTCCTGAATTACCTTTGAATTACAAAATTCTGGGTCCAATGAATCATTGCGTTATATCTGAATTTGCGTTAAATTGTGGCACATTATAATGGGGTTTCACTGTATTTGAACCTAGAACATGCCACAATAATTTTGGTGTGTCTGTATACAATCTTTTTGGTGGCCTCATGTGTGATGTGACAGTAACCAAATAGCTCTTTTTGGTGGCCTCAAGCAAGATGTGACAGTAACCACAATGCCTCTTTTTGGTAGCCTCGTATGCAATGTGACAGTAACCACATGCCTCTTTTTAGTGGCCTTGTGACGTGCCAACTGCCCCTAATAACCAGGGGTGCCTTGACTCATCCACTACAACAAACATGCAATTGTGTCCTCCCAAATGTTCCCCAAACACTAATTACCAAAATAACACCACTTGCTGATCAAGTGAACCCCAAAAACAGTACCTCTGCTTATCATGGGTGTCCAAATTCACATAAGGAGGCGGGCATTCAGAGTGTGTTTCCGGCGCGTCTAGCCTGGTTCCCAGGCCTTTTTCAGATACCGGTATGGACTAACATCTGGGAAGACTTTCTAGCACTGCCACTTACCTAACACATCACCCACTTATGAATAATAACAGAAACACGCCCCAAATGGTGACTAGACCTTAGGTTCCATACAAATGAGTCCGCCAGTGGGTGTGGTTTTATGCCCTTGCAACATATGAGGTTATATCAGGTTATATCTGCTGCTCTGCCGGCACCATGACATAATATTCCACTCACTGACACTATTTAGACACCGATGGCATGGCCAGGCGACTTTGGGGCAGAGGGATTTGATTCTCTTTCTGACTAGCAGTCTTCACACTATCCTAGTAGTGTTCGCTTTCCGTATGCGAAGTTACAGGTTCAAATCACCACCTCATGCCTCACTGAGTCAAACAAAATATTAGACAAATTTAGCGTTGAGATTTAGATGTTTTAAATATTTGCTTGTTGGGATTTACATCCTTGCAACATCTATGATCATATCAGGCTGGGCAACATGACCCGATATTACACTCAGTCATGATACTGAGCAAAACCAGCCCTTAGTCTATCATAATACTGCCGAGCACCGGGCTAGGTAACCACAATTATCAATTTCTATATTATTGGTTTGACTCGGCCAAGGTTAGATCCAACGACCTCCCACACAAGAAGACGGCCAACGCTCTTAGTAATTATGTTATTTCACCCGGAGAGGAACGACTTAATGTCATGTGACCGAGTAGGATATCATTGCAGAGTATCAGTAGCATGATATCTTAGTGAGACAACACTATAAAGTTACTAGGACTACTATCACAAATCGGTCCTGATACGACATCAGGATAGAACACTCCAATCGCTCACTATAAAGGAAATACTAGTTAGAGACGGTTTATGGGAAATAAATTTAGCCATAACAGTTGGGAAAGATATATTAATGTTCAAATTAGACACATAGAAAATAGAGTGATTAAAAATTGTTCCCAGGAATACCAGCATTTATCTTTCATTACAGGTACAAGGCATGTACCAAATTGAAATTCGTGGCTGTAAACCGGTTTTGTGCATGACTAGCATTGAGAAAAATGCTGGGTAAAACAACAATAAAAAAAAAAACACGCAAATACACACACAAACACACAGACACACAGACAATTTCGGGCCCGCATCCACTATCGGCAAAGAACACCCCAGCTTCCCATTACAATTCCAGATCCGTCAGGATAGCCGAGTTACCAGAGCACCCACTTCTCACACATGCGGCAGGTCGTGGGATCGATTCCCGACCACATCAAACCAAAGTGATACTTGTCGTAACTGTACCTAGGGGCTGGCGTTACTAGGACAGGACAGGGAGTGGCTGGGTAAGTATTGGAATAATGCATGAAATACCCAGTCATGGTGCCAGTCAGATGGTGCCCCAGTAGGACAGCACTACACTACAATGTTGTTTTTCTTATCACGACAACCACCTCTCTCTACCCTCCATACTGGTTGGCTCAGTGACAAGATACTGTGACTGAATGGGATATCAGGTCATGGTGCCGGTGGCCTGGACTCCCAGTGGGGCAACACTATCAAATCGCCATGAGTGCACACTATCACAAGTCGGTACCTATCCTGATATGACATTAGATATTGCCAAGATGTAAAACTCCAACAATCATCCACCCTCCATACACGGGAATCAAACCTGGGTTCTTTCCGCTGTAAAATCAACCATCGAGACTGTTACAAAGCAGTATCCATCCTGATATGACTTTAACGCTGTATTTCAAGAAACGGATCTAGAGCGCTAAGTGGGGTGTACCAGTAAAACAGTCCGAAATAACCTTATATGTTGACAGGACGTAGAACCTCAACGTGGTGGTGGTGCAAGGAAGGAAGGAAGGAAGGAAGGAAGGAAGGAAGGAAGGAAGGAAGGAAGGAAGGAAGGAAGGAAGGAAGGAAGGTTTTTTAAATTAAAAGAAGCTGAGGCTTTTAAAAATAAAAGATGACCCTGTCTCAAAAGGTGATAAGTAATATGGGACAAAACTTTATCCATTGTAACGATCAACATACTATCTGCTTATACATTTGCCCAGGATAAACTGATTTATGGTGTTTCATAAACCCCATAGAATAAATATTGATTTGAAGCAAATGTCCTTGTGTTTTCAGTGTAACCGTTTCTGTGCTGTTTTGTGTCAATCGTTACGCAGACAAAATAAAAATTAATTAGCACCTTTTGAGACAGGCTCAGATATGAACTACTTTCTTCTCAAATTATGCTATGGTTTCTTGTCCCAACAGGCATACAATAAAAGTAGTACCGGCCAAACAGTATAAGTACCGTTAGAAGAGAATGACTGACCACCGAAAACCACGCATTTGTGGTGTAATATCTATATTGGCTATGAACATATTATGCTACTCACAACACAATTTCTTAACGAAGATGGCGCTCCACATTAACTGGTTGGTTGTTGGAGGTTTACATCTAAGGTCATACCAGGACACATTAGCACGCACGCACGCGCGCGCGCACGCACGCACGCACGCACGCACGCACGCACGCACACACACACACACACACACACACACAGACAGACAGACAGACAGACAGACAGACAGACACACACACACACACACACACACCCGAGGCTATGTTAGTGGGCTGCTTACAGAGCACCGAAGGCGGTGGCTGAATCACGAAAAGCGTTGGCTTCCTGCGTGGAATGTCGGACATTCGTATCCTAGCCGAGCCAAACCAATTTCGTACAAAATTGATACTTGTCACTACCTAGCCTGGCATGCTGCATCAATAGGACAGGACTAGTACTGATTAGCTCAGTATCAGGATAATGTGACTGAGTGAGATATCAGGTCATGGTGCCAGTGGGGCAACACTATAAAGTCGCCATGAGTGTCACAAGTCGACACTTGCTGTCCGGACCACACTTCGTCCACACCTCTCTGTATCTCCTCTCTGCTGGCCATGCTCCTCCTTGATATGTCTGAAAATATTTCCAAGAGGGGAGGGGGGGCTGCCAGCATTTCACTTTCTACTCTTACTCTGTCCGTGTCTTTGGCTCGCCAGCTGGTCACCATACAGCAAATAGACACGGTCCTTTGACTCAATGCTCCTCATTTCTCTTTCCTATACTCTACCTTTTTTTCCCCCTCCCAGGCTTACTTCTCCCCCTGATCAAGGGAGTTGTTTGCTTGGGGCCCTTTACCTTATCATTTATCTCGCTTTGTTCTTGTTGCTGGAACCGCTGGACCCACCTTTACCCGTCCCTTCCTCCTAAACACTTGCTGCTGTCTCCTGGATACGAGTGCTGTGCTACCGCCAGACCAGAGTGATTCGGGGCCGCCCCAATGATTTGTCGTTTTAATTGTTGTAAAGACATCCCTAGCTTCTACAACCGTCCAACCAGAAGATTAATCTTCAATCAAAGATTGGACCGATTTATCAGTGCCTCTCTATATTGTTGCAGTTCTGCAACCGGTAACCGTCTTGAGGTTACGAACCCCCCAGAAGTCAAGTCAAGACAAGTCGATGATGTGACCTTCGGTGTTGCTAGGACATAAAACCCCAGCAAACAGCTTACAGGGCTCCTGGAAGTGGAAGGTTATTAATTAATATTAGCTATGACCGACAGTCGGGTTCGGTTAATGGCTGGCATTTGGCTAGGGGTAGGAGTAGACTGGCAGGTGCAGTGTTTGCATGATTGGCGGAAACACTTTTTGTTGACCCAGTTCACGCTAAAGGATTAGGCATGCTACGCCTGCCCAGGCCCACTTTGTAACAGTTGTCTAGGTCATGTAATATAGCCTTTCATAACGTGTTATCTAAGTAAATCAGGGCTATTTTAAGGATATTTGTTTTGGTACTTTAGAGAGAGAATGCTCCTGACAGAAGTAGGGAGGGGGCTGCTATTTGGTATGTATCCTGTGTTAATAGATAATCTACTTACAAACTGCTCATGCTAGGTTTCCCGTCTTGTGTATTACTATTAGCTCCAACATGTATTAAGCTAACCGGACGCCGTGGCCGAATGGGTAGAGCGCAGGCTTCCTGTGCAGAAGGTCGGCCTAAGTAGCGACATGTATCAATTTTGTAAGTCATTGGTTTGACTGGGCTGGGATTCTAACTCCCGACCTTCCGCATGGGAAGCCTGCGCTCTACCGATTCAGCCACTGCGTACTCATATGGCATGATTAGCGCAGCTCAACAAGGGAAGGACCCCTCCCAGACCGTCACTAAATGCTATTCCTGTTAACACGATTTGGAACAGTGCTGAGGCACTTCCAGTAGTAAGCCAGTACAGAGTTGTTTGTTTGTTTTACGTCCTAGCAACATCTAAGGTCATATCAGTACGAGCACCGACTTGTTACAGTGCACCCCCATGGTGCCTTTATAGTGCGGCCCCACTGGGAAATCAGGCCCCTGCAACCACGACCTGACATCACACTCAGTCACATTATCCTGACACTGAGCTAACCAGTCCTTGCCATATCCTATTAATACCAAGCATCATGCTAGGAAGCGACAAGTATAAATTTTAAAGGCATTGGTTTGACTCGACCGGGAACTGAACTCCCGATCTCCCACATGCGAGGCCTGCACTCTACCGATTCGGCCACCGTGACAGGTCCCTGTTAACACGATTTGAAACAGTGCTGAGGCACTTCCGGTAGTAAGCCAGTACAGAGTGACAAAGCTCAAACGCTATATCACCTGTCTTCACTAACACCTGTTTTCGGTGAAGCCCCCATATGAGCAAACAACATTTCTACCAACAAACTGCACTTGTCTCATTTGAATATCCCTCCAATGACGACAGGACACATGCTATGTCAGGACAACATTCGTCTAGATGCAGAGTTGTCCTTTGAAGACATGTAATATTGCATAGCCAAACCAGAATTATGGGATTAGTAATTGGCACTTTACGGAGCTCTTTAAATGGCTTACTTTTGAGATATTTGAAATGCAAAAAATTAATTTTGGAAAGCATGCCAAAACTTGTGATACCATAGGCTTCTGCAGTATCATGTTCTATTAAATTGATTTGGTATTCCCTTCTATGTGGCAACAAATACGTAATAATTGCATCAGTTTATATGTTAGTAGGTACCGGCAGAAAAATTAAAAAATATGCCTATGATCCAATATTTGTATTCCTTCCTGTAGACGTTGAAATTAGAAACACAAATCCAAAAACAGTTGGGCTATATATAGTATTGTTCTGCAGATAATAATTTGTTGAGATTAAATATATAAAAATGTATTAATTTTGAATTAAAGGTGGAACTTTGACCAAATATAATAAAAAGTGGAAGGATGTGAGGGGCATTCTGCTAACCAATTTCCATTATACATATATAAAGGAATTTAAATTGTCAATTGCTAAATCAATTAGTAAAGCAGATTTTTAATAAGACAATGTCAAAAAGTGCAATTCATAACAAAAAAAATCATTCTAATTTGGCCAAATAGCCATTTGCAAAGCATGATATTTTCTTGGAAAACTGCAACAAGACTGAATAAATGCTAAATAGTTCACCTATTCATAACAGTGTAGCACCCTATTTTATTTCATAGCTCTATATTCAGAGAATCAAAAGATATTTGCATCCTAAAATGTCAAAAAGTGTAATTGTTTGCATGTAAACAGCATCTGTAAGTGAATTCTTTTCAACATTTCAATGTTTGAAAGCTCATTGCAGCAAAACAATCTTTTGAATCTTCCTCATATTCAGCGCAGTATTACAATAACCATCACTGAGACTAATAGATATTATTGATAGCAATATTATATCCAAAAGTATGGAAAATATTGAACTTTGATTGAACATATAAAGACAAATTGTCAGAAAACCAAATATTTCAATTTAATGAATCTTTAAATGTGGATTGTAGCTTAACCAATTTGTTAAACTTCCTATAAATTGAGAGTGCCCATCATCTGGAGGTAATACACATTATCATATTAATATTGTGTTTAGAAATACAAAAAGTGCATTTTTGATTGCACTTACAAAAGAAAAGTATACAAAATAAAAAATAAAGATTTGTTCACACTGTGGCTCATCTAATAGGTGGATCTTCTTCAGATTTTGCAGACATAGCATATGGAACTAATGGATATTAGCTATGACAATACTTTAGCTAATATATCAAAAGCTGCATTTTGATGACAAATACAAATTAAAAGTGTCTGAAACCAAAGATATTGATTTAAATATTCACTGTGGCTAGAGCCATGGTTGGATCTTCCCCAAATTTGTCCCAATATTAGATTATATATTCTCAGATATATCTCAATAGACATCAATCTAATGTACATGTTTCTACATGGGTGTCACCATTGTGAAACTAGTGTGGTCAGCAAAGACCCAACAGGTTGGTGTCAATATTCTGTCTGTGGCTCCTTGCACTAACCAGCACTATACTAAGATAGGTATTATTGGAAAGGGAATCAAATTGTCTATCTATACATACCAAATCTTATTAGGTTTAAAATATTTGTTAATTCAGTAGATGGGCGTTAAACTTTCAAAATTATTTAAATTGCAGAATTTGACCTGATTGACCTTTTTGACCTAGGGCAAACCATATATGGTTAGAAAGCTGAGGTCATTGCGCTTCTTCTGGTATTATCCATGACTTTCTCCGAGGTAGTGCAAGGAAGCGCGAGCCCATTAAAGATACCCTGTTTTCACAGTCGTTTTCATTGACACCAGTAATGAAGGAATATTCACTAACTACACTCATCATACAAATGGAGTTTACTTAAATACAAACTTACTATATATCCTATACAACAACACCATCGGATAGAACATATGTTGATGTTCTAGGTTATCTAATTTCATCTAAATCATGTACATACAGAAATAGTTACAAGCATGTGAATATTGGTGAAAAAAGCACCATTCCTGGACTTTTAATGGGTGCTGCCGGTACCTAATGTTAGATAATTATGTAGAATGAAATCTAGGTTGTGTTTTGGTTTTGAAAATTTGATGTTTTCATCGGACTATGCAGCTTTAAATAATGTTCTCGTAGTGTTCTGCAGCCACAAGTCTGATATTTCCAGTGGTAGTTGCTCTTTCTGTTTGTATTACTGTGTAGGGAGTGTAAAGTCTGAAGGCGCTTGCCATAGTAGCAACTTTTGAGCACCTGATATAGGTCTGCCGGATCTCGTGCGAACAGTCTGTTCAGGCCCGACTTGAAACTGTGTTGTGTAACTCAGCTGGCAGTCTGTTCCGCAAAAGAGGGGTGACTTTCACAAACCGGAAAAGTGTGTGTTGAAAACCATTTCTATTAGCGGTGGGAGAGCTGGGGGGTCAAGCTGACTGTTTAGTACACCTGCGACACAGATCATGACCTAGTGAATTTAGGAGACGTCCCTCTACGATTACACGCACTGGTTACTGCATGTGGAAAAACCTGAATACATCTGGGTGCTCCGGGCTAAAAGGGACTCGATATGGACTAGGATAGTTGAGTTCTACACCCTGACAAATACTCTCCAGCAGATCTTTGCATAACTTTCTTATATAACCAGGAATGTGTTGACAAAGTGATAGAAGAACAAAGACATGATGTTGCAGTTTTTGTTCTTTCTGTAAGCTTTGTGACTACCCATCGATAATGTAGATTTTTATTTATTTTTTAACTTTAAAAAAAGATATATATTAAAATCTTAGAGACCAACAGTCCTTTTCCGCAGAGAAATGGTTTATAAAACCTTTTCCACAGAACATGTTGCACACTGAGCTGCTACTCACATTAGTTCTTCCCACTGCCATGATGTCAGGTTGGTGGTTGAAATCGTCTATAATATAATAGATATCGAGTCACGGTGCCCGCGGCCTAGCCTCCCGGTGGGGCAACATTATAAAGCTGTCATGAGTGCGCACTATCACAAGTCGGTACCCGCCCTGATATGACCTTAGATGTTGCTAGGGAAAAACATCAAACACACCTAGATCACACAGTTAAGGAAGTAGAGCGGCGGCCTGTCATTTGTCTAAACATTGCCCGCGTCCCGTCTGCCACGTCACACACCTCTACACAGTGTACGGCCATCACTCAAGTCGCCCCCCCCCCCCTCATCCAGCTGCACATTTATCTATGTAACTTGTAAGCCACTCCAGTCTATTACAATTTTAAGTAGCCTACTCCAATAAAACTAAGCAATTTTCGAAGGCAAAGTACTTGCCTACATTTTTTTCATCAATACACATCCAAACTCAGAAGGTATAGGCACACTTATTAAAACACTTATTTATTACTGCATATAATTCATATTAAATCAAGTTAATCATATGATGCCCAGCATTTCAGTGTGCACACCAAATTCATTTGGCACATTTTCACTTTAAATAACACATGTAAATCAGTTGTTGTACATGCATAATAAAAATTAGATATAATATAAAGAAGTTAGTCCACTCTGAAGAAATTTAAATTTAAAGACAGATCACTTTCGTGATTAAAAAGGCATCTTGCAATATTTTATAGAATCATTTTAATTAATACGCTGATCTTTCCCTGTATACCTCCATTATGTAAGGTATAAAGTACTTATGGAAATAATATTCATGGATGTAATTCTCCTGCTTTGTTATTTACTTGTTCTACTCGCTGCAAATACTCCTGTAACCTTCTTTGATATGTTTGTCGGTAGTTTGGGTTACTGGAGGCTGGGGTGCAGCCTGGAGGGCGGGATGTCTGCCTTCAAGCAGCTCCTGTAATTCCCCTCCTTCCCTCCATGTGGTGCCTCACCGCCCTACCATCTGCCCATTTCGCCTCCGATTTAGCTCAATAAAATGCAACGTTAGGTCTTCAGGGCCAATCAGTCTTAGGATCGATCCATTACCTGTCTTGTCTTCTAATTTTTTTATGGAAGGAATTAATAGTACGCTTTGTATAAATAGGAAACTGTTGGTGAATGTCTGCGTCTAAATAATCACCAGCTGTTGGCTTGTTGATGTGGACATGTTGCTAGTGCACGCCCAGCCTTACCGCCCCACCCATTGGGGCCCCGTTACACTGATATAATAACCATAGGGACCTGATATCTTGGTGACATTCACCGATATGATGAAATAGGCTAATCTAAGGTAATATAGAAGCGGGGTTTTCTTGGTCAGATTGTATTAAATATGCATTGAGAAGTCGACTGGAATCATGCATTTGATTTATAGTTCTATATTGATCGGTGGGCGAAAACCGTGACTCTTGGAAGAATTTGTAGAGAAGGTGTGAGATGGGAGGGAAGAAGGGAAGAAGGGAAGAAGGGAAGGGGGAGGGGAAATAGGGTAGATGGTAACGGGGGAGGGTAGAGGGTAAGCGGGAGGGAAAGAGGGTAAGGGGGGAAGATGGTAGAGGGTAAGAGGGAGGGAAAGAGGGTAGAGGGTAAGGGGGAGGGAAAGAGGGTAAGGGGGATGGAAGGGATACCGGGAGAGGGGGAGAGAGGGAGAGAGGGGGAGAGGGGGGAGAGAGAGGGAGAGACAGGGAAAGAGAGGGAGAGACGAGGGGAAGATGGAGAGGGAGAGGAGGGAGAGGACGGGGAGGAGGGGAGGAGGGGAGGAGGGAGGAGGGAGGAGGGAGGAGGGAGGAGGGAGGAGGGAGGAGGGAGGAGGGAGGAGGGAGTGGTTTTCTGACATAATATTAATAGTGTCACCAGCCTGGTATTCATGGAGAGTTTATATAGGATACACATTGAATACATGGCCACTCGATGTTAACACCAATGGATGCTGATGACTTTATGCCATGTCTGCAGTAAAAACCATCCATATTCATCATGGCGAGAAGTTTTATTCCATCATATTATTATTTTTATTATTTAACCCTTGCTTTTACCCACAATGTAAAAGGGTAAAATAAAATAAAATTTGCGACAACATGACAAATATATCAATTTTAAAAGCTCACCATCAATTGTAAATATTGTGCCAAAGGATGGTAATATCCAAAGGTATCATTTTTTTTTTTTTTAAAGATGTGTGAGGTGGTTCCATACGCGGATATTCATCAGTATAATTCATTATTGTGCAGGTGGAGATCTCGGAAGTCACGTATTGTCCATACCTACCGGTACACACGAGTTGTATGTAGCGCAGGCAGTAAATGACACTCACCTGCAAAATGGATATAGGAAAAATGAAGTTAAATGTCAGCAATTAGTGGAATAACAGACTCTTATTCTTAAAACATGTCCGTTATTACAATCTAAAGATGGTGTAGCTTGAGCAGATGTTAAATATTTCGGTTATTACAATCAAGAGATGGTTTAGCTTCAGCGGTTATTAAATATGTTGGTTGTTACAATCTAGAGATGGTTTAGCTTCAGCGGTTATTAAATATGTTGGTTGTTACAATCTAGAGATGGTTTAGCTTCAGCGGTTATTAAATATGTTGGTTGTTACAATCTAGAGATGGCTTAGCTTTGGCAGTTATTAACTATTTCAGTTATTATAATCTGGAGATCAGGGATGAAAGTGGTCTCCGGGAAAAAACCCGGAAATGCTGATATTCTCCCATAGGCTTAGCATTGTCAGGGAATCGCTGAAAATTCCCGGAAGTCGGATTTCATACATATTGGTATACGCTGACAGTGCTGCGCTGTTTGAAGCATGTATTAGTAGTATACGCTGCTAGTGCTGCAGCGTTTGCACCACTTATCGGCATACGCTGATAGTGCTGCGGCATTAGATGCATGTATTAGTAGTATACGCTGATAGTGCTGCGCCGTTTGAAGCATGTATTAGTAGTACTAGTATACGCTGACTCTGCTGCGGCGTTTGAAGGCATTAGTAGTATACGCTGCTAGTGCTGCGGCGTTTGCACCGCATATTAGTATACGCTGATGGTGCTGCAGCGTGAAACAACATATTGGTTGTTGGGAGTTTTACGTCCTGGCAACATCTAAGGTCATATCAGGACGGGCGCAACGTATAGTATAGTTAGACGAATCTTACCTTGGTACAGATGATGGATAACTCTTGTTTTCCCGAGGTACAAGCCTCGGATAGTCGTGGGCTAGGGAGAAGGAAGCAACATCCGGTACAACAATCTTCACCTAATTATTCAGGATAAAAATGAGCTTAATGATTGGAATTCCTCATGTTTTCTTTTTGGCACAAGCAAATCGTAATAGTCGTGACAGGGTGTGGTGGGCGGGCCCTAGCCCACGACTATCCGAGGCTTGTACCTCGGGAAAACAAGAGTTATCCATCATCTGTACCAAGGTAAGATTCGTCTAACTATACTATTTTACCTCGGTACAACGCCTCGGCTACTCGAGGCCGAGGGAGACTTTACGTAGCCTCATTTTTATCCTCTATTATCTGATAAACATAGTAATTTTTCAGTTGTAAATTCCAAATCTGTAAATTCTCACTCATCTTCTTAGTTGGTGAGTAGGCGGGTTACAAACCCGCTCATCTTTTCTAGTCGTTTGTTGCAATATTTAGCCAATGACCTTGCTGTCTTGCAGCCAGCATATGCTAGGATTCTCTTCACTGAGATTCCCAATTGTCTCGCCTTCGAGACCACAACACCTCTTGTAAGATGCAAAGCATAGCTTCCTATGTCAAAGCCTGCTGACTTGAGCACGTGAATCATCCATCTGGCGATCGTGTCTCTGGATAAAGCCTTATGTGGCTTTATGAAGCTTACCAAAAGCTGTCTGGAATTATGTATTCCTTTTATCTTGGATATATAAGCCCTAATGGCTGACACTACACACAGTTTCCTGTCATGTGGGAACCCATTAAAAAGAATCAAGGAGAGGGGATCTCCTGTACTGTTTGATTTTAACAATTTGTCCAAATCAAACGTGGCCTCCTTGTCATCAGTGTCTAGGCCAGTAAATAAAAAGGTCAACAATTACTTGGGCCCTATGACTGGTTACCCAAAGTAACAATACAGCTAATTTATAGCCTAGCTGTTTATCTATAGATGTCCCTAACTAGACCATTTTCAAGAAAACTTAAATACCCCTGAGACATCCCAAAACCTATTATACTATGGTTTAGGAGGGTTTCTTTCATATAATGACCTCCCGAAACTCTGAAGGACTTCGTGTTTCCCAATTAATTCTCTGTCACTCCTTGGTAAGATGACCGAAAAAGCTCATCGAGCTGCATTAATGGCTCCATAACCTAATCCATCATCCTGCATCATTCGCAAGAGGCGGACTACCTCGGCAAGGGATGGTTCCATTGGCTTAACTTTATGTATTTAAACAAAAAATGCCCCATTTAATTTGTGGATGGCATAACAATTATTTATGTAACTTGTTATTCTTTCTTGATTCAAACCAATCAAATTATTGAACCAATATCATCATTTAATGACCAGTCCAAATAATCATGCCGAGTAACTTTCTCTAAAACAAAGTGTTGTAAATATGTGTTCCGAAAGGAATGCCAGAAGGGGTGTTGTTAACACATCCCCACGAATCATTAATGCTCAAAAAATGTTCCATTACGTGTCGGAAAATTTTAAAGTCCTTAGCTCTTAAGGCTAATACTTCCAACCATGGCTGCATGTCCCAAACAGGGACCATCAAAGCCCTCCTTGCTACTCTGCCGATTCGGCTGAATGTTTAGGAAAATGTAATAACATTTATTTTCCCCCCAAATCAAAGAGACAAATCCACTTGCCAAAATCTTGCTCTGGATGCCATGAACAACTTTATAAAATGTTATTATTTCATGATGCCAACAAAATATATGTGGCTTCCCCAATTCCAATTTAATTTCGCTCTCTTATTATATGAGTTGGACATTGTCCCTCCCATGTTGTGAATGAAAGCCAACATCCTGACATAGCATTAGGGCATGCAGGCTAAACACCTAACCCTAAATACATTGCTTCTCAACTCTAGAACATTAATATGATCTAAGTTCTTCATCAAGTCAACGGCCTTCCAAAATCCATTTTAGTTCTGTCGTATGCTTTCCAGCAACTCCTAACTTCGTAAATGTGGTACCAAAACCATTTACTGCATTTTTACCAGATGCTTTTGACTGCACAGCAAAACATGAATCATCACTGTCCGGGAACATCCTGTCCTTCACTTTTCATGAGCAAACATATTAACAATTTGTAAAGAAGGGAAAGCACAAGCTAAAACACTTGGTAAACAAGTAAATTCATATAGTTGTTCATTCGAAATAAAGCTTACAAAAGTTTGGTCTGTTTCATAACTTGGTCGGTAACTGCCTGTGAGCAGCTCAACTATGACTGGACCATAATGAATGAATCATCAATTTATGGAAACCGTACCATTATTTTTACCTCCTGGAAAAAACCATTTCCATGGCCCTTTGAGTTTGCTTTGCAACCTCTCCTTATTCTCTTCTGAGATATTGAGTGAGAGCATTACTCCAGCTTCATGAGCCGATTCTCTAGCCCAGCAGGCCGACATCTGGCCTGCATAGCTCCCCTAACACAGGTTATACCAGGGAGGGCTTAAACCATCACAACCGGTAATAAGTAATTATCATCAGAAACGGGAGCCTTGGGGTTACTACCCATCGTAAGCAAACAACCCTTAACTCAAAGATCTCAGGATCATTGAAATATAGAGTGCTCAACCAACTATTTGTTTTATTGTTTCCTCCTAGAAAAATCTATAATCATATACAGACTGGTACCGTTAGTAACAGTACAACCCATGGCTAACCCAGCCAAAATATCTCTCAGGCCAGACACCCTATAACCATCAACAGAAAGTTTGAGTGTGGCCATTCAACAAATTGTTTTTATTTTCATCCCTAGAACCTCTAAGTTCATATCAGGACGTACATAATGTGGCTTCAACCAACCTCTGTCTTCGCTCGGTCACGAGCGGGTTAATCGTAATATGTCATCAGCCAACAAAACTCTCCGTTTGTCAATGAGCGGCATAACGTGATGCAACTTCAGCCAACATCGTTCTCCGCTCAGCTTAAAAGTGATGTAACTTCAGGCAACCTCACCCTCCATTAGGTAACAGACCGCCTAAACGGGATGTGGCTTCAGCCAACATCATTCACCGTTTGGTAACAAACAGCCTAACCGAAATGTGGCTTCAGCCAACATCACCTTCCATTTGGTAACGGACAGTCTAAACGGGATGTAACTTCAACCCACACCATTCTCCGTTTTGTACGGGCTACAAACATAATGTAGTCACAAACATCATCTCTCTCTGCTCGATCCTAGGCAGACAACAGTGATGAGACATCAGCCAACATCGCCCTTCAAATAGTAATGGTCAGCCTAAACAGGATGTGGCTTCAGGCAACATCGCTCTCCATTTGGTAGCAGGTGGCCAAAAGGAAATGTGACTACAGCCAACCTCGCCCTCCATTTAGTAAGGGATGGTCTAAACAGGATACGGCTTCAGCCAACATCGCTCTCAGTTTGATAGCAGGCGGCCAACAGGATGTGACATCCGCCAACATCACTCTCCATTTGGTAACAGATGGCCTAAACGGGATGTGGCTTCAGCCAACATCACTTCCCGTTTGGTAACCGGTGACATAACCTGATGGGGTCACAACCATCATCGCTCTAGGCAACGGGAGGCATAAGCATGATATGGCTTCAGCCAACATCGCTCTCCGTTCTGTAACGGGCGACACAACGAGATGTGGCTTACAGCCATCATCGCTCACCACTCGGCCACGGGCGGGTAAAATATTGATGAGGCTTCCGCCAACATGGCTCTCCATTAGCCAACAGCAGCATAACCGTGATGCCATCATCACTCTCCGTTGTGCAACGGCGGCTTAAACGTGATGTGGCTTCCGCCAACATCGCTCTCCGTTCGGGCACGGGCGGCAACTACTGGTGTTGGAGAACGTATTTACACCGTTCCAACACAGGCGTGTAAGCTAATGTGTCATGTCGTAGGGTAACGGTATGGAAGCCGAAACCAAACGAGGGGTAGGGACCAGTATATCGGTACCCTCCCACACTCTCTGTTCCGTACACTTCTCCCTCCTGCGGCTACTGCGCCAGCAAGTTGGAGAAAATGCTACGAAACTCGGAGGTACGCCTTAAAAAAATTGGGAATCCACAACAGAAACCCAGGATTAATTTCCAACGCGAATCCATAAAAGAAACCGAGGAAAAATCCCAACGAGATGAGGCTCCAGCCAACATCGCTCTCCGTTCGGCGAGTTTCAGTGTGCCACACACCAAAAATCTTACCTGTGATGTGGCAACCACCAACATCTACATACACATTTATTATAAAATAATTTCATAAAAATCGAAAAACACCACTAGATGTTCAATTAAATCGATTAATAATACTGTATTAAACATAACTACCTAAGAAAAAAGTATTCTCCTGTATTCTTATGTTTAAAGTCACAAGACTACTCGCTACCAAAGCGATAATCGAGTCAGGCAGTCACTGCACCCCGAACCGTCAACAACGCCGTATGCTTGCGTGACCCCTTACGGGCCTCGGTCCATAGAGAACCGTCAACAACATCCAGCCACCCCTTACGGGCCGAGCTGTCACAACACCGTTACGCGTGTCACATGTTTTATTCATAACATAATTTGTTTAACTCGAAAACCACCAATAAACGGACAATATTTTCGGTTAAGTATCTTGTAAGAACTAAATGTACCCAAGAAATCATTTCTTGGGTTTAAAACAATAATAAAAGCTAAAATACAATAGCAACTAGCGAGTCGGGAACGCCGACAAGACGTAACCCAATGGCGCTGTCAGTGACAAGTAGCGTACCGGCACACGTCGGTTTTCGCTAATAAATTCTTTAAAAAATTCACCATGTTCTAATATTCATAGAGAATACTATTCTACACAAGAAATACGTATCCTCCAGTATTCTTGGGTTTAAAACATAATACTAACGCTAAAATATCGAGTCAGGCTCGAAAAATAAACAAAATGGTGATACTCAACTCTAGCGTACCGAAAAACAAATCGGTTTAACGCCCACAAGTTCATTAATATATTCGCCAATATTCTAATATTCATAGAGAATATTGTCCTGTTCTTTATAAACAATTCTGTGAAACAATTTCCATAAACTAACCCCGACTTCTGGAGTTAATGTAGAAAAAGAACGCTGTACTTACTCGCAAACGTCCACCGCTCACGAGTGGAATATGCTAATTGTTGTACCGGATGTTGCTTCCTTCTCCCTCGGCCTCGAGTAGCCGAGGCGTTGTACCGAGGTAAAATTAGTATACACTTATAGCTACAGGAAAAATCCCGGAAATCCGCGAAATCGCGGAGATCTTTCATCCCTGGAGATGGAGTAACTTCAGCAGTTGTTCAATATTTCAGTTATTACAATTTAGATTGCATACTTTCAGAAGTTGGTTACATTTGAGGAACATGACAGTGGCATTGCAAACTGAAAGTATTAAATCTTGTCCAGCCGCAGAATTGCAGTTATCATAAACACAGTTAAAAAAGAAAATTATAATTAAAAATAAAATGGCAACATAGTGCTACCCATTATCAAATTATTTCCGCCTTGACATGCAAGGGCTGTTAATGTGTTATATAATAAAATCGCTTTCCACATACTAAACATAAATAACAAGGACATTCCAGCAAAATATATTTGATTACCGGAGGACACCGGTTGAGATGCTTGTTTAATAATCAGAAATTCTGTTAAAACAATTAAAATAATAACCTATGACAATAATAGAAGAAAAAAAAACACATTTTAAAAACACAAACAACTAGTTCAACATTTCGGTTGTGCAACCATATATTTGTGTTCCTCTATTTCTCCCTAAACACATACCTGTCCAATCCTTTCTCATAATTATTTTATTCTTCCAAGTTTTACATTATTCTACAGACAGCATACTTAGACGCAGCATACTTAGACGTAGTGGTGTTCTCTGTGGCGGAGTGGTTAGAGTGTCTGACTTTTTTTCTGGTCAGGCTCCTAATCTGAAGGTCGGTGGTTCAATTCCCCATGCCCCCACCTCTGCCAATTTGGATTTCCACCGCTGTGGATAACGTACAGCGTTATCAAAGGCCAGTTGCTCTCATACCCTGTCTATGTGGTGTGGGAGGTTAAAAATCCCTTGGGTCGGTAAAAGTGTAGGCTCGGTCTTTCTATCGACAAACTGTCTAATGGTGAAAACAAGTCTATTCAGACTTATCCATGATAGGCAGTATAAATCTTCAAGTAAAAAATATATATATGCCGTTTGATAAACATTGCTGTTTTATTTTTGCTACATTCATTTATTGAGCAGGGGGAATTTCAATCGCAGACAATTGGCTTTCCTCATTCTACTGCTCTATCCCCTGTCCAAGTAATGCCAAGCGCCAGGCCAGGTAGCGACAAATAGAACTTTGTTAGTCATTGGCTTGATACATAATAAAAAAACAACTTTAAACTGAATGGACAACACTGAGCTAAAACGTTAGAAAACAAATCTGACACAGGACACAACTAGCTATGTCTGACAGATCGGCCAAGTGACGTCATAGGGCTAGCTTTACCATGCAGTTCACCGAGGATTTTAAAGTAGGAGTAGAAGTAGAAATTCATTATGAAAAATTACTTACAATTTATTTTTTTAAAGAGGGAAAAACGCTCACTCTTTTACCAATGATGGTTAAAAACGATTCGATACCGGTCTATTCAGTGCATGTCATTTGTAACAATCTTTAACAAATATATCATCATCATCATATTTATTATAAATCTACTGGTTCTGGGAAGTGTTCGGCGAAATATAGCGGTTGGTGATTTGATATTACAATGCACTGGATTTATTCATGACATGAATATAATTTGCTCGTATTAAATCTGTATCAGCAAAGGATCATGGCCAGCCTGGCAGTTATGCTATGTATATTTATACCGAGTACTGGATACATTCCAAGCCCCTACACACACACAACAGTCAAGTCACTAGCAGGGGATTTTGCAGGGTGTATTTTTTGCTTAAAAATAAAATAGCTTATTTCAGCTGTTTTGGGCTAGCTGCATATATTGTAAATAACTGTATTGTCACATGGCTGGAAGACCAGTTCCACGGCGCTGACAAAAGACTTTATTCAATGAATAAACTATATTTACAACAACAAAAAAACAAAAAACAAAAATAAGTCACAGTGACTTATTTTGCATTGCTAAGCTAGATTGGTCTATTTTTCGGATTTACAAGATATGATTGTAGAACTACGCTAACAAGTTATACAAATTAACTAGATAGATAAGTATGTACAAGTCACCACTGGAAGGTAGGAGGGGTTGAATGATATACAATCAAAACATTGTTTTATGAAATGTACATGAATAGAATTAATGTTAGCTCTGTGTGACGCAATAGGATTCGGAAATACCAAGAGTGATTTTCCTTGTTGGGGGCTTTACGTCCTGGCAATATCTAAGGTCATAGCAGGACAGAAAACCTGGAATGAAAGTAGCCTCCAACAACAATAACAACAACGAAGAAGAACTCACAACAACAACAAAGGAGAGGAACTCAGACTTTCCGGAACTTTCGGCTCCTTTTTCACAGAAAATCTAAGAAATCAGCGAAAACTTGCAAATCTTCCATCTCCGGTATATTGTCAAAGATGTCAGATACTCTTAGTAAGTACCGACTTTTGTGGTAAAACGTGTGGTTCAGCAGCACCGCTAAGTCGCGTGTAGGTTAATCAGGAAGCCTGACTACTCATGGTCACCCCCACCCCACCCCCACTCGCCCAGCTTCAGCTACCAGGACTTTTTCTGGCAGCAAACGGCGGCCAAGTTAAAGTTGCATAGGTTCAGAGTTTCTGTCATAGTTTGTTTGCTGGGATTTTACTTCCTAGCAACATCTCTGGTAATATCAGAACATGCATCGACTTGTGACAGCGCGCACTCATCGCAACTTTACAGTGCTGCGCCACTGGAAGATCAGGCCACCAGCATGACCCTGACCCGGTATATCCCATTCAGTCACATTATCCTGATACTGAGCTAACGAGCCCTTTTCCTATCCTAGTAATGCCGAGCGCTATGTTAGGTTGACAAGTATCAATTTTCAAAGGAATTGGTTTGTCTCGGTTGGGAATCAAACTTCTGACCTTCCACACAAGAAGCATGCACTATACAAATTGAGCCACTGCATCCGCTGTTTCTGCATGGTGCTCTATATTAATAGGATATGGCAAGAACAAGTGTACTCAGTACCAGGATAATATGACTTAGTGGGAGATCAGGTCATGGTACCGATGACACAATCTTCCAATGGAGCAGCACTATGAAGTCAACATTAGTGTGCACTGTCACAAGTCCGCACCCATCCTGATATGACCTTAGATGTTGCTAGGATGCAAAGCCAAAACAAAACATCAAATGTATGCATGGATGTATATATATAAATGATAGATCAAATCGAGATAAGTGCTTTGGTTTTGAAAATGTGATGCTTTGCTCTTTGCATGGATATAAACTATGTATTTCTATTGTAGAAATATTAACCGTGTTGCATCTGGCTTCACCCGACTAGACTTTACCCTACACGACTTTACCCGACTTGACCCTACCCAACTTGACTTGACCCTGCCCGACTTGACTTGACCCTACCCGACTTGACCCTACCCGACTTGACTTTACACTACTCGACTTGACTTGACCCTGCCTGACTTGACTTGACCCTGCCCGACTTGACTTGACCCTGCCCGACTTGACTTGACCCTTCCCGACTTGACCCTACCCGACTTGACTTGACCGTACCCGACTTGACCCTACCCGACTTGACTTGACCCTACCCGACTTGACTTGACCCTACCCGACTTAATTTTACACTACCCGACTCGACTTTACACTACCCGACTCGACTTTGTGTGTCTGTCTGTGTGTGTTTGTCTTTGTGTGTGTCTCTGTTTGTGTCTCTCTGCAAAGTCAGGTCGGGTGTGTGTATGTCGGGTGTGTGTGTCTGTATGTTTCTGTGTCTGTGTGTATGTATGTGTCTATCTATGTGTCTGTATGTGTGTGTATGTATGTATGTATGTATGTATGTAAGTCTGTGTATGTGTGTATGCCTGTCTGTGTGTGTCTCTGCCTGTCTCTGTAAAGTCAGGTCAGGAAACACACAGACACATACACAGACACACACACACACACACACACAGACAGACACACACAAACATTCATACACAGACACACAATCACACACATAAACATACACACAACCCCACACACACACAGACACACACACACACAGACAGAGCCACAAACAAACATACACACACATAAACATACACACAGGCACACACACATACATAGACATAGACACACAGACACACACATAGACACACAGAAACATACACACACAACCACACACACAGATACACACACACACGATGTTGAATCGACAGCTAATCGGCCGGGTTTACCGCTAAACCTCCTATGGAACGGGATTAGCGTACCCTAGTTTATGGTTGGTTGTGTTGTTAGCGCTAACACCACCTCTTGCATGCTGTCTTTTCGCCGCTAACCGGCCAATTCCCGGCAAAACAAGTTTTAGAGCGCAAACACCGCGTCGTGCATACGGCCCCAGTCTGCAATGTGGCTTGGGTTAACGCTGGCCTGACCAGAACGGATTTTCCACTGGCAATGTGCCACAGGACCTTTCTGTGTGTGTAACCGCGAGCACTCAGGGCGGCCAATTCAAGGCTGGCCCAGGAACTAGTGGCATCCAATGGCATTGCAGCTAAATTACGTCAGTACTAATCCAAACCAATGGCATTTTGTGCGTGTGTATATACGTACATGTCTGTATGAGTCTAATGTATGTCTGTATCATTGCGTATGTCTGTATTTCTCTATTTCTGTATGTATCTATGTACGTTACTTGTTGGAGTTGCCTACCTACTACAGTGCAGCTCTTTCTGGTTCAATAATGCCAGTAATGATTTAGCATGCAAGGTGTGGCAGCAAGCACAGAAGGCAGTGGAGAGGGATCTCAAACCACACTGCATCCGGAGGTGGAAAGCCTTCAAGGGAGAGGGAGGAGAGAGAGAGGGGGAGGAGGGAAAGAGAGGGGGGAAGAGGGATGACGATGGTGGGGGGAGAGGAGGGGAGGGGATGGGAGGGGAGAGAGAGAGAGGGGGGAGAGGGAGAGGGAGAGGGAGAGGGATTTTCATGGCCTGACCTTTACCGCAATACCGATGCGTCTAGAGAGTCTGACCGTGCCAACTTCCAGCACCAAGAAAAGTAGGCTCATTCTCCACACCAGTCACAATAGGGCATCTTCTTTTCTACCAGCCCACACCTCGCAGAAAAAGGAAACTAGGCACAGATTTTGTATAATGCTTCCTACTACATATCTGAAAAGACTGCATAGCGGGTATTTAATATGAACAGAGATGATCAGTTCTGTACACCCAAGATGTGCTTATAGAATTACATGTATCATTTAGGTAGCAGAAAGCAAAGAAAACAGAAGCTCGCTCCTTAGGAGAAAAAACTAAAAAAAAAGGCCCGGATAAGTTACATAAAGATACACTAAAGTACATTTGCCACAGTACAGAACCGGTCATCCGATCCATATCCATCCCCTTTAATAATAAACTGAAATCCTGAACCACTCACTATCACCAGTTCACATGTATCCACAACTCACCAATACTACCGACAAGACCGAGCATTTCACATGAGCTGTGCCAACACTGTCTAAAACCATGTTCTGTTTATTTACTAACCTACGTATCGATAAACTACAACGCCCAACCCTGAGAGCCTGATTCTAGGCCACACCTATGTTCCAATGGGTGTAGGCCTTGGCAGTGCGGGAGGCTGATCAATGGTTAATGCAGCGGCCAGCAGGGGGCCGCCACTGTCTGCCGGAGCCCGGGACAGACACCCCGCTTCCTGAGCTGGGTGTAAACTAGGTGCACTCAAGTGCCGGCTTGCTTCTTATTGCACATGCGCCACTTTGATACAGGAGGTGCTTTCTACTTGGCTGGATGACATTCAGTACCACTCAGTACCACGTGAAGACACTCAAATATAGTTCCGCAGCGAATAGTAATAGTGGTAGTAGTAGTAATAGTAGTAGCACTGGGAGTGGTAGTGATTTGTTGGAGTTTTACGTCCTGGCAACATCTAAGGTTATATCAGGACGGGAGGTGGTGGTAATAGTATAAATGTAGTTGTGGTGGTGTTGTTAGTAGTTTTCCACCACCACCACCACCACCACCACCACCACCACCACCACCACCACCACCACCACCACCACCACCACCAGAAAAATCCCTCAAAGACTGATTTTTTTCATATTTCTCTATCTCTCTCTCTCTCTCTCTCTGTCTGTCTGTCTCTCAAAAACACACACACAGTCACATACACACAAACACACACAGAGGAATATTCAACTCCTTCTCGAGATATTCAGTCAATATAGACAGTTCAATGACGATATGCAATATATATATATGCATTCGTCATAGAGTTTTCCAGATTAATACATTTGATAGGAAACCAGAATTCTATATTAAAAGTGTGATTCATGGCCTCTGCTAACCCTATCACCAACACCTTCTCTAACCCCATAACACCCCATTCACCCATCTCCCGTCCTCTTCCCACCCGAGGCACATGCCTGCCCTTCTCCCCAGCTGCTTGCCCTCCCCGCCCTGAGCTGCTCGCCTCGAGCATCCCAGCCTCTGCTTCCCAGTGCGCATCACGCGCCAACCATCGCGGCGGCATTCACGGAAGCGATGTTTGTTCTATTAGTGTTACTAGGCCGGCTATCTCTGCCTAGCTTACTCATAACCCTCAGATATCACACCAGGACTCTGAGTAAATAATTGGTCTGTGGACAAAAACATTAAACAGAGAATGCTTAATGTCTGCGTAAGCAATGAAAGTTGTGCATGGTTTCCTAGTTATAAAAGCACAACGCCTACTCTAGTGAGATATATTTAATTTTCATGCTAAGCATTTTATATGCAATGTTAAGTAGCTATTCGGTTTATTTCTGATAAGTATTCCAAGAAAATCACATGTAATTAAATATGGCTGTAAAAGAAATATTGTATTTGCCAATCACAATAAGTCACACTAACTTTATTCTTCTTCAATTGTGTATACAAGGTACAGTTGTAGAACCACACTAACTAGCTATATGTGCGAACCCTGTTCCTCAGTGATGTAAAAGTATGAAGATTTCTCCAATCCATCGAAATCATTGTGAGACCAGTGCTTCGTCGGTTAAGAAATTAAGGAGTGGAGAGAAGAAAAGGGATTTTTGAAGAATCCCATGGCAAAAATACATATATATATTACTCAAAACAGTTGTGAATTAGGCTTGCAGAACTGGGGAAGTCTATCTTTATCTTGAGCACCATGAATGATTCCTGGAGTCAATCTACGCTGTGTCAAAGGTGAGCATGCTCTTCACAGGGCTGGAGGTGAGAAAACACTGACACGTGCCATCGTTTCGTCTAATGCCATTAAAGTAGCATAACCCAATGGATATCTTTCGCCCCACCCGCTTTTTTTTTTTTTTAAATATAAAGAATATATTATATTGATAATTATCCAAGTCACTTTAATTTGAAGTAACTTTTTATTTCAAAAAGTTAACTTTGGAGATATTTAAAGTGAAAAACATGTCAAATTAATTTTGGTGGGCATAATGAAATTCTTGACACCATAAGGCTTCAGCAGTGACAGGATCTACAAATTTCTACTAGTACTCCTTTTATGCAACAATGCTAAGTCATTCACACCAAAATGCAACAATGCTAAGCCATACACACCAACATTACTTCACGAGTGCAGCAATATCTAAGTTGGATATGTAGGATCTAATTCGAGGTGGCTGTTTTGATTTAGAAAATACCATGCGCTTCATTGGACTATGCAGCTTTAACTGAAACGAGGTTAATGTAGAATGTATCCACAACTGCCTAGAGCCACATACCTTGCCCGCAGCCCCGTGAAGGCACATGGTAACAACAGCCTTGGAATAATCTGTACTTGTGCAAAGTGAATACCGCAGATCTATACGAGTTCACGCCTATGTAGTGGCGTGAAGATGGCCGCTACCGGAGACTGGACATAAGCCAGCAATCCCCCAGTAGCTGGTTTATGTGGTCCTTGCAGTTTGTTTGGTGTTGGGGTTTTACATCCTGGCAGCATATCAGGTCATATCACGCATCAATTTTGTATGCCGTTGGTTTGACTCAGCCGGGTTTTCAATGACATACATTCGTGACTTGTTCCAAGTTCTGCCTATTACAGAGACGAAAGTGGTCTATGGCAAAAGAAACGCAGATTTCAAGCCGAGATTATTACACCGACGGCGAATTTCCGCGAAAACGCGGATTATCTCCCATAGGATTCTCGATGTCGGCATGACGTCACAACCCCGGAAACTAGCCCGCGAAGGGTAAAATACCGCAGTGATGTGTGCTGCCGCAATGATATGTCTATGCGGAGAATTTATTTTTGTAAAATAGATTTAAAAGCTTTCATTGGATCAATTAAAAATATCTTAATGCGCGATTGAAGAGGAAGATCTGAAGTATTTAATGTAACCTAAGAGCAATTTATGCTGAAAGTATTAAAAACAGAGATAATAGTGAAAGTTGGGATATTCTGAGTGTCAGTGCCAGTGTTAGCCTTACCAGATCATGGCCTCAAAAACTATTTTCTCAAAATAAATTTAAGAACTTCCAATTGGCTGATAAAAAAAAAAGCTGAATGTGAAATTGTAGAGAAAGATCTGAACTATTTAATAGAAACAATAGAAATTTGCTTTCAAAGCACCAAAGATCACAAATTACTGTGATAGTTAGGGTGGTTTTAATGTTGTCTCTATGACAGTGGCACTTGTTTTACCTTTTGCGCGGTGTGAACGCCAAAAGTGCCCATATGTCCGACATCGAGAATTAGCAGTGTCAGGGAATCGCGGAAAAATACTGGAAGTGGGGTTTCAACTATCCTTGCTGTGCCTACATTATCGCCCATATCTAACTCGTTCTTGATTGGGTTATATGTTCTAGCAACATTGAACAGGATTTGAACTACCCAATGGTCATATGCATCCGGATTCTTTGGAATTTTATTTAACGTTAATCTATACATGTAAAAAAAACCACATAAATCAGCGAAATCCCGGAGATCTTCCATCCTTGCTACTATCATAATTACCACAGCTACTGTGTGATAAGATAACACCAACACTACAGCTGGCCAGCATTGAAAACAAGCCTGAATACCCATGCTTATATGCCATGGACAGTATAAATACAGCCTCGATAAAAAAATAAAATTTTAAACCACAACGATGTAATGCACAATGATCGCTAGCGCCACCTACCGGAGACCGTTACATTATCGAACACAATAAAAGTAGCAACGTACCTGGTTAATTCATTGTCTATCCTAAATCAAATGTTACTGTCACCACCCCACCACTTATGTACACGAAAATATCTACAGAAATGTACTGACAGCCCTTCCACATAACCGGCTCACACTGTACATGTATATATCGGCCTGTCTGTTGTCAAGCACACCTGGTGAAAGATGGTTTAGGGAGTGGGTGGGGTGGGGGTGGGGGAGTGGGGGATCATGTTCGGGTAACTGGCTGTTGACCTCAACACAGGGGTGAAATACACGGGTTGTACCAATCCACCCCATCACACCTGACCAGCCATGTTGTGTCTATGACGTCTGTAATCACCCTCCCAATTCACACACCTGTACTCCCTAATAAAGAAAGAAGATAAGATAAGTGATATTATTATCAGAATATATGAAACACTGTGGACATTTGATGGGCATGGGGGGAGATTCTTAAGAAAATCCGAAACTGCAGAGAGATAGATGTGTGCGGTATCTGGCAAAATATCCGTGGAAATCTGTCACAAGGCATCCATAAATAATCGAGAACACTGAAAACAGAATCTTACTTCAATAATAGTATCCTTATCCTAGTAATTATTGTCTTACATTGTCCAATATCACGAAATTTCGGCAAAATCGTGGGTGTTCTCCCATAGGCTTAGCATCGTCAGAGAATCGCAGAACATTCCCAGTTAGGGTTCATACAGTACTCGCCTAGCACTATCCTAGTCAAGCGAAGCACTATACAGTACAACCCCGTTAAACCAAGCTCAGTTAAACCAAACGATCGGTTAATCCTAACTTTTTTCGGCGGCCCGACAAAATACTACCATTTATCACATAAAAAAGTTGGTTAAACCAAAGTTGGTTAATCCAAAGTATCGGTTAATCCAAAGAAAATTGTCGGCCCCAGGCCACTTCCGGTACAGTTAAACCAAACTGTCATGTGGTTTTAAGGTCGTCTGAGACTTTTTCATATAATAAATGGTAGTATTTTGATGTGTCGCAGAAAAAGTTTGGATTAACCAATCGTTTGATTTAACCGAGCTTGGTTTAATGGGGTTAAACTGTATATACATCAAAATCCTCATCCATTGTATATTACATTCATAATGCAGACGCATTTTTGCCAAAGCCAAGTCAAAGTCAAAGCCAAAGCTTGGTTAAAGCAATGATCGGTTAATCCAAACAAATTTCTAGGGTCCCTTCAAGTTTGATTTAACGGGGTTATACTGTATTAGATACTATTCCACTGATCAGTTCAGGCTACACTTGGAGAGCATTCCACTGTCCTAGTTAGAAGTTGTGACTGTAGTATCACCCATTCCGCCAATTCCCCATTTCTCTCTCGGTAATCATTCCTCGCGTTTCTGGTTTTTTTTTGGGGGGGGGGGGGTTATGTCCCAGCAACATCTAAGGTCATATCAGAACGGAATCTTAACGGAGCAATTCCTATCATAATAAATATAATCTTGGAATGTTGTGATAGTTAATCAGCGACTATCAAAATTCTCAGAAATCCACAAAATCGCGGATATCTTTTCATCACTTGCACACTGCACACACCTTCCGCGCCTAACCGGTGTTGAAGGTACCACACCACCTTCGTGCACATTCGTGGCTTATTTCCACTCGGTCTTTCTGAGTCAATCCAAGGACTTAATGTCCGATATGCAAAGCGACTAGGATAGGGCAAAGACTGGTTGGCTCAGTGCCAGGAAAACGTCACCGAATGGGAGATCAAATCATGTTGACAAATGCACGGTATTTGAGAGGGCCAGCAGTATAAAGCCACGATGATATCATAAAAAAATAAGCCTGATATGACCTCAGATGTTGCTAGGATCTAAAACCCCCAATCAATTAATACCTTTCAGAAAATTTATTTATCTATTATTTAATTTAAAAGATGTCAAGCAGAATACAAGGGTGTCTGTCCATCCCCCTCTCTTTTGCTTAAAAGTGTATTCAGATTCGTGGATATAACTTTCTTCTATTTTTTAAACAAAATACTGCAAAATGAATGCAATGTATCTAAATGTTAAAACAGCCTTATAGGACACCCACCAAGTCGTTGGCGGCCATAGTTAGTGAAGTTACCATGTGTATCGTCAGAAACAAGGACAGCTAACGCAAATAGGCAACAAAAGGATCCAACATATTTAGGAACCAACCCATGGGGACATCAGGTAGACCAAACAGCGTCGAGAGAAAAACAAACAAAAGAAGACACAAGAAACACATTCTCACCAAAACCCAATGTTGTGAGATGTCGAAGGGCGGAGAGGGCGTACACCCCCTCTCTCTATATACATCAGTTACCCCCCCCCCCCCCCGACAGATGTAGGTAAACCAGGTGTACAGAAGGGCACAGAGCAACAGAAACAGGTTACAACAACAGCTGCATTTTTCAATCGATGAGAAACTAAGAAAACCAGCTGAATTAGCCAAACCTTTGGCGGCGAGAGGAAGCTGTATATACAAATATTGAGATAGCATTAACAATTCAATTTATTGTCGGTAACGCTATAGGGCAAATGGGAATGAATGAATGCATGAATGAATGAAAGATAAATAGATAGATAGAAAGAAAGAAAGAAAGAAAGAAAGAAAGAAAGAAAGAAAGAAAGAAAGAAAGAAAAGAAAGAAAGAAAGAAAAGAAAGAAAGAAAGAAAAGAAAGGCTTGTCGCTACCTCACCTGGCACTGGGTATTACTAGAATAAGGATAGGCTAGAGCTAGTTGGATAACATGACTAAGCGGGATATCATTTCATGGTGCCAGAGGCATGCTCTCCTAGTGAGGCAGCACTATAAAGTCATCATGAACACACACTGTCGCAAATCGATGCTCACCCAGATATAACTATATATAGCGCTAGGACAAAAAAAACCACTCACACATGTGACGACATTAAAGCATGTTTGAACATGCACAAAACTTGGAATGGATGCCGCCGGATTGACGTCTATGTTTCTTGTCTGGGTTGAGTCCATTTAGTCCGCTTACCGTCTGTTGGCTATCTGTTCATGTCCGTTCGTCCAGCGGCCTTTGACCCGATATCGCAACATTTTGACACATTTTAATACTTATGACGCCCGGACCAGACAATTCTGTCCGTTGCTCAATCCGGTGATGTGTGACAGGGGCTTTACAGTCGTGAACGAAGACCCGACTTGTCCTCTGGCTGTTACTAAGGTGACAGCAGACAACATTTTACTACCGAAGAAAGACCTCTTTCAACAGACTGTCAGTGACGCCAGAGAATATGTGACAGCAGACGACCCCTGGCTACAGACGACATTCTTGACGCTGCGTCTCCTCCACCACAGACCAGTCTGGAATGGTCACGTGTGTGTTTTAACATTCCTCCACAAGTCCTGGGTAGCCGACTGAGCAAACAAATACACACTGTGGATTACATACCCACCCACCCACCTGGTCTTCCGGCACTGAAAACATGGCGTCTTTGTATACACCGAGTCAAAGTGGATGGATGAAAGCGACTGTTCTGTTGTTGGGTGCATCACTTCACTAGTAAATCACTGACCATGTCGAGAAGATGGTGGGTCAGTAAGGCCAGATTTAGTCTGGCGCCAGAGGTACTAACTAACTAACCAACCAACCAACCGACCGACCGACCGACCGACCGACCGACCAACCAACACCAACCAACCAACCAACCAACCAACACCAACCAACCAACCAACCAACACCAACCAACACCAACCAACCAACCAACCAACCAACCAACCAACCAACCAACCAACCAATGCACAAGCATTCTTTTACCAATAAATGAATTAATATTTCTTTTAACATACTAAAAATGATATTTTCCTAGCGGTTTGTATAATATAGGTTATGAGTCCATGTTTCTACTCCCAGATGGCGCCACTGTGTCCCATGACAATACCTGGGTAAACATTGTATTGCAAAAAACACCACACATAATACGACCTAGCGTAGAAGAATAGATTGCATATATTCACATAATGCATTACGTCGCACATAACTATGCATAACGAAAAGGCGTCCTGGTGCACCTCAGGAATGCCGAGAGCGGTGGTCAGGTACATCAGTGAGACCTCACTCGCACCTTTAGCAAGGCTAAGGGCATTACAGGTGCCCTTGGCACTGAAGCAACATACGGTAAAGGCCGGACCCAAACTCTCTATACAAAAGTTTCCATGGCACCAGTCTGGATTCCCATTGGACTTTCAAAATCGACTAGTTTGTGTGGAGTGGTCCTGATATGACCGTAGATGTTGCCAGGACGTAAAGCTCCAACAACCAACCAACAATTTTGTGTTGACTCCTTAATTGCGTATTATTAATATATTCCATAAAAGGAAGAGAAGAGCGAGTTTGGAGAAAGTATATCCACCTAGCTGGCCCTCAAGACCTATCTTTACAGTTTATTCAAACAAAACCTCTGGCAAAATGTTACAATGACCAATGTAGACAGCGGACCGGAACCGTCTATATTTGCATGCTTCAAAGCAGTTCTAAATGCCCACCAGTCCGCTCGACCGTCTCCAACCCATAAAATGATAAAAGAACATAGCAAAATACAAATAGTGTAACATAGGAATTAACAAATGGAACAGAATGATATAATCATAATCTAAGCAACTAAGCAGATATCAACAAAACCACACACCAAACACATACCAACCATCTATTGCGTACAAGGCTATAATATGTAAATAGAGTAGGCTAGTCTAGGGATAAGAGTAGAAGGAAAACAATTATCAAGAAAAGCCAAAAAAACAAACATAGATTTACTAACCATAAACACCAACTATAAGAAGAAGAAAAAGCCGAAAACTGCCCAGCATTGAAAATAAGCCCGATCATCCAGGCTTACATGTTATGGACAGCAGAAACATCCCATCAAATAAAAAAACTAAAGAAAAACAACATATATATGTATAACCTGTTATGTATTACAGTATAAACCCGTTAAACCAAACTTGAAGGGACCCTAGAAATTAGTTTGGATTAACCGATCATTGGATTAACCGAGCTTTGACTTCGACTGTGACTTGGTTTTGGCAAAAACATGGGTGCATTATGAATGTAATATACAATGTATGTCGACACTTTGATTATTGTTTTTTTTTTTTAAATGTATATACAGTATAACCCTGTTAAACCAAGCTAGGTTAAACCAAACGATCAGTTAATCCAAACTTTCCCCCCCCCCCGATTAACGGATAATTTGGACTTTGGTTTAACGGGGTTGTACTGTACATAGTTTCAATCCTTAGCGATCGACAGGTTAAGGTCACCATAGGACCTGTCCCATGGCATTCTGTAAATATGATAGTTATACTAGACTTACCTGTAAGTTGACGTATTACTGAGATTCTTACGAATCTACGAATACGAAGTTAAGGATCAGGGGAGAGGATAAGCCCGCGCATGCCGGAAGTAGCCTCAGTTTTCGTAGTTGGAGGGGAACAAAAAACCTAACATCATCTAACCAGGATCAGGACCCCCTACTCATAAGTACCCTTACTTTTTCACCCGATCTATCAATTTTTATACTCGAGTAACACTCCGGGTATTCTTTCCATGTAACGGCGTGGGTGGGCGGGCCCCTGATCCTTAACTTCGTATTCGTAGATTCGTAAGAATCTCAGTAATACGTCAACTTACAGGTAAGTCTAGTATAACTATCATATTCTTACTTCATCTTCCGAATACCGGAATTTAAGTATCCGGGGAGAGACTTTGAAGCATGGTTTTTTGTGACCCGACTTTGCTTCTTCCTCCTCCCTTCAACTTCTTCCTCCTTCCTTGTCTTTTCACTGTAATATACAACTTCAGAGGTGCCTCCGCACCTATATTATTCACATATATATATAATTCTATTATATCCCTGTGTCTGTTTTAATGTTTTTCTTACTTGGGTAACCTGTGTATGCATACGTGTACTTTAGTGTGTGTGTATGTATCAGCAATTTCCAACGTTAAATTAAAAAAAAAATTTGGAACTTTCCCTTGTATTTTTATTTTCACCAATTACAGCATTTGACTTAATAACCGTAATTATTTTTAAACAACCTGTCCTCTTAGTACATTTCATACTATGTTGTAACCGTTTCCTGTCTTCCAAACAGTATTCAATACAAATTTATATTTCTTTCATTCAGTCCTTGAATTATAACCAAACTACCATTCACCTTACTTTAACGTTAATTTTGTAACTGTCAATGTTATTTAGTATCGTGATTAACATATCTTAATTATTAAACCGTGGTCCGATTGTACCATGTACAATCCTCCATTTGACCTAGTTCTTAAGTTAACCTGTTAATTTGTAACAACTTTTTAACTTTTAACTGGCTTCCTGATAACTTGTGTTCCTATTTTAGCAATGTAATGACTTTTTGTAGCCTATTCATTTCTATTTAGCAATGTAATGACTTTTTGTAGCCTATTCATCTCTATGTATGGGCTTTTAACGCTTATCCGTGTTTACAACAGGGTACCACTTATTTTTCTTAACTGTACGTCCCCCTTTTTTCCACGAATCTTTTCCTTACATAGTCTTATCATCCTTTTAAACTTTTCTATTCCTAGCCCTGCTCAAAATCATATTTTGTACCTCGCTAGGGTCTTCCAAAGACTTATGGTAGAATTTTGCAAAGCTCTTGCTGTCCCTCCAGCATGCGTTTCGCATAATCGCATTTAGATTTGCTCCTAGGGCCTTTGCCGTAGAGGCTGAAGCGCCTCTTGTACTGTGACCTTTGTACCTCTCTGTATCAATTCCTGCTAACTTTAATACAATTATTGTCCAACGTGCTAACGTTGCCCTCGAAATTGGCTCATGTGGGCCTATGTAGGACAACAACAGTTGTGTATTTTCTCTTCTAATTTTTTCTGTTCTAGCTACATAGCTTTTAATAGCTGTCACCACACATAACTTCCTATTTGTTGGGTACGAAAAGAATCTTATCGAGTCCAAAAGCTGTCCTAATTGATTGTGTTTCAACAGCTTGCTCATTTTGAATACCACTGCATCCTCCTCTATTCTCATCCTATCTACAGTCAAATTTAGGATAGTCTGCCCCCTCTGTGATGACACTAGAAGCAGTAGGATAGTAACCTTATAGGAAAGGAATTTCATGCTCATTATATCATTATTTTGTAAACCTTCAATCCAATTCAGTATCACCTCCACACTCCAGAAGCTGTCATATCTGGGTTGTGGGGGCCTCTGCTCATAACAGCTTTTACAAAACCACTTTATTAGATAGTGCTCACCTATTGTCTTGCCATTTGACCGTGGTGGTATCAAACTTAATGCACACCTGGCTGTATTTAACGCACCATACCCCACTCCCTTCTCAAAATAATATCTTAAGTATTTCAATACCTTTCCAATGGTGGGGTTCAAAATTTTTACATCGTTTTCTAATGTCCACAGGGCCCATCTATTGATGTGTGTGAGATAGTTCTTTTTGGTTGAATCTCGCCAAGTATATCTAAAGTACTGAAGGGTTTTGTTGTCAATGTCATACCCTTCCAATGTTCTGGCTAGGAGGGGTACACCCTCTATTTTGGGTCTTTTCATCAGTCCCCGGTTCCTCTTCCTTTCCGACTTCTTGTCCCACTGTGGTTTCTCCTCTTTCGTGTCCACCACCTGACGCGTCCTATTTTCTCTTGGCTTAGGCTTTCTTGTAACCGGTCGTTCCTCACGAACATGCCCTACGCCATCCTGTCCTTCTGTCCGTTGCCCTCGACTCTGTGTTTGAGGCTGTAACGAGTTACGTACCAATGTTTGTAATTTCATATCCTCAATTTTTTGTTTGTTTTATTTTAACAATACACCTACGTATAAATATTTATATATATATAAAAATATATATATCTCTGTAGGCCTATGCCTGTAAGCGTGCCCGGGTCATGTATTGAGGGGTACCCATTCCTTCCTTAATTTCAACAGTTAATGTCTCTAGCTGTAGCCATAAAAATCCCTACTATTATTCGTAGCTGATTTTCTTAATTAATGTAAACCCTAGTTTACCTCCCCATATTTCTGTATTATTTAACTACAGATGGAGTCGTACTCGAGTTTTTTCCCCCTGGTGTAAGGTTCTTTACTATAGACCTCCCGTGTAGCTAATTATTCAAGTGTGAGTACCTATTCTCACTTTTACTTTTTTATTTCCGAAGTCAAGATAGTAATTTTTCGATCCGCTTAAGTTATGAGCAAATTAAATATGAACATACGTATAATTCGATTAATATAACTGTTTTTCCCTTACCCAAACTTAAGCCTGTGAGGTCCACCCACCTGGACAGGGTGCCTCATTTCGGAAAACCCCGTCCCGGGGTTCCCCTGCCTCTCGTTCCCCTCTGGGAGTTCGGTATGTTCCCGTACTGTGCATAGTCTTCGTTTGTTCTGCCAAATGTTTTCTCGGGTGATTGTTGTCTTGAGCCCCAGCTTGACACTCCTCTCATGCCTCTTGGTCTAAACCGTCCATTACCTCTGAATCTGTTGTAAGGTGCGCCAGTACGTCCTTGCTGGTCAAAACCAGTCCTCCGCTTGCCTCGGTACGCCAAAAAACTGTTCATGCAGTTGTCCGATGCTTTAACTGATTTTAATAATTGTTTATTTTTGTCCCCTAGGTTTTCTCCGAGTAGGTATTCCGTGGGTTCTGGAAGGTCCCCATACACATCCCGTTTTGGTTGTATGAGTTCCTTCCCCAGTCTTGAATGAACTACCTTCTTGACACTTAGCTTTCTGTCCAGGATCACCTGACAGTGAGTAGCCACCAGTAACATAATCGCATTCAACATGTGTGTTCCCTGCGCATCTAACTCTGGATCCGCTGACCCCCGTTGCAGAATAATGTCCATCGTTGGGGTTATCGCCGTAAGAACTCCAACAATCCCCTTTGTAGCTGTCAGGAGTGCACACTCTCCCTCTTTTCTGCTCTCTGCAAACCTAATCTCTTCATTTAGGGCCTGTACCCTTGCTGCTGGTACGTCTGCCAGTCCCGTATAATTTCTAGAAATTTCTCTAATCGTCTTAAGGTGTTTCATCCCGACTTCATTAGTGCCGCCGTAAAAATAATGAATGGCGCCAGCCATACTCTCACTTATTGAAATCCTAGGTGTCACCGGCTTCTTAACCTTCTTATACACTTCCTGTAATTCTGTTAGCAGTGCGCCTTCCTGGAGATCTGTGTCCAGTTTAAATTCGTGTCTTGGCTTTGGTTTAATCGTTGGTGTAATCGAATCACCCTTCCCTGTAGCCGTCGTTGATTTTGTTGTCGGGCCCTGCGCCGCCTCAGCCGGCATTGGCTTTGGCAGTGATGGCTTTCTAAAGTTACCGAACGGTGAACTTTTACTCGCATCCACTATCACCTCCTTATTTGCCGAAATCTCCTTCTGGATGTTCAACCCAAGTTTTAATGCTAACAACTGTTCAGTAGTACTCATCATCGATTCCTTCTCGTCATCAACTTCCATTTGTTGGTAACCTTCTTCCTCGTAATCCTCCCAAGTACTGCCAGCGTCTCCCAAATAGCATGCTCCGCCATCTTGGTTTTCCGTCATGTCGTAAATAGAAGCGTAATCTGTCTCGCTCTCCATCTTCGCCCTATCGCGCATCTGCTCTGATTCTAACCGAAATTCTTTAGCCTCTTCTCTAAGAATAACCATTTCTTCATACATTCTTCTGAAGTCTGTCATCTCTGGCTTAGACGATGAAGCTTCCGTTGGCCCCTGGCCCAACTCAGTATGTTTAGACCGCGTCTTTGCTTTCGGGTCACCCGCCATCTTGCTTTTCTTTGGCGTTGGCTTAGATTTCGTAATCTCCGTCGACTCATTATCCGACTCGCTCATCACATGAAGCGAAATTGGCTGGTGATCTTCTACAGTCATCATTTTTGCCATCTTCATTCAGTAATGCGACCACACCGTCTACTTTTCGCGGTATTTCACGCGTTCGAATCGGCCGAGAGCGTGTCAATCACCGACTCCCGCAGTCTTACTGTCACCGTCGTCTGAAACGACATCCATTAACACATAAGTATTTAAACCATTTACGTCTGTTTAAACCAATCTGTTTAAAAACAGCACCACTATACTAACACCAATTTAGGCGTTTTCATAATTAAATCGTCATCCTATGGTCAAACTCACCTTCTTAAGGATAATCCTCCTCCAACTCGCTGTTGCTGCTCCGCTGCCGAGTTTCTAACTGAGGCTACTTCCGGCATGCGCGGGCTTATCCTCTCCCCGGATACTTAACTTCCGGTATTCGGAAGATGAAGTAAGAATTAACACCAGATGGGTACAATACGTAAACTATTCTTGAGTCTAGTGCAATGTGAAAATGCAAGTCACACTGATATTCACCTGGTGTATTAACACACTAAACACAACATAGTTCATTAAATATATTAAACGCGACATATTTCAAGCAGTAACATGTGATGAACACATGGCCTAAAGGGCGCATTCCTTAACATGCGGTATGCGAATTCGAATGCGACAAAAAATCGAAACACCTCGAAGCCTATGGGCTACATTCCTTACATGCGGTATGCGGCAACTCGATCGGTCCCTGTAGCGATCGGTGCGGCACGCGGTGTGCGAATAGAAACATCAGTCACACTTGTCCATTAGTTTTAGACGAAGAGAGGCGACTGAGCATTACGGAACGGTCAAACACAAGGGTCCTGAGGGGAAACATATGGTAGTGGTGGTGGTGGGGTTTCGGGTTGGTAAAAATGCTACCAGAGCCACAAAAATATGAATACTTATCTATAATTTGGTAATTATAAAGGTAGGCACCCCCCTGTGACGTACTAAGAGGTACATAGATATAAATGCAATATTAGGTCATATACAGTGCAGTATTGAGTATACTTGTTTATTTTTATTTTTTAAATATAGCCAGTCATGTGCCACATGCCGCGGGTAAGGAATCATGCCATTCGCATACCACATGCAAGGAATCCGCCCTTTAGGCTTAATTGATCTACAGACCTACCCTCGAACCCAAATATATATGGACACCAAAATAAACATGGATTAGGTAATCTACACGAATTATGTAACCTAATTGACATCGCCTTTGTATCAGCGGCTATTTAAAACTGCATAATCCCTAGATTTATATTATTTGTTAGAAAAATATAATAGATTGATAATTATAATCCACGTACTTTAGTTTGATGGAACTTTTATTTTAAAAGGTTAACTTTTGAGATAGCTGAACTTGAATTGAAAACCCGCATGATTAATTATGGCGCGTACACAAATATTCAGATGATAGTCTTCAACATTAGCGGGTTCTATTAAATTGAGTTAGTATTTACTTCTCTCTAGCAATAAAGGTTTAACATGTGCATTAATATCTAAGTCGGCTATGTGGGATCACATCTATGTGAGTGTTTTAGCTACGAGAATGTGATGTTATCACTGGGATGTGGGCAGCTTTATAAAAAAATTTAAAAAAAATTAAAAAAAACATTTGTGGTGTGGTTAATGTTGAGTTCTGAAACTGGGAGACAGAATCCTTATATCTGCTTCCTTCTTGCAACTACACCCTATATGTACCAACTAGCAACATCTAAAGCACTACCAATACGGGTGCTGAGTTGCGATTGTGTGTACTCATATCAGCTTTATAGTGTTGCTGCTTTTGAATAGCATGCCAAAGTTGGCACCATGTCCAAATATCCCACTTCGTCACATTATCCTGACACAGAGCCAACCAGTCCTTGATGGAGCAGTGGCAGTCCTTCTAAACACAACAATACCCTTTTAATAATTTTTAAAAAAAGAGTTAAATGATTTTTTTTAAACCCCATAAAAATAGCACAAAGCGAAGATCGTAAAAATAGTATGTATCTATCACCATCGTTCTCCATCACCATCAGTGTGGATGTGTAACATACTCCCGTCTACAATTCTTTTAAAGACAAATACAGGTAGGCACTGTTCTCCAGTCAGGCACCTTTTGGAGAAAATAGCAGACGAATTATTAGTAGTACTGCCACCTGGAGTCCACCCATCTAGCTGCTTTACCTGCGCAGATCTCATCTGTCAGCAGTCAATTCTACTGGGGTAGTATAAAATAGTCATATATACATCCCCAAATCATGTATTTTTAAAATGTTATTTATATTTGTTCCTTTTCTAATTTGTTTGTAATTGTCCTAATTCTAGAGAAAGAAACAAAAAATACATTGGTCAAAGCACCAGTATTTGTTATATATATATGAACGAAGTATTTTGATCTTGGAAACATCTATTATACTGAGCTTAGACACAACTAGGAACATGTAGGAACAAGTACGTTTTAGTACTATTTAATAGATGAGTTCTATCAATATGTGTAGGTTCTACTTAGAGAAAAGGTTCACCCATACCCTACTCAGGGTGGGGGTGAATATGTTATCTAGATTCTTACTGAAAAATAGCATTAAAGCTGCATAGTCCAATAAATATGGCGCAGTGGTGGTGGTGGTGGTGGTGGGAGGGGCGACACACCCGGTTACAAACAACGCCCCAGAGAGAGAGAGGTGGGGGGGGGGAAGGGTACTCCACCAATGCGGCAAGCGCAGGACGAATGGATAATGCCGTACAAAATTTATACTTGTCACTTCCTAACCTGGCGCTCGGAATTTATAGGATAGGGCAAGGACTGGTTAGCTCAATGTCAGGATAATGTGACTGAGTGGGATATCAAGTCATGGTGCTGGCAGCCTGATTTCCCAGTGGGGGAAGCACTATAAAGTTGCCATGAGTGCGCACCGTCACAATTCGGTACCCATCCTGATATGACCTTAGATGTTGCCAGGATGTAAAGCTCCAGCAACCAACCAACCTGGAACCTGGGCTTTAGGCGGGCATATAGTAAGGCCGACCCACCACCTACTCCTTCTATTGAGACTCCATAGAAAAGCTCGACCCTGAGAAGAACCCAGCCATACTCCCAGATGAATGAGGCTATTAAGTCCACGCCGCTGTAGTGAGTTAAGTACACTATTATTACCGCTAGCTGTAAAGTTTATCTTCTCTGCAGCTCCAAACAGCCGCCCAGCGTTCACTGCGGGCATGCGCATACATGTGCGGATTAATCTGGGCAGCAGCAATAGATGAAGTCGGGTGACGCTAATGAGGTTATTTAGGAAAAGGATATAATCTTATACCAAATGATTTCTCCTCTCAACACACACCCACACACCTCTCACCCACACACACACCTCTCACCCTCTTGTAATCTTATTAAATTGCAAGTTTCCACTTCAAATATATTAGCCATTTATAACATTTCTTTCAAGGTAAAGCAAGATACATTATGATTATAACGTGAAGATATGGAATTCAAGGCTATTTCAAGGCTGTTTTTGATAGGAATTCAAAGATCATTTTCATTTTGATTTCAGGGAAAAACAACAATGGTGAATGGCGATTTTGGACTAATTTAGATCAGGGGGACTGTTTAATGGAATTCAATGCCTTCCAAGACTTTCCAGGCCCCAGTACAGACCCTGTATACGGCCGAAACTCAAACCATTGGATTTCTTTTACCACATCAGCCCTAAAGAGATCTTGATGCAATTAAATGGATATATCTCACAAACTGTTGAAGAGCAAGTCTTATAAGTTGATTAAATATGAAAATAAATTGATTTCTCTTTCAAATGATACCAAATTTAACCTCCTTAGTTAGAAGATGTGGTTTTGGAAATTCACAACTTTGTAACTTTAAAAAATATTTTGGTATGGACATCTCAGAAAAAGCTTTTGTGTGGTCAAGTTTTTCACATATAGTTGAAGCTAGTACTTAGTATCTGCATGTCGAAATGCTGGACACAAGCGGTGTTGATCTATTTTAAAGTATAGCACAGCAGCACCGAACTGTAATAAATGTCTAACTAGTGCACCAGTATCTAAGTTGGATGGGTAGGATCAAGTGTAGTAAGTGTTTTGGCTTTGAAAATTTGATGCTTTCATCGGATTATGCAACTTGGAAGAAAAGGGGGGGGGGAATGGGGGGAGGAAAGAGAAAAGCATGCTACTGCATATATATAAATCAGTATAAATTTTGGAAGTCAGGAGAAAAGCACATCTCAAAAAGGCAGCATTCAGGGAGACAAGGAAGCATGGGATGGTGCAGGTAACAAAAACAGCAACAAGAGGTAGTGATGGCCCATGACTGATAATAAACAGAGCCAAAAACAGATCATATGAGAGGAGTACCGAGTACATGAAGGCAAGGGAATGGAATACACTGGAAGTAGAAGAAAGAAGTACAGGAACAATAGAAACATATACAAAATTAATCAAAAGAGAGCTAAATACACTGCTAGACTAATGACAACAACAAATAAAATGAATTAAAAAAGAAAAAGAAATAAATAGAAAATACTGATAATTCAAGCAAAGTTATTAGAGGGTATAGATGCTAGGTATGGTACAAACAAAAGGTAAACTTTAAACTTAAAATCAAAACCTATAATGACCACTAACACAGCAAGGTGAAGACATTCAGAGAAATTAACTATTGGTAACCAAACAATAATCCGATTGTAGAACAAACTCAAAGAGGTTTGGGGTGATGCGGGAGAATGCATCCAAACAGAGAAAGAATGCATACAGTAGTTAGCTACACAACAACTGAAAGTGATAAAAAAAGAAGGGGAGTCATGAGACTATTTACTGTCTAGCGGCGAAAACAAGTCATTACACTTAACCGGTATGGGCAGCAAAAATACACCCATCACAAAATAAAAAAGATATATGTGTATAAAAGACACACTACATTCGTAGGCACAACTGTGGAACCTGATGCAGTGTGTGTGTCTCTCTTATTTGTGTATGTGTATGTGTGTGTGTGTCTTATTTGTGTGTGTGTGACTTATTTAATCCCACAATGTAGGTATATTTAGTGATTAACCCACCCCGCCTTGATTCCAGTTACCATTAATACGCCAATCCTCTTAGCCCCCCCCCCCCCCCCCCGCCCCCACCCATTACCTCAGACAGGCATGTTTAGCGATACTGTGCCACCCACTCACGCTGGCACCGTGCCAACATGTCGCCAACACGAGACTGTACGTGAGAAGAATGTATTTAGGAGGTTGGGGGTTGGTTGGTTGTTGGAGTTTTACGTCCTGGCAACATCAAAAGTCATAACAGGATGGGTACCGACTTGTGACAGTACACACTCATGGCGACTTCATAGTGCTGCCCCACTGGGAGACCAGGCCGCCAGCACCATGACCTGATATTCCACTCTGTCACATTATCCGGACACTGAAACAACCAGCCCGTGTGCCCTATCCTAATAATGCCGAGTGGCTGGCGAGAAAGCAAAAAGTATCAATTTTTAAGCCTTTGGTTTGACTCGACCGGGTTTCGAACTCCATGATCTACCAAAACGGGAGACAGACGCTCAACTCATTTGGCCATACGGTCTGGTCAGAAGGGGTCAGCTTTTAGTGTTTACTTTGTTGGCAGGGGAAGCACACACAAAAACTTGCCCAAAAGAGAAAGAAAATAGACACAAAATCAAAGGCAGCTAAATAAATTATGTGGAAATATACATATATTTCTTTCCCTAACTATGTGTAGGTTCAACAGGCTGTACATTGATTTCAGATTTCACGGGAAACACTTTTTTGGTTCCGTAAACTTGGTGATGGGTACCCAGTATTGAAACAGTTAATTAAATTTAGTAGGACTCTCGGAGTACATTTTGCACACACCTGTGCAGAAATTGTACATATACCTTTAATAATCTACAATGTAATGAAAACAACTGTATGTAGCAGCAAACTTTTTTTAATCGCCTTGCATTTTATTAATATCAAGGGAAACACAATTTCGGTTCCATAGTTTCCCCAGCATGGTAACGACACGTTACCGGTAACGATCGTTACCATGAAATCCTACAGCCGATTCAAAACGCTGTAGGCCTCACTTCATTTAAAGAAGAGGTAAGAAAATATGGGTTTTTTTCAACACCAAAAATCACCAACAAGAAATGTCCAACTTATCTTTAAAAAGACACCATTTAAATAGGTGGTAACACGATTAGGACTATTCTGTATGGTCACAAAATTATAAACAAAAATACCCATTCATTCATAAAAGACACCATTTAAATACGTGGCAACACGATTAGGGACTATTATGTACGGTCACAATATTATAAACCAAAATGTCCATTCATTCACAAATTGCATATCTATTTTAAACTGGACTGGGCTACGGGCGATATTTATGGTCTATTCTAAGTTTGGAATCCAGGGGTCGAGTTGTTACTATATATTTCCAGTGGCACCGATCAATACTAAGAATCGGATTATCTATAAACATCTTGCTGCTATAGAAAGGTATTTAAAATCTCTTCTCCTATTATAATAATTGTGAACTTAAGGCCCTCTTTTCTCTATACTGTAGGGCCTTCTATTTGTTTTGCTGCCTGACATCACAGAAAAAGGACTTTTGAGCTGTAATCCAGATAGCAATCACTTAAAGGTAAAAATTCTCTATTTTGCTAAGATGTAACAAACATGTGTGTGAAGAAACAACAGCAAATTGGACTCACCCGATATCTAGAGAAACCTATAAATATAATTATCAATTTATTCAGTAGCCCAATAACAGTAAACTACGAGTACCTCGAAAGCAAGTTCCAAATAGAGATTTTTGTTAAAGCACAGCAGAAAATTCTCTGGACTTGAAGTCGGGGATAATTCTCTAGTTTGCTATAAATAACCCACATTCTTTACGGGGAGGACATGGCTAAGATTAGTAAGAATGTCCTGCTTAAAAACCTGGGTGGGATCAGTAATTCCACCTCTCTACATTCTGGAAACAACCCCATACACCCAGTCAACGCCACTCTAGTTAGGCAACCAACTATTTATGCACTGCGGTGGTTCAAATAAAGATGGTTGTTTACATTAAATGTCAACGCCTTTCACCCCCTCCCTCATTTTTTCATAATTTAAAATGCTGGGCAAGAAGAGGGGAGAGGAGAAGGGAGAAGAGAGAGAAGGATAGGAGAGGATAGGCGAGGATAGGATAGGATAGAGGAGCGGATAGGATAGGGGAGAGGATAGGATAGGAGAGGAGAGGAGAGGAGAGGATAGAGGAGAGGAGAGGAGAGGAGAGGAGAGAGGAGGAGAGAGGAGAGGAGAGGAGAGATGAGAGGACAGGAGAGAGGAGAGGGGGGTTCCCAGTTAGTTCTACTTCTATCATCCATATTAGAAGGGGAGAAAAGTCCTAGTACCATCGAGGCTTCAAATAATCGTTATTTTACGTTACAACATGCGAACACATTAGACTCAAATTACTCAGAAAATGGTTTTAAAACTGCTGGGATGGATGTGATCGGGTTGGCAAAAGTATTTGCTATTCATGGGCATGAATGTAAAGGCTCAGACATACTACGTCTTGCGACTTCCTTGCGACCAAAAGCCGGCGACTTACGACTAAAGCAACAACAAAAAAGATGGGAAAATAATTGTCAGTGGCTGCTTGGAAGAGGGCAGTCGCTGAGTGCTCGGGGACCGGTCACAATGGTTATATTATAGTCACCGAGCGGTCCGTAAGTGAAAATGATCAGCGACCTCCAGGCGACCGCTTTGATCTCAAGGAGGCTTTTGGTGTATCACATGGTCCTTCCGCCAAAAATAGTCGCATGGGGGTCGCCGCCCGCTTGCGTTCACTTGCAACCACTTTGTGACTGCTCATTTTTGGTGGTCGCAAGCGTAGTGTGATTGGGGTATAAGTTAAAATATTGAGTTATTGCTCTCGTTGGTTCCAGCACAACGATCGTCTAACGCTATGTATTTAGCAATTCATTTGAACACAGTACCATGTGTTCATATTATGAACTTCATAAATGAAAGTCAATAAATATGCAGGTCAGTTTCCAACATCCAATCCAATATAAAATTTCAGTTGATTTACTTCTTTTAAAAAGAATAAAAACATTGCATATACAAAAAAATGTATACGAGTCAGCCTCATGAAAATGGGCCAATTGGTGGTTTATTTAAGATGTCGGCATCGCAATTCTTAAAGTGTAGTGCATTTCTTTGTTTTATATTAAATTATCCGAGAAACAAATAAGGTTGTTGTATTTTCTCTACCTTTACATTCAGGATAAATTTAAGGACATTGCAACACCTCTGTCAATGCTAAACTATAATTATGCCGTTCGACGCCGACATCCAATGCTCAACGCCGACAACTTTAACAGATGTCAGTGTCACAATTCTTAAAGTGTAGTGCATGTCTTTGTTTTATATTAAATTATCCTAGAAACAAATAGGGTTGTTGTATTTTCTCTACCTTTACATTCAGGATAAATATAAGGACTTTCCAATACCTCTGTCAATGCTAAACTATAATTATACTGGTCGACGCTGACATCCAATGCTCGACGCCGACAACTTTCCCCAATTGGCCTCTTTTCCTGATCCTGACTCATACCAACATTTCTTGACACTAGATTAATACGAGTACGAACAAGTTTACACTACATTCTCAATACGTTTAAAGCTGGGGCTTTGCTTAGTTTGTGTTTTAATTAAAAAAATATTGTATCGTGTATAAACTACGTAATGCATGGTCAGGCCAACTTTTTTACTGACAAAACAAAGATTGGCCTTGATTGGTGATTTTACTCCGTGTCGACAGCGAAGGTCATATCCAAACCGATATGAGTAGACTTTATCTTATAGCTCTTATCTCTCTACAAACATATACAATCTTTTGTGCCCGCTGGCATGTGACGCCCCATGTTTGTATGTAAGATGTACTATTAAATATATGTATATTTATCATACGTCTTATTAATAGTCAACTTGAAAGTTACCATGGTAGAGTAGGATTTATATGCTTACAATCACATAGTATATACAGACAGCTATAGACACTAAGATAGGTACCGTCCTTAAAATTTCAAATGGGTCCAAACATTCAAAATATAAGTTCACTACAAGCTCAAATGATCCAAAAGCAATATGCTTTTAGAATCTTTTATATTCCAAAGTTTGAGTGAGATATGTGCATTTGCAAGTTAAATTACTTTCAGATCTTCTGTATTACCTATTTCATTGGAGAAGTGCCTTATTAAGGAGTTTAACCTCCCTAGAGTGATACTTTCAAATGCATATATCTCACTCAAATTTTGGAATATTGAAACAATTCAAAAAGCAAATTGCTCTTGATTCTTTTCAGTTTCTACTGAAATCATAATTTGAATGTTTGGACCACTTTGAACATTTAAGGAGGGTATCTACATTAGAAAAGTCAAAAGATCTGAAAGGCAACAACTTTGAAATGCATATATTTCACTCAAATTTTGGAATATTTTAAAAATTCAAAAAGCATATTGCTTTTGAATCATTGGAGCTTCCAGTGACATTATAATTGTAATGCTTGGCCCCTTTGAAAATTGATGGAGGGTATTTACCATTGAAAATGTTGATGGAAATGACTGTAAAAACTATGATAAATCACTATAATCATACAATTCAGCGCCATGATATTCATTCACGGGCGATGTATTTATTCTTATATGGAAAAATGCTAAAGATTCCTGTTCTTTGAGTTAATATGCCCTTTCTTGGCTCCTTATCTGTGAATTCCGGGTTCAAAGCACTCTGGATGTGGTCGCAAAAAGTTGGGGGGAAAAAACCGTTCGTGTGGATAGGAGGGTACCTAACTAAGACAGCCATGATATAGATATCAAGCTATATTTTAGAATATGATATAGACAAGGCCCCAATTCCTTACCCAAAGAAATACTAGCTGCTCTAACTTTCGTCTAGTGACTAGTCTATGCTAGTTCAGTAGTTGTGTCACTTGTGCCTCGCTCGCCTAAAGTTTAAACTCCACAGACTACACCCACCTATTAAAAGTATTATAATTTTATTGTTAGCGTCTATATAATATAATAAAAGAGAAGAAAAAAAGAGAGTAACTATGTAAATAAGCTATTGATTCAAGACATACCATTCGATATTCCATAATTACAGATAGGAGATACATCGCGGTTTCTATCAAAACAACATCTGAGTTGGTTGGTAAACATTATACTAGCAATGGCTTGGACCTTGGCATGTGACAGCAGGGGCTGGGCTCCTCTCGACTGCAGTGTGGAAAGTCGACATCTAAACTCTATATGGATACGCAGTGGCAGAGGCGTGTCAAAATGAACCTCCTTCATCCCCTGATATATCTCATATTCTGGGCTGATTTCGCCCAATTTACATCCGATAACATGCACCAATCATTACATTCACAATCAACAACACAGGTATGAAACGAATACCAACCTTATGCTTGTTGGACACAAATTTCGAAGCAGAGATGCGAAAATCTATCAGAGCCGAAAAGGGGTCGCCATATTAGTCCAACTCGATGCGGTGAATGCAGCGCGATTTCTGATTGGCTGTTGAAAGACGGGAAGCAACAAACAAAATACTAAACCACGTGCGTCTCGCCACGAGACGTACACAGCATTTACCGCCACAATTGAATAACCAGCGATTCGCCGATTGTCATCGCAGTTCGGTCGTTAGTATGCGGTTTTATGTGACAAACCAACGTGTTTATGTCTATATCTATAACATTAGAAATACAGGGTGTGCGAATACGTGTGTAGGCATTGCAGTTTGCAACATAGGCTACACTTGATGTTTATCATATCATTTGCTAGGTACAAGATTCACCCCGTACTGCTGCAGTAGGTCCGGTGTGGCCGTCTCAGCTGCCACAAGGCTGATTTGCCATGCCCAACTTTCACTATTATCTCTGTTTTTAATACTTTCAGAGAAAATTACCCTTAAGTTAAATTAAATACTTCAGATCTTCCTCTTCAATTGCGCATTAATATATTTTTAATCGACTCAGTGAAAGCTTTTAAATTAATTTTGCTAAAATAAATGCTCTGCATAGACATAGCATTGCTGCAGTGTTTACCCTTCGCGGGTGGTAAAATACGGCAATGCTATGTCTATGTGGGGCATTTATTTTTGTAAAATAAGTTTAAAAGCTTTCATTGGATCGATTAAAAATATCTTAATGCGCGATTGAAGAGGAAGATCTGAAGTATTTAATGTAACCTAAGAGCAATTTACGCTGAAAGTATTAAAAACAGAGATTACGGCCTTTGAGACTGGCCCAGTTTTGACGCATGCGCAGACGACGCTGAAGCGACATTTGGCATATCAGCCTGGTGGCAGCTGAGACGGCCACACCGGGTGAACCTTTTATCTAATCTTTTGCTAGCTAAAAGATTCACCCTGTACGTGCAGTACACGTGTACTGCGAGAACAGACTGAACCAGTTATCTAATCATGTGCAAGCCTCTATTCCTCAGATTTAGCAGGGGGGTCATTCACCCCTATTTCAGGTGGGGGTGAATAATTTATTGACGATAATTTATCTAATCATTGTTTCCCAGCCATCCAATACTTGTCCCAATGCATTGCTTAGCAGCCATGTCATGGAGACAGTGATATGCATATGGGGGGAACTATGACGTGTAGTATTGTAAATAGTACAATGGGGGACCTCCGACTTTTTAGTTCAAGTTCCTGCCGTTCGCATCGCCACTGAAGTAGTGGGCCTCTCGGGCACACTGTAACACTGCAAATTCAATGGCTATGAGCAATCTTCATACAAAAGAAGTGTAATATCTCTAAAAGTACACCACCTAGAGACAAACCACTTGGTAGACATATAGAAAACATATTCAACAAATAGATTATATTAAATTTATCAGGTTAAGGTTCTGCATTTCTATTAATTTTGAATAAAATACACGTTCTGCACTGCTCGTACCGGCAAACTCAATGCATTGTCAATGGCCGTGAGCAATCTTCATACAGAAAAAGTAACATATCTCTAAAAGTTCACCACCTAGAGACAAACCACTTGGTACACATATAGAAAACATATTCAACAAATATATTATATTATATTTATCAGGTTAGGGTTCTGCATTTCTATTAATTTTTAATAAAATAAACGTTCTGCACTGCGCGTACCGGCAAACTCAATGCATTGTCAATGGCCGTGAACAAACTTCATACAGAAGAAGTCAAATATCTCTAAAACCACAACACCTACAGACAAATCGCTTGGTATACATATAGAAAACATACAACGAATAGATTATATTAAATTTATAAGGTTAGGGTTCTGTATTTCTATTAATTTTGAATTAAATATACGTGTTGCACTGCGCGTACCGGCAAACTCAAAGCATTGTCAATATGACCTTGTAGGCCCACTAGTACCGACGCGCCACCAAGTGTCGGAAAATGAACTACGCCACATGTCCCCCATTTAGCGTGATCAAGACTGACTGCACTGAGTGGGCAACCGTGCAGCATGCCGTTGGTCTGGTTCCTGCCTTTCTACATAGATGTCGCCAGTCTAGATATTGCTGAAACCCGACCAATGTCCATATATCCTGCTTTATTACGAACATGC
>CM059186.1:48877082-48918204 GCA_030323885.1 Branchipolynoe longqiensis
AAGAGAACGCCGTCGATTTCACTTTTAAATTGCATTAAAGTATATGTTTTATTATATTTTCCAACTCAAAAGTAGCGGGTAAACATGAAGACATATACAAAGAATAAATGTTGCTTCTTAGATTGGGAAATTAGGCCCTCATAAAGACTCATTTCATTAGCCCAATTTTTTGACCGTTTTTATATAAGGCTGATCTTCACCCGTGTACTACAAGTACTGGGTGAATCTTTTATCTAAGGCTAGACATGTCGGTTCAATACAGATCCGTCTCTGTTGAGAGGAGGGCGGAGGGGTGAAGGCACTAAAGTGTTTACCGGTAGCTGCAACTTCACAGGTCATGTGATCAAGTCGATCAACTGAAGCGGACAGGTCTGCGTCTTCACTACCATTCTGCGCATCATAATAAGCTGAGGCTTATCTGTACTCCGTATCATACCCCCCCCCCCCAATATTATTATTATTATTATTATTATTATTAATCCAGCAGGAACCAACATAACACACAATCTGCCGGGAACCAGCACGACACCCAAAACCCGCAGGGGAACCAGCAGCACACACACAACCACCGAGGAACCAACACCACACACACACAACCTGTTGGGAACCAGCACCACACATACAACCCACCGGGAACCAGCACCACACACACACAACCTGTCAGGAACCAGCACCACACCCACAACCCACTGAGAACCACACACACAACCCGCCGGGAACTAGCACAACACACACAGAACCTGCCAAGAACCACACACACACGCACACGCACACGCACACACACACACACACAACCCACAGGAACCAGAACCACACACACACAAACCGATGAGAACCAGCACCACACACAACCTGCCAAGAACCACACACACACATGCACACACACAGCCCGCCGGGAACCAGCACCAAAGGGGCGCTTACCTCCAGACGTCGCTGGCCTTGGAGTAGAGGGAGGACTTGATGACTTCCGGCGCCATCCAGGCGTACGTGCCGGCGGCGCTCATGCGTGTCGTGTGGTGCACCTCGCGGGCGAGCCCGAAGTCCGTGATCATGAGCGTCTTGCTGCGGATGTCCTCTTCGACCAGGTCCTCCCGGATCAGAACTGTGGAAGAGGAAGGCGACAGGGGAGGTCAGCTAAGTGCACAAAGGTCAGCCAATGTCGCATGGTTCACTAACATTTTAATAATTCAACCAGACCAGCGGCACACTGAGCGGCCAGCACCATGACCTTAATACCTGTAATGTGGCCTTAGCTGTCAACACGGCGTCAACGCACCATCAATCAATCAATCAATCAATCAATCAATCAATCAATCAATCAATCAAAACTTTGTATCTGATACTGAGTAAACCAGTCCTTTCCCTATCCTAGTAATGTTGAACACCAGGAAAGTCCCGACAATTATCAATCGGGTATGTCTTTGGCTTGACTCGGCTGGGGTTTGATCCCACGACCTCTCATTATCCTACATGGAAAGTGGATGCTCTACCGAGCCTGCCATTCCATGCAGTGAGTGAGTGAGTGAGTGAGTGAGTGAATGAAGGAGTGAATGAAGGAGTGAATGAAGGAGTGATGAAGGAGGGAGAGAAGGAGGGAGAGAAGGAGGGAGAGAAGGAGGGAGAGAAGGAGGGAGAGAAGGAGGGAGAGAAGGAGGGAGAGAAGGAGGGAGAGAAGGAGGAGAGGGAGAGGGAGGGAGGTGGAGGAATGAGGGAAAGAGGAGGCGAAGGAGGGGAAGAGGGAAGGAGGGGGGAAAGGGGGAAGAAGGGAAGGGGGGAGGAGAGGGAAGGATGGAGAGGGAATGGGGGGGGGGAGGAGAGGGAAGGAGGGAGGAATGAGGGAAGAATGAGGGAAAGAAAGAGGGAAAGAGGGGAGGGAATGGGGGAAAGAGGAAGGAGGGAAGGAGAGAGGAGGGAGGATGGAGGAGGAAGAGGGTAGGAGGAAGGAGGGAGGAGGGAAGGGTGGGAAGCGGGAGAAGGAAGAAGGAAGGAAGGGAAGGAGGGAAGGAGTAGTGAGTCAGTAAATGAGTTCGTGAGGTTTACGTGAATGAGTGAATGGAGGATGATTGAAGGAGAGGGAGAGAGAGAGGGAGAGAAGAGGGAGAGAGGGAGGGAGAGAGGGAGGGAGAGGGAATGAGGGAAAGAGGGAGGGAAGGAGGGAAAGAGGGAAGGAGGGGGGAAGGGGGAAGAAGCGAAGGGGGGAGGAGGAGAGGGAAGGAGTGGGAGAGGGAATGGTGGGGAGGAGGGAGGGAGGGAATGAGGGAAAGAGGGAGGGAATGAGGGAAAGAGGGAAGGAGGGGAGGAGGGAAGGAGGGGAGGAGGGAAGGAGGGAGGAGGGAGGAGGGAGGATGGAGGAGGGAGGAGGAAGGAGGGAAGGAGGGAAGGAGTAGTGAGTCAGTAAATGAGTTCGTGAGGTTTTACGTGCTAGGCACATTTAGGACATCAGCTAGGAATTGATGAAGAATTAATTATTCACAGCTTGATCACAGCAGACACAAGCCTTCATTAGGCTCTAAATAATCAAGCCAAAACATGTAGCGACAAGATGTACAAACCATAGTCATTCATATCGAACATGATAATTGTGAATAATTAAAGTTCTACTGGTGATATAACTGTCCCATTAAGTGAGCCGGCCACTACTCAGTCATAGTCCATAAACCGGGAATCAATGTGGTCTCTGGCAAAAGAAGCAGAAATCAAACACACCGACGGCGAATTTCCGCGAAAACGCGGATTTCCCCCCATAGGATTAGCACTGCCAGGGAATCATTGAAAAATGTGGGAAGTCAGGCTTCAAGTCTCTTTGTCATGGCTATATTATCGCCTATACATAATATTTTTCTTGTTGGATTATATTTTCTAGCAACATCTAAGGTCATATAAGAGCGGGATTTGAAAGAACCAATTGTTGTCGTATAGCCCAGATTTCTTGGGAATTTTGTTTCACGTTATTCGGTTAAAAAAAAAACCCGCGGAAATCTTTCATCCCTGAATTATTAAAGCGTCCAGGACAGTAGCTCCCCCGCCCCCCCCCCCCACACACACACATCTCCCGCCTACCGGTCTGCTCGATTAATAACAAACGTACGGCAAGAATCCTACCATGTTTAGTTGTCAGGAAGCATATGGTTATAGGTACAAAGTGAGTTCGAAGTATATGTTCTACAGTGAAGGATAGGGCTAGGAGGAGGATCCGCCCCCCCCCCTTTCCCCCGTATAAGCTCTAACTGCTGGGGGTCGGGGGCAGCTTCAGTCCTTACTGAGGGACCAGCGGAATACCTGAATTGGTTGACTGATTGATTGATTGATTGATTGATTGCTGTGTCGACGTGTCTGTCTGTCTGTCTGTCTGTCTGTCTACAGCCCGCCCTGTAAATGGCAGAATCCGTGTTGACACGGTGTACAGGCAGAGACAAGCAGGTTTAACGACGACTGAAGCGACCATCACCTTTAACAAATGGGTGGTGTGGTAGCGCAGGTCCACATTCCACATCCCACATCTGGGACGATAAGCCAGCAGCCACATGTGTATTGAGGATTTGCGTCAAACGATTAGCACCACGTGACCAGTGCTTCGTTGGTCATAATGGTTGGATAGAAAGTACAGCATATCACTGCCGATGCGGCGGCGGCGTTAATATCGCCAGGATTTTGGGTTTAATTTGACCAAATTTCATATTTTGAGTAGGCTATTCTCATAAATAACATTATTTCAACCCCTGAGTGAATATTCATGATTCTAAATAGCAGAATTAGATCGTAGCAGTGAATAGATTTGTCCTTTTTGTTTTGTTTACCGGCGACAATATCGCCGCCTATGTGGCGGCGCTAATATCGCTTGGATTTTGAGTTTAATTTGACCGAATTTCACTTATTGTGTATGATATTCTGTTAAATAAACATAATTTCAACCCCTGAGTGAATATTCATGATTCTAAATAACAGAATTAGATCGTAGCAGTGAATAGATTTGTGCTTTTTGTTTTATTTACATACACTTGATAGTAGAAAAAACTGCTTCTATCCAACCACCAGGCAGGAGTAGTGTGATGCCTACGTCACACGCAAATCCTCAATAGCAGAGATGCCAACGTTGTGTGACCAAAAATAGGAAGATTTAAACATTTTATTAGGAAGATAGCAGCAACACGTGGCATGACAATCGGACATATATCGTGACATAGTATAATCGTACAATATATCTATAATTTATATATGCTTTTTCATACAAGTCCCACCATGTGTCTATGTGTCTTTGTACTAAATTGTAAGCTCTGCTTGCTACCTTGAGCTGCTGATGAAACCCTGGGCTTCATTCAGTCTGCCAAGCCTATAGGTAAATCCGGCCATGTATGTATGTGTGTTTGTATGTGTATGTGTATGTGTATGTATGTATGTATGTATGTATGTATGTATGTATGTATGTATGTATGTATGTATGTATGTATGTATGTATGCATGTATGTATGTAGATATGTATGTGTGTATGTATGCATGTATGTATATATGTATGTGTGTATGTATGTATGCATGTATGTATGTATGTATGGTTGCATGTATTATGTGCATATGTATGTATGTATGTATGTATGTATGTATGTATGTATGTATGTATGTATGTATGTATGTATGTATGTATGTATGTATGTATGTATGTATAGTGTGTCTAAATAATCAATGCAGCCTCGCTGTGCCAAAGCAAAGTTATGAAGTGGAATAAATGCCGCCCGATGGCCACAGACCACACTCAACGCACGAGTGGGTGGGTGCGTGGGTGGGTGCGTGGGTGAGTGAGTGAGTGGGTGGGTGGGGGTTCATATTTTTGTATGAATTGTCAGTGAAGGGATTATTGGGGATACTTTTGATTTAATTTTTTTTAAATAATTGTTAGTCGGAACCAATCAGACTCAATTATACATTTGGGAAAATGGTGACGATTGGCGAAATTTAAGTTGATTGGCACCTTAATTAGACGTCCCTTGGTGGCACTAATGGTGCTGGGCAAGCAGCAGAAAGGTGGCGGGGATGGAGACGGTGGCAAGAGTGGCCTTGGAAGGGACAGGTGGAGAGAGTGGGGGATGGGACTCGCGGGTGGGGCCAGGGGTGGAGGGTGGAGGGGGAAGGGTGGAGGGTGGAGGGTGGAGGGGGAGGGTGGAGGGTGGAGGGTGGAGGGTGGAGGGTGGAGGGTGGAGGCTGAAGATGGAGTGTATGGAGTGCAAGGCGAGCGGAGAGAGGGCGTGGATGGGTGAATGGTGGACATGTGGACGGGAGGAGGATAGTCCGGGAGTAGAATGTACAGGGATGAAAGTGGTCTCCAGGAAAAAAAGCGGAAATGCTGATATTCTCCCATTGGTTTAGCATTGTCAGGGAATCGCGGAAAAATACCGGAAATCAGGTCTCAACTAGATTGTTGTGATTGCATTATCGCCCATATCTGACAGTTTCTTGCTTAGCTTTTATGTTCTAACTACATCTAAGGTCATATAAGAACGGGATTCAAACCACCCAACTGTTGTCATATACATCCCATCTTTTGGAATTTTGTTTACCGTTAATCGGTGGATATAAGAAATCCCGGAAATCCGCGAAACCACGGAGGTCTTTCATCTCTGAATGTAGGAGGGTGGAGGATGGAAGGGGGTGGAAGGGGGGTGGAAGGGGAAGGGGAGGTAGTGGATGTGGTTTGGTGGTGGGATAGTGGAGGTGGTGGGTAGCGGAAGTGGTAGGGGTGGTGGGGTAGTGGAAGTAGTGGAGGTGGTGGGAGTAGTAGGGATGGTGGGCTAGAGGAGGTGGTGGGGTAGTGGAGGTTGTGGAGCAGTAGGGGTGGTGGGGTGGTAGGCAGTTGAGGTGGTGGGTAGTAGTGGTGTGCGGTAGTGGAGATGGTGGGGTAGTAGGGGTGGTGGGGTAGTAGGGGTAATGGATGTGGTGGGTTAGTAGGGGTAGTGGAGGTGGAGTTGTAGGGGTATTGGGTCAGTAGGGTTAGTGGAGGTGGTGGGGTAGTAGGGGTAGTGGAGGTGGTGGGGTAGTGGAGGTGGTGGGGTAGTGGAGGTGGAGGGGTAGTGGTGGGGGTAGTGGTGGGGGTAGTGGAGGTGGTGGGGTAGTAGGGGTAGTGGGGTAGTGGGGTAGTAAGAGTGGTGGGGGTAGTGGTGGGGGTAGTGGAGGTGGTGGGGTAGTAGGAGTGGGGTTAGTGGAGATTGGCGCAGGTGGGCAGTTCACGCCTGAATGGCCAAGCTATGGATCAAAGGTTGCGTCCAATATGGAGATGTGGAGGTGCGTGATAGAGGACTGCTTCGCGGATTATAAATTGCATGTACAAGCTTGACTTGTTTCCTCCCCTCCGTCTCCACTGTTGTTCGTTTGTCTTGCTTCATTAATATTTTTCTGCTCATTATTAATGTTAGTGTATATGGACAACCGAGTAAAATAGCACATGCTTGCGACCCGGAAATGCGGGAGTGAAGAAAATGAAGTATCATCCAATAAAGCAGCTAAATCCAATGGGATTAAAGTTGTATTGAAGTAACTTTTATTATAAATGGCTAATTTGCAAAAGGACTTTCTGTATGCACACCCGAAATACTGAACACCATAGGCTTCAGCTGAAACGGGTTCTATCGTGAGTTTTACGCCATGTCGGCATCTATGGCCATATTCATGGCGAGATGTTTTCCCCCCATGTTTTATTTATTAATTTTAATCTCGACTATAAACAACAGGTTCTAGCAAATTGACCCAGTATTCCTTTATGGATGTCTAGGATCAAATATAACTAAGTAATTCGGTTTGGAAAACGTGATGCTTTCATCGGACTATGCAGCTTTAAAAGCCAAGTGTATAATTCATCGTGAGGGAGGGTGAGGAACGGCCTGCTGCCCACGGACTGCAGTGAGAGGCAACGCCCGAATTATACCCGAGCCACGCCCACAAAGAGGAATAGACTCACAACTCACACACATGCCTCTATTGATTGCCACATAGCATGCTGGGGGCGGGGGGGGGGGCAATGGCTGGTACAGTGGTAGTGCAGGCGGGGCGCGTCAAGGTGGGCATAGGAGGGGGGAGGGGTAGGGAAGGGGAGTGGAGTGGAGGGGAGAGCTAGGGAGGGTTGGGGAGGGTTGGGGGAGGGTTGGGGAGGGTTGTCGGAGGGGAGGGGAGGGGAGGGGGAGGGGAGGGGAGGGGGAGGGGAGGGGAGGGGAGGGGAGGGGGGTATGGTTGGGGAGGGGATATGGGGGGGATGGGATGGGAGGACGGAGGGAGGGGAGGGGGAGGGGAGGGGAGGGGGAGGGGAGGGGGAGGGGAGGGAGGGGGAGGGGAGGGGAGGGGGAGGGGGGGGAACAGAGGGAGGAGAGGAGAGGAGAGGAGAGGAGAGGAGAGGAGAGGAGAGAGGAGAGAGGGGACGGGCATGGCATGGCACGGCATGGCAGGCATGGCAGGGCCGTGCTGGATATATTTAATATTCATGTAAAAAAATATCTATTAAAATCAGCTGACCATATTTGTATTTGTCCTGACATTATTTGGGTATTGATGAATGTCAGGATGGTGGGCGATAAAGCCAACAACTATGTACGAGTAACTCTGTACAACAACTATGTACGAGTAACTCTGGAGTTGCCTGTGACCATACTGAACCAACAGGGCAGCCGCAGTGAACACTGGTTGCATAACAAGGTGTAGTGTGCGGCGCGGGCGATTGGTTAGGGACCAGTGTACCCAGGGGATGCCGGCCTGCTGCTGCACCGAGACTGATTGTGACTAGGTGCACCCGCACTAACTTGTCTGCACGGCACTGTGCTTCCAATCTACCTGCCGCCTCACCAACACCTGCGATCATGTCTAAAGGCAGAGATAACACGAGGAATCCCGTAGAGAAGCAACATTCAGGAACGTGGACCAAGAAAGTGTGCTTCGCCACTTACACCTGCAAAAAACAGATTCTACCAGAAAAACCCACCCACCCACCACACATCCCCACCTACCCACCCACTCCAAAGTCCCACCCCACAGTCCCACCCACCCAACCACCACAGTCCCCCCACCCACCACAAAGTCTCCCCCACACCACCCAGTCCCACCCACCCACCACACAGTCCAACACCCACACCCACATACAAGTCCCTGCGATAGGAGTGAGCGGACTGACAGGTTCCATCCAGCCTGTTCAATGTCAATATGCGTGTAGTTGCACAGTGCTTACAATTGATATCTCCACTCAGTTGCATTATTCTGACTCTGAAACAACAAAAAGTAAAGCTTGTTTTATTTGTTAATGACGCATCTAGAGCACACTGATTAAAAACAAATTGTATCATCAGCTATTGGCTGTCAACATATGGTCATCTGGTCATATTTCTTTGGAGGAAAACCACTTCCGCCACATAGACTACTCTTTCCAATAAGCAGAAAGGGGTCTTTTATATGCACTTTCCCACAGACATGATAGCACTTACCACAGCCTTTGATGAACCAGTTGTGGGCAACTGGCTGCTGAACCAACAAGTCCATGCCCTATCCTAGTAATGCTGACCACCAGCTGAGGTAGCGACAAGCACAAATTTTGCAAACCATTAGTTGAATGGGGATTGGGGAAACAGACACTATATTACAAGCACCTGCCTGGCCATCCGCTTCCAGTAAGTACCTAAAAAAGGATCTTTATTATTAAATCAAAACATCGCCATTACAATTTCTCACGGGCAAGGCTTAAGCCATTAACTCCGATGGAAATGAGATTAGGGAATTGTCAGACTCCAAAGGAATGTCTAAAAAGGCCTGTACAGAAAATGGCTTTGCTTGGCTGTGAAAATATGCTGTGAAAATGCATAGGAGTGAAGTATGTGTGTGTGTGTGTAGGTGTGTGCGTGCATGTGTGTGTGTGTGAGAGTGTGTGTGGATGTGTGTATGTGTGTCCGCGCGCATTGTGTGTGCATGTGTGTGCATGCATTGTGTGTATGTGTGTCCGCGCACATTGTGTGTGAGTGTGTGTGCATATGCACGCATTGTGTGTGCCGGGCACATATGAATAGCTGCCACACGCACTATGCGCTGCGCGCTGTGAGGCCTGAGTGTATTGCGAGGCGCTCGACAAAGTGAAAATATGCTGTGAAAATGCACAGGAGGGAAGTATGTGCATATGTGTGTGTGTGTGTAGGTGCGTAGGTGCGTGCGTGCGTGTGTGTGTGAATATTTGATCTACCTGCCTTCTGATGGCAGTGTGAAGCACTTATATTGTAGGTAATAGGTCATTGCATATATTTCTCGAAAATGCTCTATCAGTTATGGACCAGAAATATACACATATTAGAAGCGGAAGAAGTAGTTCCGAATAGGTTTATCAACTTGCTTTCTGCTGGATACGATTTAGGTGAGGCTGCCTTACACGAGTAGTTATATTGGTTTGATTTTGTGTTGTTGAATATTTAAAAAAAGAAAATAATTCCGCTGTTTTAGGATACATGCATGCCCTCTTAATCTAAAGGCACCGATTTTGTGAGTGAACACTTTGTTTATGCTATAGGTATATAGTGCTTCCCCGATGATATAATATAATGCCAGCACCATGCTAAAAGCCATGTCAAACTAAAGTTAATTAGATTATAACAATCAACCTAAAAGGGGGGGGGGGGAAGCAGTGACTCAAAACCATCGGGTTATGCAACTATAATCTCTGAAACTGCTATGACAGTAATAGGGACAATGAACTAGGGTGGGGGGGGGGGGGGTCTAATGTAATCAGTAAAATACAACAAACTTGACTGAGCCTCAGCTACATCGTGAGAAACGCACATCAGCGTAGATCGACTACGCTGTGCTGCCGTGAACCAGCTTCCCACCAGACGGAGACTCGCCTCCAACAACAACAACAACAACAACAACAACAACAACAACAACAATAATCTGACTTCCAGGAAATTGGACCGTGCTAAGCATGTGATTGGAAATGATCCATAACACCAAAGATTTGTTCTCGGAAATCCACTGAAAATCAGAAACTCTCGTAGCGGTGCATTCTTTGTTCACAGAAGCTTTCAGCGAAAATCAGCTTTTCAAAGTCGTAATTGATCGAATTAATAGCTACCGTATGTGCACAAATTGCTGGTGACAAATTGCGGCAGCCGGCTATTGATTGCTAGAGCACTTAGGTGATAGTCAATTCACGAAGCTGTTCATTTCCATAGACACACCTGACGGAACTCCGGTGGGACTGCATGGATAATGGGATGACAGGGTAACTGTGGCGGTATTGTGGTAGTACAGGGGTGGTACAGTGTTGTCACTGTAGTGGTACTGTGATGTTACTACAATGTTGCTGTATCGATAATGTGGTTGCACTGTAACTGTATTATTACTGTAGTTGCAATGTTATTGTGGTGGTACTGTAGCGTTACTGTAGCGTTAGTGTAGTTTTACTCTTATGGTGGTGTTACTGTAGTGTTACTGTAGTGTTACTGTAGTTTCACTGTAGTTGCACTGTTATTGTGGTGTTATTGTAGCGTTATCGTAGTGTTACTGTAGCGTTACTGTCGTTTCACTGTAGTTGCACTGTTATTGTGGTGTTACTGTAGTGTTACTGTAGCATTACTGTAGCGTTACTGTAGTTGCACTGTTATTCTGGTGTTACTGTATCGTTACTGTATTGTTACTGTGGCATTGCTGTAGTTGCACTGTTATTCTGGTGTTACTGTAGCGTTACTATGGCGTTGCTGTGGCGTTGCTGTGGTGTTGCTGTGGTGCTACTGTGGTGGTATTATGGTTATATGTTGTGGTGCTACTGTGTTGTTACTGTTACATTACCCTGACAGTACTGCTATAGCAGGATCTCACATCACGATAACAACACTCCTCTCATGACGATAACGCAGTAAAGCGGCATACCTGGAACACCACCACCAACACATCGATTCTCGAATAGCGCAATCAGCCTCACGCACCACCCAGATTCTAATCACATCGTTGTCGCGTGTAACCAAGGTTACAAACAATCCACAGGCATCTGCCCTCACTCTCGCTACAAACAGCTCGCCCCTTCGAATCCCACCACGAGCCCGACTCCGCCACCCCTCACCCCACAATTACTACTTCTGTGTGGAATTGACACGCATTGTCCATGATGTTCGCAACATGGGTAATTGAATGAACGAGACTGTGAATCTCAGTAGATTAGGCACTGTGGCGCCGACTATATTCTATTCTTCGAACTAATAACTTTGGCCGCTGATCGACGCGCCACCTACATGATACTTCTTGAACTCCTTACTGCGCAGTTAACTTAATTACGCAGTTAGTTTAATATCAGACTGTGGCGACACCTATATTCGAGTTTAGAACTAGAAATGGTCGCCGATTGACCCGCCACCTGTGGGGATTTCCAGTCAAAGCCGATGATGTGGCACTGGATATCTTCACTTCGACCAGACTTTTCAAACCGAGAGGACGTACTTCTTCCGACAAGATTTCTTAAAATGCCGCCCGTCAAGAACACGAAGGCTAATAAATCAAAAGTAGGTAATAGTGACAATGCTGGACCTGCGAAGAAGAAGAAAACTAAGGTTGGTGCGAAGTCAGTGGCGTTATCTCCGAATTCGACGACGGAAAGGCATACTCGTTCCGGCCGAACAAAGGACCGGCGCGAGGATCGATCAGTCGATTCGGACCAAGAACAAATGGATGTTACGATCAACGACGATTCGGGATTAACCGTGGCTCTGGCTACCATACAGAAGCAGATGGCAGAGATCAACGCTGGCATAAATTCACGTATTGATGAACTTCAGAAAAAACGCTGACAAAAGAAAATCGAGATCTCTTTCTCCCCGCCGGCGCCACCGTGATGTCACGCCACGTGATGGCGGCCATGACACCTTGCTCGGCAGATCTGATCGGGACGGATCATTCGAACCGACAAGACGGCGTTCCGGCTCGCTACAATCGGCTGGGTCTTCATGGGATGCTGGTCACAGATACCGGCGACGTTCTCGAGAAAAATCTGAGTTCGAGCCGTACTCCTATGCTGAACGGGACCGTTGTACCTGCCTCGGTGCTGCGGCACACTCAGTCGACGTACTATCTCCGGGAGGGGGACGTGATGGCGAGCGGGAAGACGCAGTCAACGAGCTGTTGGTGGCGGCAGGATCGGCCTTGGGCAAGAAAAGAGGTACGAATAAAATTCTCGCTCCCCATAGATATGTAATAAGAGGTAGTAAAAATGATAAGATCGGCATGGAAGAGGCTACTTGGCCTGAGTATCTAGCGGCACTGTGCCGTATGTGCAAGGACAGAAAGCTCCCCAAAAACTGGTCACACCACGTATTTGAGCACATGCACCAGGTTCTCACTATGGCAGGAAACTGGGACTGGCATACTTGCCGACAATGGTCGGAGACCGTCTTCACAATGATTGCGGACGGTCGTCTCCCACAGGCCTGGGACGACGCGTACGCTATCAAGGACGTCCAACGCGACATCTGTGCAATTGGTACGCGCGTCGACAAACAGGCTGGTCGATACCGTCGACAGGAGTCGGCCGCTGCTGCCACTGTGTCATCGGCGTCCGCACATGCCAGTGGTAGAGTGAGTGAATATAGTCGACCTGAATACAACAAAGAAGTCGATGGTAAACCATGTCACGCCTGGAATATCGGTAATGACTGTGGTTTCGCCACGTCCCACGGCATTCAGCCCGAGAGGCGCTGTCACCTCTGCGCCTGGTGTGCAAATAAAAATAAGAAGGCCAATCCGCACCAAGAAAAATTGTGTCAGAACAAAAGGAGATTCCAGGAGAGGATCACCAACAATGAGAAAGGTCAAGCGAAGGATTTTCAGTAGGTGGCCGAGCTGACCCCGCTCACTCTGTCCACGTCGGTTATGCTAATGCGGGAGGTGCGACTCAGCGCACCGGTGATCGACATCGCTCTATTGTAATGACTCGTGAACTGGGTCAAGGAACCAAGGCGCGCGGAAATGCCTTGATTAATAGCCGGGCCGGTATCGGACCCTTATCACCAGGAGTGAACTTTGGACTTTCACGTGCAGGCACGACTGGTGCTGAGCGAGAATGCGTTCACTCCCTGGGTGTTTCTAGTCTAGGCTTGGCTGAATCGGACAATGCTGTGCCTGTTCATACGATAGACGTTGGTGACGGTGCTGGAAGCGCTGGGATGTACGCGCCGGTCTGGCGGCCGGGAGATGGACATGAACCACTGGATCCTCCGATTGAAGGTAGGGAGAGTGTGTCGGTATATGATTTGGGATCTAATGGGGGTGTCAGTGGTGTATCAACACGATGTGGGGACTCGCCTGATAGGCTGCTGATTGATGATCATGTTGACACAGACGACATGGAATACGTTATTTTGAACATTAATAATGATCAGCTACCATCTTATAATCCACCCCATACCCCGGTCACGTATAGGCACATACTCGATGATATCTGGCCGCACCCGGTCGATAATATATGGGCAAAACATCTAGTCTATCTTGACATTTATATGCACGTGAGGGCCGGTGCCCTACCAAATTACAAAGGCCCCAGGATACCCATACCATCGGGTTTGAACATTGGCGTATGGAGGGAGTTATTGTCCGACTATCATGATAAACAATTGCTAGACTTTCTGGAGTACGGGTGGCCTGTAGATTATACCGGTGACCGCCCCCCAGTCGCGTCGGTGGTGAATCATTATGCTGATACGGACAGTGAGGCTCATATGGCCGAATACATTAACACCGAACTTAAGCATGGTGCCCTGGTTGGCCCATTTGACATTCCGCCGTTCCGTCCATGGACTCAGGTTAGTCCTATGATGACGCGAGAAAAGCATGGTACGACTAGGAAGAGAGTCATCGTTGACCTGAGTTACCCAGCTGGCGCCAGCGTGAACTCCGGTATCAGGAAGGCCCAGTATCAGGGGCAGCCGTACACCTACACGCTTCCTGGTATCATCGACTTGGCCGATGAGGTCATGCGGCTTGGAAAGGGTGCACTCATCTGGTCTGTGGATTTGGCCAGGGCGTACAGACAGCTTCGTACCTGTCCTTTGTCGACCCCGCTCCTTGGCATCACGCTCAAGAAAAAGATATACATAGATCTGGCGCCGCCGTTTGGTTGTGGCACGTCTTCAATGGCTTGTGCCCGAACAACAAACGCGGTGGTATACCTTATGAGGAAGCGCGGACATCACATTCTATGTTACCTCGACGACTTTGTCGGGGCGGCCGGAACAATGGACGAAGCGTTAAGAGCCTACCGTGACATCATTGGCCTCGCTCTACGTCTTGGCCTCGACCTTGCTACAGAGAAGTGTGTCTCGCCCAAAACGGAGGTCTCGTGGCTCGGTTTCACAGTCTCCACAGACGAAATGACTATAACAATACCACAAGATAAGCTTCAGGAGGTTATCAGGGAGTGCGAGGTGTGGAAAAAGAAGGTTCTGGCATCTCGTAGGGAGCTCCAGCGCCTCGTCGGACGCCTACAGCATATTGCTAAATGTGTGATCGCGGCTAGGAGGTTCATGTCGAGGATCCTTAGTGCCCTAAGGAACGCACCACACAGGGGTAAGCACATCGTGCCTCCGGAGCTTGCACTCGACGTCGGCTGTTTCACACGATATGCCGCCAGGTCGAACGGACTGGTGCTTCTCCCTCCCTGTGCTCGGGAGCCTTGGGTCATTGAGTGCGACTCCTCGCTGAGGGCTGGGGGAGCGCATTCGACTACGACCTACTACGCAGCCGAGTACTCACAGGAGGTTGGCGATAGGCAATATGGAATTGCCCAGCTCGAGGCGATCAATCTGGTTGTTGCACTGAAGCACCTCTCCCCACATGAGGCCCATAAATACACCATCATAATAAATACAGACAATGCAACCTCACAGCAGGTGCTCAGCTCCGGGGCAGGTCGTGACCAAGTCATATGTGCCTGCGCCCGCGAAATCTGGCTCTTTGCCGCACAAAGAAGCACGGACATTCTCGTACGACACAAACCAGGAAAAGACATCATCCTTGCTGATGCTCTGAGTCGTATGTGTTTCGACTTGCGTGCAAAGAGACTAGCACAGAAACTTGTTGCTGACGCAGGTCTGAAAATGGTCATTGTGACCCATGACAATGCTTTAACACACAACCTGTAACCTGGGATCGATATTAAGCCTTTTTTGCCTTCTCTCCCCAGGTTACTCACAACGTCACCATCAGCGGCTTCTTGATGCCATTAGGGCGGGGCTGGCGGTTGGGACCTGGAGGAATAAGGCAGCTCAGGCAAAGGAATACTACATCTATATGCAAGAACACCAAGCAGACCCGTTGCAACCATCCCAGTATCATATTATGTCGTATCTATTACATCTTAAAGATCGACTTTCCTCACCGAGTGCCATATTGAACTATCTGAGTGGCGCCCGCACATGGGTCCTGTCATTTGACGGCAGGACGACTTCATTTGACACATACCTGGTTGGCCTCCTCAAACGAGGCATTCAGAGGGAGTCACGTCATGTGCCTGTCCAGGCCCCTCCTCTGCTACCTATAGATGTTCGGAATATCATCACTTTCTTCCGGACAACTGGTCCAAATGGTCCCGTACTGGTGATAGCCACTATCATCGCATACTTCACACTCCTTCGCCAGAGCAACTTGTTTCCTAAGGTTGGCAGATCTGACCCAGATCACTATCTTCGTGCTAAGGATGTGAGGCTGACAGCAAAGGGCATCAATGTCCGAATCCGTTCATCAAAAACCCAGTACAAGTCATCGTCTCCAAGAGACATCATCGTTCCGGCGATACCTGGATCGCCCTACTGTCCGCGTCAAGCGTGGAAACAATACGTGTCCATGACACCAATTCAACCCGATGGCCCTGCCTTCCTGACGATCAACGGAGCACCCCTACGTGCAACCGCGTTGCTCGACACCATACGACTGGCCTTGTCCGTCGCAGGCCACCCGGCCCCTGCGGCCATCACCCTGCACAGCCTGAGACGAGGCGGTGCACAAGCCTGTGCCCTGCAAGGATCGACAATCAATAACATCAAACAGCTGGGTCACTGGACCTCCGATGCGGTGCATGATTATGTGCCAAGGCAGTTGGTTTCATCGGCTCCCAGGACACTTGCTCTACTTTTTGGTTAAGTGCCTGTAATCCTTGAAATATCTAAGGTCATTGTCATCATCAAGAGTAATGTAACAAGCTAATTAGAAAGAATTAAATTGCCACTTTATACTACTGTCTCGTTCTGTTTTTAATTGTCCATGATGTTCGCAACATGGGTAATTGAATGAACGAGACTGTGAATCTCAGTAGATTAGGCACTGTGGCGCCGACTATATTCTATTCTTCGAACTAATAACTTTGGCCGCTGATCGACGCGCCACCTACATGATACTTCTTGAACTCCTTATTGCGCAGTTAACTTAATTATGCAGTTAGCTTAATATCAGACTGTGGTGACACCTATATTCGAGTTTAGAACTAGAAATGGTCGCCGATTGACCCGCCACCTGTAGGGATTTCCAGTCAAAGCCGATGACCTGGCACTGGATATCTTCACTTCGACCAGACTTTTCAAACCGAGAGGACGTACTTCTTCTGACAAGATTTCCCTCCCACCCACCCAACTAGTATGATGTACCGATAGGGTTAAGTGCCTGTAATCCTTGAAATATCTAAGGTCATTGTCATCATCAAGAGTAATGTAACAAGCTAATTAGAAAGAATTAAATTGCCACTTTATACTACTGTCTCGTTCTGTTTTAATTAGAACATTGCAGGGGCAACAACGACACGATGGTGGCTGACGGGATCTGCGGATCGACTGGTGACGAGTTCAGTGGGTGGGTGGGTTGGTTGTTGCAGTTCTACGTCCTGGCAAGGTCATATCATTTTGTTTGTTGTTATTTTACGTCCTAGCAACATCTAAGGTCATATCAGGACGGGGGGTGGGTCATATCAAGACGGGTACCGACTTGTGACAGTGCGCACTCATGGCGACTTTATAGTGCTGCCCCACTGGGAGACCAGGCCACCAGTACCATGAAATGGGATATCACACTCAGTCTCATTATCCTGACACTGAGCCAACCAGTCTTTGCCCTATCCTAATAATGCCAAGCGACAAGTATACCTTTTTAACTCATTGATTCGACTCGACCAGGGTTTGAACCTATGGTGTTCGAATCCAACGATCTACCAAAACAGGAGGCGGACGCTCAACTCATTCGGCCATCCCGTCTGGTCAGTGGGAGACTGGCGTGTCCCTGCCGCTTACCAACCCTTGACATCAGCACCTTGGTGAAGCAGGGCTAAATGCCTACCTGCCGCCACCACTATATTCCACTTAGGGCGCCCGTAAAGAGCTTCCGCGAGACCCTTCTTACTTACGTACTCTCCGCCGGGATGCTAGAGGGTCTGATTAGTTCAGATTACCGCCGCCAGAAGGCCAGAGAATGTATCGGCCTGTTGAAGGATACTGCGTTCGCAACGACAGGTAGACGACAGTCTACTGACGACTCCTGGCGGTACAGCATTCTAGCACCATGAGACAGCCAAGAGTCAAGAGTCAAGAGTCAAGAGCCAAGAGCCAAGAGCCAAGAGCCAAGAGCCAAGAAGGCGGTCAGGACCATTAAAATCATCCCGGTGTACCTAAAAATGCATGGGCCGTGTGCAAAATGATCGACTCCAATGCCCCACGTCTTGGCTGGGGGCGTTATGAGCAAAGATGTCACATTTATGCTGGTCCCTGTAGTGTCAGCCTGTACTGCTACGCGTTTCCGTGCTTTATTTTATCTGCAGGTACACTACAGATCCTATGCTGAGTTATCTGCAGGTACACTACATGTGTACATGTCTCAATTAAATTTGTTCTACCCTCAGCACATTCGTTTATGCAACCCGAGTTTGTATGATTTGCGAATGAGCAAAAAAATGGTTGGGATGATCCGAGGTGATGAATCGATGTCGATCTTGGTGTGTGATCGTGAGTGAAAGATCCTGCTGCATTGAACACTCCATCGTACAACACGCCACTAACATGACGTCATACTGCTATACCCAAATATGACTATCGCATATGTCTACACATGTACAGGTTGACTTTTTCGTGAAAACAAATATGTACACCAAGTAACAACAAAGCAGCCACGAAGTAATAACAAAACAACATCATCAAAGTAACAACATCAAAGTAACAACAGCAGAGTAACAACAGCAGAGTAACAACAGTAGAGTAACAACAGCAGAGTAACAAAACACTAACCTATCTAGTGCGCTCAGCTGAAAAGACCCCTCATTAAAAAAATCTCATATCGCCATTTTACCATGGATTCTTCCGGTACAAATTTCTTTTTTAATGAAGTGTTTTGATATATATAAAAATATAATTCGGATTGGATACTAGAAGAGCTTTGGACTGCCCCCCTCCCCTTTCCCCATCTATGGCAAACCTTTCCCTGCCAGAATCCCACTTCCTAACTCCCGATTTCCCCTTCGTATTACTATTACTTGGTGTGCCCCCCCCCCCCCCCCCCCCCCCCCCCCCAAGATTAAAAGGATGCATGTTACTTTGAGAGCGGGGGTGCCTTCTGCAGCATAAAATGGTATTAGTGCCATATGTAGTCGTCATAATGACGTACCTGTGGGGGTCGGCAACAATAATGATGTCACTTTTACTCTTCGGGGCATTCTTTTTATGTGTACATTTGCAGTTACCACAGAACACTGACACATAGTAGCTCAGTACATGTGCAATAACAAGTGAAAATCGTCCCGTGAACTGATAACATATTTGATAAGTGTGGCGCAATCTAGGTGTGTAAGTGTATTTGTAATTGGGTCAATTAAAATAGGACAATAGCTGATACAATGTATACTACAAACTAATAAGACCACATGGAACGCCCATGATATACGTGCCAAATGAGGTGGGGGAGGGTGAGAGGAGAGAGGGGAGGAAGGGGAGAAGGGGAGGGAAAAGGAGAAGATTGGAGGGGAGGGGACGAGAGGAGAGAGCAGAGAGGAGAAGAGGAAGAGAGAAGAGGGGGAGATGAGCAGAGGGGGAGATGAGCAGAGGGGGGGGGGTGAGAGGATGAGAGGACAGAAGGTTAAGGGAATGGAGGGAGGTATGGGAGGGAGGGTATGGAGGGAGGGGAGGAGAGGGTTGAGGTCGATAGCTGTTGCTTCCTCCTCAGGTGATCGGCATTAGTAGAATGGAGCATGGACTGGTAGGCTCCAACCTCCTGTGATAGTGACACAGACAGACAGACAGACAGACAGACAGACAGACAGACAGACAGACAGACAGACAGACAGACAGACAGACAGACAGACAGACAGACAGACAGACAGACAGACAGACAGACAGACAGACAGACAGACAGACAGACAGACAGACAGACAGACAGACAGACAGACAGACAGACAAACAAACAGAGCCAGACACACACACCTCGTCATACACCTGACCATAAACAGTATACACTGCCCACGCCCCCATACTAAGCAATACTCGCTCTTGACAATGTCTTGTAAAACAACTATTCAGGGTACGCCTCCGAGCCGTCTCGGAGAAATTCCTAACGTCACGCTAGTCTGAACGCCAAAAGCAGTAGGTTGCCTCGAAAATGGCAGCTGCCATAGGGGCCAGCCATTTGCAATGGAAAAGAAGCGCCCTGATTGGCTGAAACCACTGAATTTGGCGGCCATTTTCAAGGTGCTGTTTGTCTCCAGTCTGAAAAGGGAGACGACTCCGAGACGTCTCGAAGGCGTACCCGGAACGCGGCCCAGGTCGCCCAGGGGCGACTCACCAACCCATATATATGCGAAGGAAGGCTGCAACTTTGCTTCCTGTACAAAGTGTTGTTAATTAATCAGTTGGGCGGGCCTGGACGCGGGCCAATTCTGCCTGCAGTGTGCTCTACTGTTCAACCGCGGAAACGAATACCTCCACTCTCTGTGCCACAATGAAGTATGTAAGCCTGGTAAAGAGCTTTCGTGATTTTTATGTTATTGCTAAAAATTAAAATATATATATTTTTATATAAGCCACCCTTATTTTGACTAATTTGAGGTACCTTGTGTACTATGCATGATGTGCACTGTATACTATGTGTAGTATGTGCACTATTATCATCTCTTGAGGGATATGTACTATATGCACTATGTGTAACATGTGCACTATGTGTACTATGTGCAGTATGTGTACTATGTGCAGTATGTGTACTATGTGCACTGTGTGCACTATGTGCATTATGTGTACTACGTACACTGTGTATACTATGTACATTATGTGTACTGTGTGTACTATGTGCACTATACATACTATGTGTAATATGTGCAATATGTGTACTATGTGCAATATATGTACTATGTGCACTATGTGTACTACATACACTGTGTACTATGTGCAGTATGTGAACTATGTGCACTATGTGTACAGTGTGCACTATATGCACTATGTGTACTACATGTACCATGTGCACTACATGTGCTACGTGTACTATGTGCACTATGTGTACTATGTGCACTACGTGTACTATTTATACTAATATTACTATGTGCTATGTATAGGCTCATCGATAGAGCTTTGCCTGCTGTATTGTTGAGGGCATTGTGCCCCCTTTCCCCACTGTTGTAGCCCATGCCGCTGTGCAATGTACTGCATGCAATATGCAGCATTCACCTCACCAAACAAGGAGCCACATGCACATAGAGGCACGGCTCTGCATCTTGTATCAGCAAGCCTAGTCGAATGGTTAGGATACACTCCCCAGAATGGAACAAACCTGGGCTCGAGTTCTGCTCTGTGTATGTTTGCGGCACACTGAGGACAGTATTATTGAAGAAACCAAATTTCCATGTTTAATTAAACCTCAAATTTGTTAAATATCTTTTTTCAAGGACAAACACATTGACCCAGTATCCAATAGACTACATAGATCTAAGTAGTAGTAGTAGTGGTAGTAGTAGCGACAATAGTAGTATTAATAGTAGTAGTAATATATAAATACATTAATAATGATAATAATAATAATTATTATTATTATAATGTTTCAAAATGAAAAGCATAGTTGCACAGTTACAATTTTCATTTGGATGATCGGGTGAGTGATTGTGTGCGAGTATATGAGTGAGTGTATGGTTGAGTGAGTGTATGGTTGAGCGAGTGTATGGGTGAGTGAGTGTATGGGTCAGTGTGTAACTGTAGGTGTGTGCATGAGTGAGTGTATGGTTGAGCGAGTGTATGGGTGAGTGTATGTATGGGTGAGTGTGTGTAAGTGTGTGTATAAGTGAGTGTATGAATGAATGGCATACAGTCCTACCATGCCAATTACCATTCAAAGCCCTATACACAACCCGACCAGCTAGCGCACCTCCCTCCCAGCCGTCTACCGGCGTGGGATCTATGTCACAATATGTTCTATATCTCCTTTTGAATAGCCACATACACTTCTGTTCTCTTACAAATTTTATTAGCGAATTTACAACATTGATACTCAAACAGCCGAGTAATAGTTGGTGAAGCGGGGCTCTTGCCAGTCGGTTGGTCATCAGCTGGGAGGTGAGCAGCACAGAGCAGCTCGGTGAACCCGAACACACCTAGGTCCCTTCCAGAACTTACTCCCCGGTCTCATCTACGCCTCATAGCCCTGCCCAGCGCAGCGCCAACAAATTGGCTCTAGTAGTCGCATCGCCATGTCGTGGGCCTGGGGCCAAATGTATGAAGCCGGGTTAGCGGTGCTAACCCGAGCGTCGCGCGGATTTCCCGGGTTAGTGGCAAAAGTGAAAATGTATTTGCCCGGGTTAAGCAAACACCTCGAGAGTTAACGTTGCCTACACTAACCCCAACATATAGCAGGTTTAACGTCCGTGTTAGGTACCGATTCGGCCTAAATCTATCCAATGTGACCATGTTTAACAGAATTACATACGCAATAAGTGAAATTTTATTAAATTAACCCTAAAATCGAAGCGAGATTAACGATGCTGCCGCAACATTGGTGATATTAATATTTTCGAATTGACGAATGTAAAGTAAACAAATCGCCGCCGCCGACGCGATGTCGATATCCATACTGGCAGAACGCCGCCGCCGCTGCTGGTTCCCGGCCGCTGAATCGGCGGCGATATTGCCAAATAGCGGTGCTCGCCGGCTACAGGCACAGAGGCTTTCCCCAAATCTATAAATAACGCATTGGTTAGCTAACCAAACCGCGCTTTGGCAACATACATTTCCTGTGACACATATACCAACACCGACATTAGCTAACCCGCCCGCCGCCCTTAACACCGGAGCCGATAAAAACTTGTTCATACATTTGGCCCCTGGGGGGATATGGGCACCCCAACCAGGCACCAAGGAAGCAACCGGCGATGGTGAGGGTGAGGGTGAAGGTGAAGGTAGGGGTGAGGGTGAAGATGGAGATGAGAGTGGGCAACAGAGTGGGGATGAGAGGGGTGATGAGGGTGAGGGTGGGGGTGGGGATGAGGGTGAGGGTGGGTGTGCGGGAGAGGGAGAGGGAGAGGGGGGAGGGGAGGGAAGGGAGAGGGAGGAGGGGAGAGAGAGAGAGGAGAGGAGACGGAGAGGGAGAGGAAGAGGGAGAGAAGAGGGAGGAGGAGGAGGGAGAGGAGAGGGAGAGGAGAGGGAGAGGAAGGAGGGAAGAGGGAGGGGAGAGAGGGAGAGGGAGAGGGAGAGGGATAGGGAGAGGGAGAGGGAGAGGGAGAGGGAGAGGGAGAGGGAGAGGGAGAGGGAAGAGGGCGCAATGAAAAGCTTCTGAACAATTACATGAGGTGCTATGTCAAATTTCCATCAGTCAAGGGATTGCTGGTTTACAAAAGATTAAATACACAAATCTCTACCAACCATACTGCTTTGCTGGCTTGAAACTGGAAACACTTTTTTTAAAGGCTTAAGCGTAAGGGTGAAGGTATGGGAGGTTGAAGTTGAGGGTGAAGAGAGAATCGTGTTCAGGATCTAAAATCCCATTTTGATCGCATCACATTTTTCCTATTTTAACTTGCCTCATTGCTGTTTTTGTTGTTGCTATTGTTATTGTATCAGTGATGGTAGTGATGGAGGTAACAGTAGGTACTCCAAAGTGGGCGTATACAGTGTCCGCAGTGCGAAATTTGACATATTTTAACCCTTTTTAAAACACTTCAATCTCCACTAATTCTGCTTGGTTTGAAATAACAATTATATGAAATTAAAGCTTGTTCTTTTGTCTTTTAGGGTATCTGATTTTTAGTTAGCATTATGAAATAAATTATAGTCAATGGAAACTTGTTTGGGGGTACCATTGGCAGCTCTGTGCATGCTCGCCGAGTTTGTTTTCATCCAGTCTGAGCTACTCCCTTCCCTAAAATTGATACCGTGGTGCGCAAAGTGACCTGAGCTAAAAATAACCATCAATGAAAGACAGAGAAGAAACTAGGCTTCATTAGCATATCAAGCATGGCTGTTTTTAAGTGGGAAATTTGATTGAACTGAAGGAGTGACAACATTTAGACATCAATCCTCCTTGAAAATTGATCAGGATCGTGCTGAAAATTATATCATCAGAAAGCTCAAGTCTTCCTCTACCTAACCAGAACAATAGTTGACATTTATATCATGCTCATCAAGGTTGGTCTGAGAAGTGACTGCTGCAAGAATGTGGCTATTGTCAGCTCGCGATGCCTAAAAGTGAATTTTGTCTTTCTTTCTCTGAACAGTTAGAAAATTATGTCATCATGTGGAGCTTTTAATTTTGGTTATTTTGGTATAGAGATTACAGTGATAGGACAATTAGACGGGAGTTATGCTATTTTTCTTAATTTTACTGAATTTATTATTGGTGGTTGCTGGAAATTAAGGAATTTAGCAAGTTTGACATGAAATTTCAGAAAGAATACTAACAGTGATGGTCTGTAAAAAAAATTGAGCTTCTTATTTGTACTATAGGGAATGAGGTTCTTTAATATTGGACAGATCATATGCAAATTAGCTTCCAGGTGGGACCCTAAAAACCAAGATTTGGCTAATTTGGAAATGTGCATGAATCGGGGTAAAAAAATTAATCTTTAAACACTCATAACCTTGCAGCTATTCAATCGATCTAAATGATTTTTATATCATTGAGACCCGATTTAAAAGATCTGTACAGATATATATCTAACTTATAATACTGACCTGTTGAAAAAAAAATCACTTTGGAGTACCTAGTAACAGTGATAATTTTATCATAACAGTGCTGCTGCTGCTAATGATGATAATGATGATAATACAACCGTCATGACCATGTAACTGAACCATTTCGTGTTGAACAATATAATATAAAAAATTGAATGCACCAATTTTGCGCCAGTGCTCCTCGTAGCTTTATACAGATTATAGTACTGCCCGACCATATCACCGGTAAGATATCCCACCGAGTCACGTCATCCCTGCATTGAGCCCTATCCTATTGGGCATCAAATGAAGTAATAATCAAAGGTGCCAATCTTATTATAACCCTTTGTTTAACTCGGCATGGGATCAACCCTACACCCCCCCCCCCCCACCTGCCACATGCGAAGCGGACACTGAACTGCTAGCCCATTCGGCATGTTATCATCTCCTCTTGAGGGATATCGGGTCATGGTACTGGCAGCCTGATTGGCCAGTGGGGCAGCACTATAAAGTCACCATGAGTGCGCACTGTCACAAGTCGGTACCCGTCCTGATATGACCATAGACATTGCCCGGACGTAAAACTCCAACAACCAACTAACCTCTTGATTAGATCTGATGCAGTCAGCAATTCCCTGAGCAGGACCCTCCCCCCCCCCCCATCACCACCACTATTACCACCACCACCCCATCACTCCCCCACCCACCCACCCCCAACCCATCTGTACCCATCTCAGACTCCCACCCCACACGCGCCACTGGCTAGACAGCACGCTGACAGCTTGCACACACTCAATAGACCTGCCTCGACGCTGCCAATCAGAAAGTAGATTGGACTGCCTCTGCTTGTTTCTGGCGGACAGTTGGCACATGAAAGACACTGTTGTCAAGTGGCTTTATTACAGGTCTGGCGGGCGATGGTGTTTCTGTGATGACCAACTCATTACACATAATCTGCTCGCCCGAGCTGGCACCGCGCATGCGCACACACACGCGCACACATACACCACCCGCCCCACTCACATCCACACATGCTAACACACTCGATCCCACACACTCACATATGTTAGCACTACCATACGTATTCACACCTATACCAAGGCATTCAAACACGCATACTAACACACACTCAATCCAAACACTCACATACGTTAGCACTACCATACACACTCAGTCACACCCATACACTCGATCCCACACACTCACATACGTTAGCACTACCATATGTACTCACACCCACACCAACACATTCAAATATGCATACAAACACATACACTCGATCCCACACTAACACATGTTAGTACTACCATACACACTCACACCCACACTAACACATTCAAACACATACTAACACACAGTCACACATGTTAACAATACCATTATGCACTCACACCCACACCAACACATTCAAATATGCATACAAACACATACACTCGATCCCACACTAACACATGTTAGTACTACCATACACACTCACACCCACACTAACACATTCAAATACAACACACACTCACACACATTAGCACTACCATACACACTCACACCCACACTAACACATTCAAATACAACACACACTCACACACATTAGCACAACCAGAAACACTCACACCCACACTAACACATTCAAATACATATACTACCACATTCACACACACACACACACACACACACACACACACACACTACCACACACACATGCATACTAACACACACATTAACACAAACCCACACCAGCACATTCGCGCACACGCTAGCACATTCACACATACGTATCGGACTTACACACATGGTATCGGACTCACACACATGGTATCGGACTCACACACACAGGATCGTACTCACACACGCTGCTACAGATACTCGCCCATGCTTCCATCCACCTCATATACACCTTCCCATAAACACATAAGCACACTCACACACACGCTATCACAGATTTACTTACACAAACACACACACATTGTAACACGCATTCACATTCAAACACATACACTCACTCATTCACTCACACAAACACACGCTAACATGCACAAACACACATACAGAAGGGGAAAAGAACCCACAGCAATTCAACTTTTTTTAGAGGCCTTTCATGGGTCCGAGTTTGATCTGTTTTAAAGGTTTTTTTATGAAAAATAAATTAAATAGCAATAAAACTCGGCTGCTAACAAGAAGTGATTTAAGACGTATTTTTTTTTTTTTTTCTGGCATCCCATGACAACCATCTCGAACATCATCCGGGTTAGTGTGCTCAGGGTGTCAGGATAATATGACTGAGTGGGATACCAGGTCATGGCGCTGGCGGCCTGGTTTCCAAGTGGGACATCACTATAAAGTTGCCATGAGTGCGCACTGTCAAAAGTCGGTACCCGTCCTGATATGGCCTTAGACATAAAACAACAACAAACAAACAAACGAACTTCATTCACATTTGACTATGGTTCAGAAAAAAGGGGTGGGGAGGGGGGAGAGTCTAACTAATAATAAAAAGTGCCAGTGAAAATTATTTCCAACTATGGCTTCTGGGGAACATTTTTTTCGGAATTCACCCCAAACCCACCCTACAGCGAACGAGCGTCACTAATAAGACGAGAACAATTTAACAGATGCATCACGATCACGTGTAGGCAAAAGAAAGCTCTTCCATTAGATAAAAAGAAGCAGGTCAACCTTATTTTTTTCATTTAATCAAACGACGTTAATTTTGCTTTAATAATAGACATTGTTTTCATGAATAGTATTTGCTTTATGTAAATTTTAGTATCTTTATATTATATTGCTGGTTGTTTATTTGTTTGTTGGGATTTTACACCATGGTAACATCAAAGATCATATCAGGACAGGTACACACGTGGCGATTTTTTAATGCTGCCCCACTGGAAGACCGGGCCATTTACTACATGACCCGACATCCGACTCAGTCACATTATCCTGATTCTGAGTAAACCAGTCCTTGCCATATTCTAGTAGTGCCGAGGACCAGGCTAGGTAGCGACTAGTATCCGTTTTGTCAGTCATAGGTTTGATTCGGCTGGGGTTCGAACCCACGACCTGCTGCAGGAGCAGCCGGCCCTCGCGCTTACCAATTCGTCCATTCCTTCCGGTATACATCAATTTAACACTGATTGCAATAAGTGCAAATACTTTATATCAGCGTAATGATAAGATGTTCTTTTAAAAGTTGTTGTGTTGTACTTACTATAACTAACTCGTATAGTCTGATACCTGAAACAGTACCCCACCCCCCTTTAAAAACCTAATCTCGATGGAATAAAACAGCCGTAATGACCCTCCTCACTTAAATTACCGAGGAGAGTGACGTAGGCCAAAGGGTATCCAGAAGTGGCACAATAGGTATATTTGAACTCCAATGCAGTAGGTGTTGATTGTGATCCTTCTGCAAAAGATTAGAATGAGTATTCCCTGGATAGCCTTGATGCGGCCTGGTGGTTCTGGGGGCTTGGCGCTGCCTGGTGGTTCCACAGTTTGACGCTGCCTGCTGGTTCTGTGGGCTTGGCGCTGCTTGTTGGTTCCACAGTTTAATGCCGCCTGCTGGTTCTGTGGGCTTGGCGTTGCTTGCTCGTTCCACAGTTTGATGCGGCCTGCTGGGTATGTGGGCTTGGCGCTGCCTGCTGGTTCCAGTTTGATGCGTCGTGGTGGTTCTGTGGGCTTGGCGCTGCCTGCTGGTTCCAGGTTGATGCGGCCTGGTGGTTCTGTGGGCTTGGCACTGCCTGCTGGTTCCAGTTTGATGCGGCCTGGTGGTTCTGTGGGCTTGGCGTTGCTTGCTGGTTCCACAGTTTGATGCGTCCTGGTGGTCGGTGGGTTTGGCGTTGCCTGTTGGTTGCGCTGTTGGATGCGGCCTGGTCGTTCTGTGGGCTTGGCGCTGCCTGATGGTTCGACAGCTTGACACTGCTCGCAGGTTCTGGGGCTGGACACCGCTCATTTGCCTTGGCGCACCCGCTGGTTCCACCAGGGGGCTAAGGTACCTGAGGGACAGACCCAGCGAGCACCGGTCTCCACAGACGGTAAAAATCCCATCAGCTAAATCCAGGACCTCCCAGAATGAGCGCGCGTTCTCTCAGTGCAATCACCGTAACCCCCAACATGTCCCCGCCTAGACACAACTGTGTTGATACCGGACAATTAATCTCCTCGATGCAATGATAGTACCATTACGGTAAGCCGGCCCACTATAACCATAAACCAGGCCAATCTTAATTTGAATACCGCCACATTGGCACGTCAGGCCACCCACGGTGAAGAGGCCTCCACAGACCGGCGCACCCCCAGCATACCGCCGCTATCTGTGGGCGCCGAAAGCAGAACAATCAAAACAAACTCACAGAGGCCTGGTGTGCGCTGCCCATGGCCGCAATGCTGAATTCTATCGGAATTAGGTCGAGGAGACTAAAGCTAAGATTCCTTATACGTGGCATGCGCATGTGAATGTTGTATATGTGGCGTAGATATATGCCAACCCCCAACATTTGTTGGGGTTTTTCCTCCAAATTTGTGAAGGAACAGTATTGGTCTCTATGGCAAACGCATTCGCATTCGCATTCGCATTCGCATTCGCATTCGCATTTGCATGACGCACCGATGGCTACAGGGACCGATTCAGTTGCCGCATTCGCATTCGGAGGCATGGAAGCACCCCTATTCACTTAGATGCTTTTGCATTTTTTTCCGCATTCGCATGCTGCATACCGCGTGTAAGGCTAGTTTTAGCCCTGCCAAAAGGGCGTTTTTATTCAATTTTTCTTTTCAATTCTCAATCTGATTGGCTACTGTCTGTACAGGGTAGGGGAGTAACGTTTTTTCCCCCACCTGCCCAATCGGGCAAGTGATTGAATTTTCTACTTGCGCCAGTGGCAAAACTACTTTCCCAAGCCCAAGTCAGTCAATTGAAACTGAAATATGCTACTGCAGATCAGAAAAATAACGACTTGCCCGTGCAGACAGGTCACCGAGAACTTCACCTGCCCGACCAAGTAAACTAGGTGCCCCGGTCAACCGGGCAGTCCTTATTGTCCTACCCTGCATGATGATTAGACAGGCTAGCAATGCTTCCGGAACAGATCTTACGTTCGCGCTAATCCTAATTTTCAAATAATAATCAGAGCGCAAATCAAATCACTGCACCCTCACAGATTCATCAGACCATGTCCGGCGGGACGATTACCTAAAGCCCTTAGTGGCTCTGGGTCACTGTCTGGGTGAGCAACATGGCTCAGCGACTCCAGTAACGGTTCAGTGATTTCATTCATTAGCTACAGTTAGGTTATGCTCATATCCAGAGGGAAAAAAGGTCAGCGCGCTGATGGATGTGAACCACAAGGTATGCCACTCTCGTCAGCTGCGTCGTATCGTATAGGCGTATCTTGCCGTATCGCACCATAGCACGCAAACTTACCCGGATAAACATAGTTCACACCAACAATGCCCGTCACTGCCGCATTCAGGTGGCTAGCCACAACCAAGGAAAGATACATGGTGGTGGTGGCGGTGGTTTTATTAATAGTTTTGGTAGTGGTAGGTGGTGGTAGTTGGTTGATTGTTAGGAGTTTTATGTCAGGGCAACATCTAAGGTCATATCAGGAAAGGTACTGACTTGTGATAGTGGGCACTCATGGCAACTTTATAGTGCTGCCCCACTGGTAAATCAGGCTGCCGGTACCATGACCCAATATCCCACTCAGTCACATTATCCTGACACTGAGCTAACCAGTCCTTGCCCGATCCTATGAATGCCCATCAGGCTAGCAAGCGACAAGTATCAGTTTTTATAAGTCATTGGTTTGACTCGACCGTGAACCGATCTCCTGCATGCGAGGCATGTGCTCTACCGATTCGGCCACCGCACCCCGTAGGTGGCGGCGACAGTGGTGGTTTTGGTAGTGTAGTGGTCTGCACTGACCTCTCAGGCAAGTAACAACATAGACAGGTAGGCCTGGGTAGTGTGGTGATATCAGGGAGCCTAGGTGGTGTAATGGTGAGCACACTGGCCCGGAATGCAAAGAGATGTGGGTTCGAGTCCCGCTCTAGGCGCAATATTTCCCATTTTCATCACCCCCATGACACTAGTTGCCGTGACCATGATCCTATACAAGCTACGTGTTGTATGGTTGTTGAACCTACCCTGCGTATGTATGTGTTAGTGCATTGCCTGTGTGTATGTAATTGTAAGCATTAAAAGACTTACAATTCCAGGGGGACGAGTGTAGTGGTCTGCACTGACCTCTCAGGCAAGTAACAACATAGACAGTTAGGCCTGGGTAGTGTGGTGATATCAGGGAGCCTAGGTGGTGTAATGGTTAGCACACTGGCCCGGAATGCAAAGAGATGTGGGTTCGAGTCCCGCTCTAGGCGCAATATTTCCCATTTTCATCACCCCAAGGACAGTAGTGATGGTGGTAGTGATAATGGCAATTGGTGTTAGTGATAATTGTGGTGATGGTGGTGGTGATGATGGTAGTGGTGGTGGCGGTGGTGAGTGGTGGTGGTGGTGGTGGTGGTGGTGGTGAGTGATGGTGATGGTGGTGGTGGTGGTGGTGGTGGGTGTGTGAGTCTGGGGGTCATGCAAACACCAAACGTCGCGTGTACATAGGTCATCAGGACCCAACGGTCAGATGCACACGCTGTTAAGTCGTAAAGCTCGATTTATTAGTCACTACGTTCCTACCCACCTTTTGACCTTTTATCTCGAGGATAAAAACCAACTTATATTAACTATGAATATCGCGTGTTTTTTAGTCCTAAGGTCCACAAATAACATCCTGAATACTCAGGGAGACGCAATGTGCCTTAATCGGCATGTTTCTTTCAATCACAGACACGCGTCACAACCATTATGTCACACAGGCTCCCCGACCCACCAAATCCAGTTCAAGCCCACGTGTGCATGCCGATCATTATTGCGATAATGTAAGACTACACGCTGACGACTTCACCACCCCACGTGCTGTGTTGAAAGGGTTTTACGTTCTAGCAACATCTGAGGTGATTGCAGGATAGTCCGGCCCACGCTCCCTCATCCAAGCTGATCGCGGAGATACAATCAAGAGTTTTGTCGTTTGTATACACCGGTATATACGACCAGACGGGATGACCGAATGAGAGTCCGTCTCCCGTTTTGGTAGATCGTGGGATTCGAACTCACTGGTTCGAACCCTGGTCGAGTTAACCACTGACTTAACAATTGATACTTATCGCTTCCTGGCCAGGCGCTTGACATTATTAGGATAGGACAGGGACTGGTTGGCAGTGTCAGCCAACCTGTATAGAGGGCCGGTTTCCATAAACTACTCACCGCGCTAGTTCACCTCGTCCAGGTCATGGGGGCGGACATCAGAAATGGTGACACTCGGCTTAGATTATGTCAGGGCACCAGCATGGAACTTTGTGTGTGTGGGGGGGGGGGGGGGGGGGGGGGGGGAGAGGAAAGGGAGGAACGAGAGGGGAGCATAGGAGATGACACGACGGGTGGGAGGAGGGGAACAGGAGGGGGGGGGGGGGGAAGGAGGGGAAGGTCAGGAGAGGAGGAGAGAGAGGAGAGGAGAGGAGAGGAGAGGAGAGGAGGAGGAGAGGGGATGAGCAGAGGACGAGGAGGGGCAGAGGGAGGGGAGAGGGAGGGGGTGGAGGAGGGGACGAGGAGGGGAGAGGAGGGGAGAGGAGGAGAGGGAGGGTTGAGGGAGGGGAGGAGAGAGAGGAGGACGGAGAGGGGAGGGGAGGGGAGGGGAGTGGAGGGGAGGGGGAGGGTGAGGGGAGGGGGTGAGGGAGAGGAGGGAGGGGAGGGGAAGGGAGGGGGAGGGGAGGGGAGGGTGGAGGGGAAGAGTGGAGGAGAGAGAAGAGAGAGGAGAGGAGAGGAGAGGAGAGGGGGAGGAGGAGGAGAGGGAGAGGGAGGGGAGAGGAGGGCGAGCGGAGGGGGAGAGGGAGGGGAGAGGAGAGGGAGGGGGGATGGGGAGAGGCGAGGAGAGGAGAGGAGAGGGAGGAGAGAGCGGGGGAGGGGAGGGGAGGGGAGGGGAGGGGAGGGGAGGGGAGGGGAGGGGAGGGGAGTGGAGGGGAGGGGAGTGGAGGGGAGTGGAGGGGAGGGGAGGGGAGCGGAGCGGAGGGGAGGGGAGGGGAGGGGAGCGGAGGGGAGGGGGCGTACTGGACGAAGCCCGCCAGAGGGCGTGCTGGTGAGTGAGTCATTCAGGGTTTCACGTCCTAGCAACATCTGAGATCACTGAGTGGTGGATGCGTGCTGAGGTTTCCACCAAGATCAAAACTAGTGACGGTAATTTGGGGTTTCGCGTCCTAGCAACATCTAAGGTTATATATACATGGACTTGCACCAAAGTGTGTCAATGCGCCCTCCTGGTGGGTGATATTCTTGTGCTGTCCCACCCTGGCCCCATATCCCACTCAGTCCGATATATGTTGACACTGAGACAATAAGTCCTTGCTGTATCTTTGTAACTAACGTTCCATATAAGGTGAGGCAATAATGGTAATCACCTATTGTGTTTGCGTGTGTGAGTGTTTTTTTTTTTTTTTTAAAGTCATTGATTCGACTATGGTGGGAATCGAACCCAGAAGCTCAAACCGGAAGCAGCCAACAAATCACACCCCATCCCAGTGAAGCGAAATGCTTTTGCACCCCCAATGGCTTCAGTTAAAGCTGCAGAGTTCGATGAAAACATTAAATTTTCAAAACCAAAACAGTGATCTAGATTTGATTCTACATATCTAACTTAGATTAGAGTGCACTTATCAAACATTTGTCACAACATAGAGCGAAATCCCAAGCTAATTTAATAAAAACCTATGGGTGTGTTTTCCCAAATTAATTTAGTATGTTTGCACTTCAAATATCTCAAATAAGTTAGCCATTTAAGATAAAAGTTACTTAAAACTAAAGTAAGATAGATTATAATGATCAACCTAATATATTTATCTCAGAAAATGACAGAAACTGATATCCATCGGACTAGGCAACTTTAATAACTGCTCCCTCATCGCGGAGCTGGAGCTGGAGCTGGCGCTGGCGCTGGCGCTGGCGTTTGCTTTTTCCCCCATTCTTTTAAATCCTTGGCGCAAATGACTTCTTTCCCATCTAATCTATACACAAACTTGACAGATAAGGTTAATTTTTAACAAAGATAAGTCTTAACGGCCCATAAGAACAGGCAGTTGTAGGCACAGTTAATAGCGTTCCAGAAATGAATAATGCTTGCGTCAGTCCAATCCCGTTTTAATCTGAAAATCGCGTTATCCCACCATAATATCCACGGAGCAGAATTCCATTATTTCATTTGATCCCTCTACCACTCAGAATCATCTATCTGGCAATCTCACTAATCCGACATTACAGACCAGGAACAAAGTAGTCTGCATTACCGAGGGTTTACTGTACACGTGATAATCTATATACAATTATATAAATTGTGTGGCGCGAGGGGGGCCCACTCGTACACAGCTCCTAACAGCGGGGGATGGGGGGGGGGGGCACTCCACCAATGCGCCAATGGAGGAAGTAGCAAAGTATATATGTTCCCTTAGCATTTATACTTGTATAATGCGTTATACATCACATAAACTGGCAACGGTAAACATGGCAATTGGCATTAAGCTATTTGAGGGTGTTGGCATGCCTCCGTGTGTGTGTGAAGGGAGTGTGTATGGAGGAAGGGGTAAAGGGGGTGGATGGGGTGAAGGGTGCTACACCAGGGTCACTCCCCGGCAGGTTTGAGGCAATCCAGACGCCACAAAATTATACATGATTTTTGGAGTGCTTATCGCCCTCGTAAACAAAGCTCCGTCTGCGCTCACTGGGAAGCTGTCGACGAACAGTCACGTGACCCGGTCTGCGGGGCACTGTGTGACCTCCAGGCTACTCTCCTTACCCACCCACCCTCCTTACTTCGGCCACACGCGCATCTAATTGTGGCATTCACTACACATTTGCCGCTCTCAAACTACTTCCCCACCTCACTCCTTAAGGAGCAATTAAAAATACATGGACAAGTCTAGAATAACAAGATACTGAATTACTACTATTATTATTCAATATTATTACTAATAATATTTATTATGTTTATCTCGGAAAGTTGGTGGAAACTCAAAAACATCGGACTATGCAACTTTTAAAGTTTCACAGTCCAATGGTTTTGAGATTTAGCCTTTTTTTTTAAAGATAAATATATTAGGTTGATTGCTATGATTTATCTTACTTTATTTGAAGTAACTTTTATTTTAAATGGCTAAGTTTTAAGATATTTGAAGTGCAAACATCATACATGTCAAATTAATTTTAGCAAGCATGCGAAAACTCTTGACACCAATTTGCAATAACCGGTTCTTTTAATTAAATTACCTCAGTATTCCCTTCTGTGTGGCACCAAATGCTTACTAATTGCATCAGTGTCGAAGTTATATATATATAGACTCAAATCTAGGTCAAGTGTTTTGGTTTTTAAAACGTTGATGCTCTCACCGGACTATGCCGCTTTAAAGCAGCTGGAAGAGAGTGGTCGGGGAGTAGTTGGTACAGCGCGCCCAGTGGGTGCAGGAGGGGAAGGCGGCGGGCAGACAGACGTCCCGGCCCCATCTGTTTACGGACTGACCCGCCCGCACCCACCCGTACCCACCCAGTCGATACGCAAATATGTTTTCACATCCTCATTCCCTCATTCCCCTCAGAGCGTGGCGGATCTTCCGCGCAGGCAGGCAGGCAGGCAGGCAGGCAGGCAGGCAGGCAGGCAGGCAGGCAGGCAATCAGATAGGCAATCAGGCAATCAGGCAGGCAATCAGGCAGGCAATCAGGCAATCAGGCAGGCAATCAGGCAATCAGGCAGGCAGGCAGGCAGGCAGGCAGGCAGGCAGGCAGGCAGGCAGGCAGGCAGGCAATCAGGCAGGCAATCAGGCAGGCAGGCAGGCAGGCAGGCAGGCAGGCAGGCAGGCAGGCAGGCAGGCAGGCAGGCAGGTCGAAACGAGGCCAGAGCCTGGGGGGAGGCGAGGGCGGGTGGAGAGTTCCGGGTGCGATGACTCCTTGCATGTTAGCAGCGGCCGCTTATTACTAATATTAGTTATACACCGGCCACGGTGGCCGAATCGGTAGAGCACGGGCCCCGTGTGCGGGAGATCGGGAGTTCGGTTCTGGTCGAGTCAAACCAATAAGTTATAAAATTGATACTTGTCACTTCCTAGCCTGGTGCTTCGTATTAATAGGAAAGGGCAAGGACTAGTTAGTTCAGTGTCAGGATAATGTGATTGAGTGGGATATCGGGTCATGGTGCCAGCAGCCTGATTTCCCAGTGGGAAGCACAAGTTGGTACCCGTCCTGATATGACCTGAGATGTTGCCAGGATGTAAAACTACAACAAACAACAACCATCTTAGAAACAGAGCTGTTGGGAAATCAGGCCTGTCTGATGAAATAGCTCCAATCACCCATGACCATTAAACAAATGGTGCAGTAGGAACATTGGGCCTGTTTGACAGCACCGATCATCCATGACCATTCCACAAACAGCACTGCTGGAAAGTGTGGCCTGTCTGACCAAACAGCGCTGTGGGGAAGTGAGGCCCGCCTGACCAAACAGCACCAATCACCCATGACCATCTTACAAACAGTGCTGTGGGGAAGTAAGGCTTGTCTGACCAAACAGCCCCAATCACCCATGACCATCTTACAAACAGTGCTGTGGGGAAGTCAGGCGTGTCTGACCAAACAGCACCAATCACCCATGACCATCTTACAAACAGCGCTGTGGGGAAGTAGGCTCCGCTGGTGGACCAAACAGCACCAATCACCATGACCATCTTACAAACAGAGCTGTGGGGAAGTCAGGCTTGTCTGACCAAACAGCACCAATCACCCATGACCATCTTACAAACAGCACTGTGGGGAAGTCAGGCTTGTCTGACCAAACAGCACCAATCACCCATGACCATCTTACAAACAGAGCTGTGGGGAAGTAAGGCTTGTCTGACCAAACAGCACCAATCACCCATGACCATCTTACAAACAGCGCTGTGGGGAAATTAGGCTTGTCTGACCAAACAGCACCAATCACACATGACCATCTTACAAACAGAGCTGTGGGGAAGTAAGGCTTGTCTGACCAAACAGCACCAATCACCCATGACCATCTTACAAACAGCGCTGTGGGGAAGTCAGGCCTGTCTGACCAAACAGCACCAATCACCCATGACCATCTTACAAACAGCGCTGTGGGGAAGTCAGGCCTGTCTGACCAAACAGCACCAATCACCCATGACCATCTTACAAACAGCGCTGCGGGGAAGTCGGGCGGGATAATTCACGGGGATTTGAGAGTCGCTAATGCATTGATGTATTTCTGAAGGAAGCCTTTGACGAGGCAAGTCTTTGAGGAGCATACTGTGCGCACTGAAAGCTCCGACACCCGCACCCCGCACCACCTCCCACGGCTGGCTAATTCCATTCTGGTCTAATTAGCCACAGTGGCTTTCTTCCTTTAACACAGTGGCGCTCATATTGAAGGATAAAAAGTAAACCGACACTTCAAATCCAGATATGCTGAGCGTGTAAGTGTGCTGGTGGATGGGGGTGTACGCAGCTGGGAGGTGCGGGAAGAGCGCTAATTCCAGATTTATTTCATCCTCCCAAGAGTTTAATACACTGTACAAAGGGAGTGTGTCTAAAACAAGTCTTGAAAGACCCGAGTTGGATTTACTTAACGATGAGCAGCTCCTTTTAGCAAAATGCAAGCGGGACATTATAATTTATATAAATGAATTATATGTATATAATAGCATGTGTGTATCATTTGTTTGTTGTTGTTTTACGTCCTAGCAACATGTAAGGTAATATCAGGATGGGTACCGACTTGTAACAGTGCGCACTCAGGGCGACTTTATAGTGCTGCCCCACTGGGAGACCAGACCGCCAGCACCATGACCTGATATTCCACTCAGTCACATTATCCTGACACTGAGCCAACCAGTCCTTGCCATATCCTAATAATGCCGACTGCCTGGCTAGGAAGTGACAAGTATCAATTTTTAAGTCACTGGTTTGACTCGACTAGGGTTCGAACCCACGATCCCATGGTCTACCAACACAGGAGACGGACGCTCTAACTCATACGGCCATCCCGTCTGGCTGTGTGTATCATCGTGTTGCCATCTGTCTGGGAGTGTCTGGGATTGAATGAGGGAGTGTGTAGGGATACATGGGATAGCGTGTAGGGATGTGTCGGGGAGTACGTAGGGAGGTGTGAGGGAGTGCATAGGGATGTGTGTAGGGATATATGGGGGAGTGCGTAGGGCTGTTTGGGGGATTATGTAGAGCTGTGTGGGGGAGTGTGTAGGGCTGTTTGGGGAGAGTGTGTTGGAAGAGTGTGTAGGGCGGTGTGTAGAGGAATGTGTAGGGAGTGTGTAGGGTTGTGTGTGGGGAGTGTGTAGGGCTGTGGGGGGAGTGTGGGGAGTGTGGGGAGTGTGTATGGCTGTGTGGGGGAGTGTGTAGGGATGTAGGGGAGTGTGTAGGGATGTTGGGGAGTTGTGATGTGTGGAGAGGGCTGTGTGGAGTGTGTAGGGCTGTGTGGGGAGTGTTAGGGGAGTGGGTAGGGTGTTGTGTAGGGCTGTGTGGGGGAGTGTGTAGGAGTGGGTAGGGGAGTGTGTAGGGCTGTGTGGGGGAGTGCGTAGGGCTGTGTGTGTGAGTGCGTAGGGCTGTGTGGGGGAGTGTGTAGGGCGTGTGTTTGGGGTGTATGGCTGTGTTGGGGAGTGTGTAGCGCTGTGTGGGGGTGTAGGGATGTGTGTGGGGGGGAGGATGTGTGGGTGTGTGTGTAGGGATGTGCGGGTGGGTGTGTAGGGCTGTGTGGGGGAGTGTGTAGGGCTGTGTGGGAGTGTGTAGGGCTGTATGGGGGAGTGCATAGGGTTGTGTGGGGGAGTGTGTAGGACTATGTGGGAGAGTGTGTAGGGATGTGTGGGGGAGTGTGTAGGGATGTTTGGGGGGGAGTGTGGTGAACTACATGTGTGTGAGGGGGGGGGGGGGTTATTGGCGGAAGGATCAGTTGGCGTCCTGAGACGACCCTTAATGGTAACCTATACCAACGCCTCGTGACAGCTTACCAACAAATCGCCAACTATCCGGTTTTAATTAGGGATAGACGAGTAGGGCGCTGGTAGGCTCAGGGTCAGGGAGAGTGAGAGGGAGAGTGTGAGGGAGAGTGAGAGGGAGAGGGAGTGGGAGGGAGAGGGAGAGGGAGAGAGGTAGGGAGATGGGAGAGAGACAGATAGAGTGGGGGAGGAGGGAGTGGATGGGAGTGGGAGAGGGAGAGGGAGAGAGGAGTGATGAGAGGGAGAAGGAGAGGCGAGGGAGAGGGAGGGGGAGAGGGAGGGGGAGGGGGAGAGGGAGGGGGAGTGGGAGAGGGAGAGGGAGAGGGAGAGGGAGAGGGAGAGGGAGAGAGAAGTGAGGGAGAGGGAGAGAGAAGTGAGGAGTGGGGAGAGGGAAGAGGGGGTTATATATATTTAATTTTATATATTTGTTTAATATATATTTTATTATATATATTTATTATATGGTATATTTGATACATTATGTAAGAATAAAGCTCTGGCTCGCCCTGAACATGAATGTGCATGCCGTGTGTTGAGAGCATGGTGGTTGCAAATTAATTTCAACCCCTGCTTAATAAATGATGCCCTGAGCTGAGTGCGGCCCGGGTTGTCAGGTTCCTCTGTGCATTGCACAGTATATGTAATCTATAAAAGTACCCCAGTGGACACCGGGGAGGCAGCTACTAAGCGAAGGGAGAAGGAAGCACGTGAGGTACCAGCAATTTTAACCTACTTATTCAGGATAAAAATGAACTTTCAATACAATGGATACTATGATTTTCCCGTAACGGTACACCAACGGGATAGACGTGGCAGGGCGTGGTGGGTGGGCCCTAGCCCACGTCTACCCGAGGCTTCTACCTCGGGAAAACAACAGTTATCCATCATCTATACCCAGGTAAGATTCGTATAACTATACTATTTTACCTCGGTATACAGCCTCAGGCTAGCCTCAGGCTAGGGAGACCTTTACATAATTCATTTTTATCCTTAATATCATCCATTCTTATATAATATTCAACGTTTTTGTTCTCACCTATTCTTGTTAGTTGGCGAGCAGGCGCTTTGCAATGCCGGTAGGCTTTTCTAGTCGCTTGTTGTAATGTTTTGCAAACGACTTAGCCGTCTTCCAGCCTGCATGCGCTAGTATTCTTTTCACAGAAATACCTAGCAACCGTGCCTTGGAGACCATGGCACCTCTAGTTGAGTGGGATGAGTATTTGCTCGTATCCACTCCAGCCAATTTCAACACCGTAATTGTCCATCTGGCAAGGGTGTCTCGTGAAATTGCCTTATGTGGCTTTATAAAGCTCACTAATAGTTGTTGTGATGCACGTAAATCCTTTGTCTTAGATATATAAGCCCGTATGGCTGACACAACACATAATTTCCGATCACTCGGAAAACAGTCTAAGTGAACCGTAGATAAAGGGTCACCTAACGTGTTCGATTTAAGCAATTGTGCTAAATCAAACGTAGCTTGTTTCTTGTCTATTTCTAATCCAGTTAAAGACAAAGCAACAATCGTCTGTCCTCTGTGTCCGGTTACTAATAATAACAGGACCGCGACCTTAAAACCTAATTGTTTTAAATCTAACCACGAGTTGTGAGGCCAAGCCTGAAACAACTTAAATACTACAGACACATCCCAAAACCGACTATACTTTGGTTTTGGAGGATTCCTTTGATAAATTGAACGAAGTAAATATCCAAGAACATAATGTTTTCCAACTGTTTCACCATCAATTCTCGGTAATATGATTGATAACGCACATCTTGCCGCATTAATCGACCCAAAGGATAGTCCCTCATCCTCTAGAGAACGAAGAAAACGAGCTACTTGTGAAATTGTTGGATTTGTTGGCTTAACTTTCATTAACAAACAATGTACACCCCATTTCTTTAAATAGGATGTGTACATTTTGACAGTTCCTGGCCTCCAGGCATCAGCTACTATCCTATTCTCAGTAATTTTGTCCAATCCAAATTGGCGCAGCTGGTTCCTTAGAAAAGGAATGCCAATAGGGGCGTCGTTGACACGTCGCCGTGAACCACTAACGGTCCGTGGTGTGTCAGATTCCCGAGTTTTCTTGGGAATCGTATATGTTCTTTTGCCAGTTGTGAAACTGCTGGCAGCCAAGGGCACCACCAGTATCGCATGTGTCCTTTCCAGACCGATTTTCCTGACAACTCGGCTGATAATGCTAAACGGTGGGAAAATATAAAAATAATTATTTTCCCAGGTAATAGCAAATGCATCTACCTTCCAAGCCTCCGGTTCAGGATGCCAAGAAACATAACAAGGTAATTTGTTATTATTTCGTGATGCAAATAAGTCAACTTCAGGTGTACCCCATTTTTCACAAATGAAATTAAACAAAGGTGTAGAGAGAGACCATTCTAAATGGTCATGGAAATTTCTACTTTTATAGTCTGCAAGTGTATTTTGTGACCCTGGAATATGCGCTACAGTCAGCCAAACTTGTTGAGCCTGTGCCCAGTTCCAAATCAGTTTAGACAACTGATTGCAAGGCTTTGATTTGGTTCCACCCATGTTACGAATATATGCCATGGCAGTAGTATTATCAGTTAGTATTCTAACTTGTGATTTATGTATCTTTACTAAACTACATAAGCCCAGATAAATAGCACGCAATTCTAGTGCATTAATATGGTCTGATTTTTCATCATCAAGCCATCTACCTCCTGTTGTGACCCCATCTCGATGAGCTCCCCAACCTTCTAACGAAGCATCAGTAGTAATTACCGTATTAGGTTCCGCCATGCGGATTGGATTTGGTGAACTTGCTATGTGTTGCATCCACCATGCAATATCCTGTAGCCCTTCTTGCGAAATAAACATCTTTCGCTCAAAATTCCCTTTAGTTCGTGTTAACGGT
>CM059186.1:48918701-48981317 GCA_030323885.1 Branchipolynoe longqiensis
TGTGGATGTGGGCAGTGTGTGGATGTGGGCAGTGGGTGGATGTGGGCAGTGTGTGGATGTGTGCGGGTGTGGGCAGTGTGTGGATGTGGGCAGTGTGTGGGTGTGGATGTGGGCAGTGTGTGGATGTGGGCAGTGTGTGGGTGTGGATGTGGGCAGTGTGTGGATGTGTGCAGTGTGTGGATGTGGGCAGTGGGTGTGGATGTGGGCAGTGTGTGGATGTGTGAAGTTTGTGGGTGTGGGAAACTTGTGTGCTGGTAGTTGTTAAATGTTTTAAAACTAATTTTCTTTTTAGAGTGTTGTTCTTTTTATTCTATTTAACGGAAGTGTGGGGGGGGGGGATACTGTGTTATTGAATTGAGCTGACAGTAAATGCCATTTTGTCAAAGCAGGCAAATTAAAGGGAGTGGTGTCTGGTCTTTATTTAACCCAGTGCCACTGTGAACAAACAGTGCCGTCTACTCTACACACCGTGCAAACTTGTTAAAGTTGCATAATCCAAGCAAAGCATAATATTTTCAAAACCAAAGCACTCATCTCGATTTGATTCTACTCATATTCAGCATAAGTCGTTGTGTATGCTTTAATCGTCTTCTTGCTGCACAGAAGGCATATTAACGGGGACAAAATATGGACAAAATAAGTTGGGTAAAGATTCAGCATGTCGGTGTGCCCATCGAATTTATTTTGCGCGCTTTCACTTCAAACTTGTCCTGAATTAGCCATTTACGCAATAAATCACCTCGGATCAGACTCAAAGGCTTTGGGGATCGTGCTTTTAGTATTGCTGCCCCGAGACTGTGGAATGCTCTGCCAGGATATATCACAGATTGTAAATCTGTTGGTGTTTTTAAAAAAGGTCTTAGGACACATGTGTTTAAATCTGCTTTTAACTAGGTGAAATTTATTTTCCTGTATTTTTGTTTGTTATGTAAAGCGCCTGAGAATGGCTTGCTGAATCGGGCCCTATATCAATGTTTTATTATTATTATTATTATTAGTAGTAGGATAATGATCAGTTTAATATAGTTATCTGTAAAAAATATCATACTGCTTTAAGACCCAGCTCTAACTGGACCGATTAGCGGATTACACAAAAGATGGTTCGTCTGTTGTTGTGACGGGGTGTTTGTTGGATGTACGCTTAAAGCTGCATAGTCCGATTAAAACAACATAATTGTCAAAAACAAAGCAATTATCTAGATTTGATATCTAACTTAGATACTGGTACACTTATCAAACTTTTGTCACCACTGTCTTGTATTCAGAATTTCGATAAGGAGACCAAAATCAACTTCGCATATTTTCACTTCAAATATCTCCAAAGTTAACCCTTTAATATAAAATAGAATATAGATCCTATTGATCAAGGTAATTACATTTTTTTAATAATAAATATGATAGAAACTCAAATCCATTGGATTATACAACTCTAATATAATCAGAGCCAATACACACACACACACACACACACACACACACACACACGCACGCATACGAACACACGCGCACACACACACACACGCACGCACGCGCACGCGCGCGCCCCCACCCACCACCCACTACCGGGCGCGGTGGCCGAATCGGTTCCCGGTCGAGTCAAACCAATGACTTATAAAATTGATACTTATCATTTCCTAGCCTGGCGCTCAGCATTATTAAGATAATGCAATGACTGGTTTGCATAGTGTCAGGATAATGGGACTGGTTGGGATATTGGGTCTTGGTGCTGGTGGCCTAGTCTCACAGTGGAGAAGCAATATAAAGGCCAAGTCACACCTACCCGGACGAGCCCCGGATTTTAAACCGGACCACTCCTCCGGACCACCCCGGATAAAATCGCTATTTTTGGGCGTTTTTGCCACGGTCTACCCACGGACCACAGCACGGACAACCCCCAGACTACCCGGTGTAGCCATGGATTAGTCCCGGATCAGCCCCGGACGACCCCCGGACTACTCCCGGATAGCCCGGAGTATAAAATGACACAGACGGACAACACACGGACTGCCCGGATGAGTCACGGATCACACACGGATGATGCCGGTTAACCCCAGATTGCAATATTCCCCGGATCACCCCGGATGTTTTAAACATTTAAAAACATCCGGGGCTGACCCTGGATGATGCCGGATCACCAAGGACCAGCCACGGATCACCAAGGACAGCCACGGACGACGCCGGATCGCCACGGACCACGCCGGATCACGGGTCGGGTCTCGTCCGGCCCCTGACCCGGGTAGGTGTGACTTGGGCTTAAAGTCGCTATGACTGAGTGTGCGCTGTCACAAGTCGGTACCCATCCTGATATGACCGTAGATGTTTCCAGGACATAAAACTCAAACAAACAAGCAAGCAAACAAACAAACAAACAAACAAACAACCAACCACCACCACCACCACCACCACCACCACCACCACCACCACCACCACACAGAGTAAAGTAAAAATACTAGTTTAATCCCTGTAATGTTAATCCTGTGGAACCCTGTAGAGTGCCACATAGAGGTTATTACATCATCGGCCAAACCCGTTGGGGGGGCGCAGGGCCCTGGGGAGGGGGGGGGGGTCACGTGTAATGCCCAGCTTTAAAGCTGCATAGTCCAATTTAGCTTATATTGCTGCACAGAAGGGGGGTTTAATAGAACCGGTTGTTACTGCCTATGTTTTTGATGTGCTTGCCAAAATTAATTTAGCATTGTTTTTATTTCAAATATCTCCAAAGTTATTCATTTAAAATAAAAGTTACTTTAAAATAAATTAAAATCGATTATAGCAATCATCCTAATGTTTTTATCTCAGAAAATTGCTAAAACCATCGGACTATGCAACTTTGACAGTGAATCCGAGTTATATTTTCCCTTTAACGGTCAGGATGGCATGTTAGTTGTTACATGGGAAACAGCATCGCTACCAGTTAATTAGGGTTTGGTGTCCTACAAACATATAAGGTCATACCAGCACGGATACCGACTTGTGACAGCACGCACTCATGGCGAATTTATACTGTGCTGCCCCTCTTGGAGACCGTTTCCACAGCACCATGGCACGGTACCTCATTCAGTCACCGTATCCGGGCCGTGAGCAAACCAGCCTTTGCCCTATCCTAGTAACGTCGAGTGCCAGGATAGGTAGTGATAAATATCAATTTTGTATGTCATTGGTTTGACTTGGGACCGGAATTTGAACCTAGGACCTTCCACATGGGAACCCGGCCCTCTTAGCAATTCGTCCGGTAGGAGCTACCACCGACTGTATGTATGTCTATGTGTATGTATGTAATGTATGTATGTATGTATGTATGTATGTATGTCTGTATATCTACCTGTCTGTATGTCTATCTACCCGTATGTCTATCTGTCTGTATGTCTATCTACCTGTATGTATGTCTGTCTTTATGTCTATCTGTCTGTCTGTGTCTGTCTGTCTGCCTGTACGTACGTATGTCTGTCTGTATGTCTGTCTACCTGTATGTAAATCTGTCTGTATGTCTATCTGTCTGTCTCTGTCTGCCTGTCTCTGTCTGTCTGTCTGTGTCTGTCTGTCTGTCTGTCTGTCTGTCTGTCTGTCTGTCTCTCTGTCTCTCTGTCTGTCTGTCTGCCTGGTGGCCGGTTGGACAAGTTAAAGCTAAGCATTAATTAGATTCAGGAATATTAGGCAACCAGAAATAGAGACCGGACTGACATGCCTTATTTCAAACATCACTTTCTTCTGGTGAACATGGAATGAACTATTAAGTAGCGCTGCAGAATGGAGGAAGCTGGTTCTTACGGCATTGTTCTTACATGTATTTTGGCGCGTCTTTGTACACACGTGACTTCTTAGAATAGCCTTGAGCCTGGGAACTCAGGTTCATACTGGTAACCAGCTGCAGCTAAGGTACTGCTTCAGTCACGATATTTATTTGATGTGGTTAGCCATTAAACTAATGTGGGGATCATAATCAACCAATGGTATTCGTGATATTTTCATTAAAGTTGCATAGTCCGTTTTCTGTTATTTAAAAAATATATATATATTAGGTGGATCGTTACAATCTACAGTAAACTATTTTGATTGAACTTTGAATGGTTAAGTTTGGAGATATTTGACATGGGAAAAAAAGAGCAAAATTACATGTGGTATGCCGACAAAAATGCCAACGTAGGCTTCAGCAGTAACACTAACAGTTCTATTAAATTGACTAAGTGTGCCATTATCTAAGTCGGATATGTAGGACCAGAATCTAGGTCAGTGTTTGTGTGAGTGTTCTGAAATTATTGGGTTAATTTCATTTCGTAAATTGTGTTTATTTAGTATGTGCGAGGTGATTTGTTACTAAACCGTGGCCGGTGCCCTCTTGTCTTCACTGGTTGTCGGAACTGGTCTCTGTCACTGACTATTCATGAGGCCCCGACCTTCCAGCAACCAGCAATACCGCTCTTACAGATTGCATAAATCTCATTTCTGCTTACCCAGATGTAAAATTGCCGCTTCCACCACCAGCACCACCACCACCACCACCACCACCACCACCACACATTCCCTCTCTCTTTCTCTTTCCCCTCCGCCTTCACTTCTTACCTCTCCCTCTTCCTCTTCCCCTTCCTCTTCCTCTCCCTCTTCCTCTTCCTCTTCGTCTTCCTCTTCCTCCCTCCAACTCCTTCCTTCCCTCCCCCCCCCCTCTTCTCCCCCGTTCCTCTTTCCCTCCAACAAGGCAACTTTAATCAGAGTGATTCTGCAGTCGCTGCTTTTTGTGTTTTTGTGTGTGTTTTGGTCCTTCCCTTGGGCGGTATAAATATTTGGCCGAGCCTGGTAGTACGATGGCCTCGTGGTACTAATAGTGACACAATATTCTGCTTTCCTGTACGCACGTGTAATGGTTTTGAGTGCGTCTCTGGAATGATTTCAAATATGTGGTGTCAGTCATCCACTCATGGGAGTCATGTATGTCTACAACTATGTGAAGAGCCCGTCCTGATATGACCTTCTATGTTGCCGGGACGTAAAACTCCAACAACCAACCAACTATATAAAGATCGTCTTGGGTGTTGTTTTTTTGTGTGTCTTATATTGTATTTATATTGTATTTGTTATGGTGATGTAATAATTGAATCATATTAAATGTGTAGAAATATATACTTGGTGTATGGATAATTGAGGGCGATGGATGACAGTGAAATTATATAGTTTTACACGCACACACACACAACCACACACACACGCACACACACACACAACCACACACACAAACACTGTTGTGACTTCACCTGTCAATAGTGTTGTCACTCGGCGAAGTAGAGAGCCAGAAAGTACCTGGTGTGCATTAATAAACAGTCACTACCGGATATGGACTCTGAAATGATTGTTGACTTCTGTGAAGCCAACAATCATTGCAAAAAGTGACATATCAAACTAAACACCGGGGGCTATTTTGCGTTGTGATGGATATGACCATAGAGACTGTGTTATGAAGAATGTTGGGCATGTAATGCTATCTGACACCAGAGAGCGTGTATATAAACAGATGAGAGGGACAACTCTCATACTAGACCATGTAACACCTGCCGACTGTGGCGCTCCAAGTGGTGGTTGTTGAACAGTTTACACATATGGGCAAACTCAAGGCATTGTCAATGGCAGTGAGCAATCTTCAGAGACAAAAAGTTAAATATCTCTAAAACTACAACACCTAGAAACAAACTGATTGGAATACACATAGAAAACATGTTTACCAAAAACATTATATTAAATTGATATGGTTAGGGTTCTGGATTTCTATTAATTTGGAATAAAACTGACATTTTTCACTACGCGTACGGCAAACTCAATGCATTGTCAATGGCGGTGAGCAATCTTCATACAGAAAAAGTGAAATATCTCTAAAACCACACCATCTAGAAACAAATCGCTTTGTACACATATAGAAAACATACTCAACGAATAGATTATATTAAATTTATAAGGTTAGGGTTCTGGATTTCTATTAATTTTGAATAAAACAAATGTTTTGCACTGCACGTACTGTCAAACTCAAAGCTTGTTCAACAATAACCGCCAGGATCGCCACTGTAGCCTATGTTACTGATTTTCGCGGGAGTTGTCCCTCTCATCTGTTTATATACACGCTCTCTGCTGACACTTGCATAAAAGATTCACCGCTGACTGTGTTCAGAGGTGAATAGCCACCCTCTGTAAAAGTTGGTGAAAATGTGTTTAAGGCCATCATCCCCACCTTATGTTGATCAAAATTCAATAGCTACAGTACGATTGTATATGTTTTCTCTCCACATAATGCTTTCCAGAGTGTTCAAATCATACTAAAGCAAGGCATGATGACACAAAATCAGTTTGAATTGATAAAAGTCCATGAAGTAAATATGCCATGTTTGAATGAATTGGCTCACCACCTCACTTGCTGTTGACAGTCAGCCAGGGAGCATTCATTATCTTCAGATGCCTGTTCTCTGGTGTCTAGTTAGAAGTGTTTCTACCGCCTGCTGCTGTGTGTTATAATAATGACTACTCCCTGACCTACACTGGATTATTACCCATGATCCTCTTAACTTCTTGCCACTCTACCACAATGGCTGCCATCTGGATATGTGTGTTCTGTCGAATCAAACTTTTAAGTTCATTTATCTACTGTATTTAATCTACTCATCAGTTCAAAAGTTGTGGGTAAATATAAAAAGGTATGTGAGGATTATATTTTGCTTCTTAAATTAAGAATTGATGTGCTCCTTTCATTTACCGAGCCAGTTTTTCTAATGCAAGGTCCATACAGGGCCTGGACAGTCTTGAATGGTATTGAACTTCATTTGCCCCATTTCAAAGCCTTGAAAAGACTTGAATTTAAAGTTGCATAGTCCGATGGTTTTGAGTTTCTGACATTTTCTGAGATACATACATTAGGTTGATCGTTATTATGTACCTTACTTTAGCTTGAAGTAACTTTTATTTTAAGTGGCTAACTTTTGAGATATTTGAAGTGGAACCATACAAAATTAATTTTGGCAACCATGCCAAAACTATGACCCCATAGGCTTCTGCAATAACAGGTTCTATTCAATTGCCTCGGTATTCCCTTCTGTGTGGTGACAAATGTTTAATAAGTGCACCAGTATCTAAGTTAAACATGTAGAATCACATTTAGATAATTGTTTTGGTTTTGAAAATTTTATATTTTGATCGGACTATACAGCTTTAACCTATTTTGGGTAATTAGTCTTGAAAAGCCTTGAATTCCATTAAACTGTCCCCACTGATGTAAATTAGTCTGAAATCACCATTTACCATCGTTGTTTTTTCATTAAATCCCAATGAAATTAGTCTTGAATTCCTATAAAAAAACAGCCTTGAAATAGCCTAGAATTCCATATCTTCACATGTGTATGGACCTTGTAGGTACGGGGTGAATCTTGTATCTACACGACACTGACCGCTGTTTACGCTTGTTGCAGTTACGGAGTCGTGGTCTGGGAGCTGCTGACTGGGGAGACGCCATACAAGGGCATCGATACGCTGGCGGTGGCGTACGGAGTGGCCGTCAGCAAACTCACCCTCCCAATACCGTCAACATGTCCTATTGCATTCAAAAACCTTTTAGAACGTGAGTAACTCTTCCTTTCACCACAGAAGAGAACCTCTATGGAATTCATCTTTATGGTAGAAATAGATTACATACATATTCTGTGATATTTCTATATTGCAAGACAATTATTCATGAGTGGAGAATATATATAAAAGCAAATAATTTCAATATAAGTCTATAAACCAATTAATTATATAGCATACTATTCTATTTGTCCTTTGTAGGAGATATATATAAAACTAGGTTACTTTTGTAATTTAACAGACGCTCTCCAATATTGTATTTTAGGCATCACAACACAAACACCAAACATCGACAAATCCTTCTGAGAGGTATCTTCATTGATTGGTATTTGACTGAAAAGAGTGAACAGTGGAATGTTTATCCATTTTGGCACAATTAAAATAGGATTATAAGCAACTACAGAGGCAAGGAACAATATAGAACCTGCATAGTGGTACATTTGTACTTCCTATCACTCTCCCAACACAACTCTAGTGATATTAGCAATTAGATTATGGAAAGATCAGCTGGAGAGCAATTGTCATGAGTGCATGCTGCCCTTCCTGATCCACGAGCAGCTCGTTTAAGCCATGCCGAGGTTAGTAAGCTGTGCTTGTGTTGCAGAATGTTGGAACCCGGAGCCACACGAGCGACCGACATTCGCAGAGCTCTTGGAGACGCTAGACGAGATCAAGATGTCATCATTTGTCAACACGCCACAAGAGTCATTCCACACGATGCAAGAAGACTGGCGGCAGGAGATCGAACAGATGTTTGACGAGTTGAGACTCAAGGAAAAGGTGCGTTGTTGCAGCGGAAGGGTGTGAGTTTGTTGTTAAATGAGAAAGGGGACAATGGAACTTGAATGCGGTGTTGTTCAGTTGAGGACGAATTTAGAAATGGTGTGGGAAAGGTCGGGCAGCATCGTCCTTACCATAGTATGTGTCAGCAGTATGGCTTGCAGAACTACTGAGTTGGATTTAATTGAAGGTGCATAGTCCGATGAAAACATCAAATTTTCAAAACCAACACATTCAGCTAGATTTTATTGTCCATATCAAACTTAGATACTGATACACTTATTAAGTATTTGTTGCTACATAGAAGGGCATACTGAATCAATTTAACAGAACCCGTTACTGCAGAAGCACAGTGTCAGTTTTGGCATGCTTGCCAAAATCAATTTTGCATGGTTGCACTTTAAATATCTCAAACGTTAGCCATTCAAAATAAACGTTACTTCAAAGTAAAGTAAAACAGATTATAATAATTAATTTAATATATTTATCTCAGAAAAATGATATTAACTCAAAACCATCGGACTATGCAACTTTAAGTTGGCAATATGACTGTTATTTAAGACAATAGAGGTAATTAGATGCTATTTCAGAAGTTGCTACCTCTGCTTTGGTTGCTTCCAGAATGCAACTAGGCAATCGCTAATCTCCACCCCAACACCCTTTTGTGTGTATCCGTTCAATTATACATAATGCATATTACCATTTTGCCCTGTTGATACTGACCGGAGAGTGCAGGCTTCCTGTGTGAAAGGTTGAGGGTTCGAACCCCAGTCGAGTCAAATCAATGACTTACAAATGTTGGGGTTTTTCCTCCAAATTTATGAAGGAACAGTATTGTTTTCTATGGCAAACGCAACAGTATTCGCATTCGCATGCCGCACCGATCGATCCATGGGTCGATCCATTTGCCGCATTCACATTCGGACATATGGAAGCACCACTATTCATTTACATGCTTTTCGATTTTTATTCGCATTCGCATTCGCATGCCGCGTATAAGGAATCTTAGCTTAACCCACCTTAACCTATTGTTGCAGCGGACTGGCACTTACTTAGTTGTACTAATGTATCAAAAAAAATTATAAAAATTTGTTCACTTATAGGAATTACGGTCGAGAGAAGAGGAATTGACGAAAGCAGCTCTGCAACAAAAAATCCAAGAGGAGGTTTTGCGGCAACGAGAACAAGAGTTGGCCGAGCGTGAGATAGAATTAGTGGAACGAGAACTCAATATCATGATCCTCCAACAGATCATGAGTAAACCAACGCCAAACAAAAGAAAAGGAAAGTTCAAGAAGAATCGGTTAAAACTGCTGCGGTCAGGTGGCAAGAGTATTAGTGAACCTTCAGGTGAGTAAGTGCCACTCGACAAGAGCAAAAGTAAATGATGACTAGACGCGGTGGCCGAATCGGTAGAGCGCAGCCTTCCCGTGCGGAAGGTCGGGAGTTCGGATCCCAGCCAAGTCAAACCAATGACTTATAGAATTGAAATTTGTCACAACCTAGCCTGGCGCTCGGCATTAATAAGATGGGACAAATACTGGTTAGCACAGTATCAGGATAATGTGACTAGGATATTGGATCATGGTGCCGGCGGCCTGGTCTCCCAGTGGGGAAGCATTATAAATTTGCCATGAATGTGTACTGTAAACAAGTCGGTACCCATCCCGATATGACCTTAGATGTTGCCAGGACATAAATCACAAACAAACAACGACAAAAACAACAACTGTAGGGTGTAATGGATGGTACCTCGGGGAGACGAGTGCGGGCTTCTGATTGGTCGGGCAGGAGTAGCCTGTATATGGAAGCTATTGGGTAAGGGCGGGGGGGAGGGTGCTTCTTACTCATCCATGTCCACAACTGATCATAAATGAACACTCCGACCAAAGACTGTACAACGAGTTTGTTAAAGAAGAAACACTTCTTTAGATATAGCTGCTTTTTTGTTCTTTTTTTTAAACAAAAAGATAACTAAATGCATAGTTACTGTAAAATCTCGGGTATTAGGCGATCCGACAGATAAGTAGAGGTCAATTTTTGACTATACATAGTTACTGGCGAACTGATAGAGAAAAGGTAGGAAATATGACATGTGTAGAAGTTGAGATGCTTCTGAGAACTTCCTTCATTTAAAAAATTTATAAATCGACTTAGCCACAAGTTTTATGGTAGTCCTTATTTGTACCGTTAACAACGATAAATAAATCTTCTGTTGTAGTTTTGTTTCCTGGCTAGTGCCCAAGAAAGATCTCACCTCACCATGCCTCACTCCATTCGTGTCCATTTTTTTTATTTTTTCCTGATTTACCTACAGCATATGGAAATTCGTATAACAGTTGAGAAGAGAAAATTGCATAAAATTGTGGAAATGTGTATTTTATTTTATATACTGGAAAGGTAGTGAGTGTTTCCGAGGTGAAAATGGAATTAATCATTTACCAAAAGCACCACAAAGGACTATTATGTAAAATCATTGATTAGTTAAAGCTGCATAGTCCGATGAAAGAATCAACTTTTCAAAACCAAAGCACCTGCCCAGTTCCGTCCTGATATGACCTTAAATGTTGCTATGACGTAAAACAACAAACAACTAAACTTGCCCAATTTGGTTTTACATATCCTACTTAGAATTTAGTTGCTGGTGTACCTATTAAGCAGGTGTTGCTGCATAGAAGGGTGTATGAACAAATTTACTGGAACCAGTTACTGCCGAAGCCAACGTTAACGTGCTTCCCAAACTTTAGTTTGGAATGCTTTCACTTTAAATATCGTCCAAGTTAGCCAGTTAAAATAAAACTTACTCTCCCAGTCTTCGTCTCCCCGTCACCCTTTCCCATCTCTCTCCCCCTCTCTCCCGTTCTCCCTCTCCCTCTCACTCTCCCCCTCTCCGTCTCCCTCCCTGCCTCTTCCTATCCATGTCCTCTCCCCCTTCCCTCCACCCCCTATCCCCCTTCCCTCCCTCTCTCCCTACCCCCCCCCCCTCTCTCTCACCAGACGGGATGGCCGAATGAGTTAGAGCGTCCGTCTCCCGTGCTGGTAGATCGTGGGGTCGTGGGGTCGAACCCTGGTCGAGTCAAACCAATGACGTAAAAATTGATACTTGTCGCTTCCTAGCCAGGCGCTTGACATTATTAGGACAGGGAAAGGACTGGTGTGCTCAGTGTCAAGATAATGTGACTGAGTGAGATACCAGGTCAAGGTGCCAGCGGCCTGGTTTCCAGTGGGACAGCACTATAAAGTCGCCATGAGTGCGCAATGTCACAAGTCGGTACCCGTCCTGATATGACCTTAGATGTTGCTAGGACATAAAACAACAACAAACAGCAACAACAAACCCTTTCCCTCTCCCTCTCCCTCTAAGTAAAATAAGGTAGATTATAATGATCAACCTAATTTATTTATCTCCGAAAATGGTAGAAACTCAAAACCATCAGACTATGCCATTTTAAGTTATACTATAATATATAATTCTTTGTGTGTGTGTGTGTGTGTGTGTGTGTGTGTGTGTGTGTGTGTGTGAGTGTGTGAGTGTGTGTGAGTGTGTGTGTTAGTGTGTGTGTGAGTGTGTGTGTGAGGTGTGTGTGGTGTGTGTGTGTGAGTGTGTGTGTGAGTGTGGTGTGTGTGTGTGTGTGAGTGTGTGTGTGAGTGTGTGTGTGTGTGTGAGTGTGTGTGTGTGTGTGAGTGTGTGTGTGTGAGAGTGTGTGAGTAGGGGGTGGTTTCATTGCAATGTTTCTTAAATGGAGGCTATGTATGCATTGTTTCAGATTTCCGACACAACATAACTGTACAGCACGAGCAACCAGCATTCTTCCTCGACAAGCACCTACGACGGTTACCTTCTAGTCCAGACAGCCCCCCGGCTTCGCCCAACTTTGCACCTCGGTTACGAGCGATTGCATGTAAGTACACACAAACTCGCAATGTGTTAGTGTCCTATCAGTGTATATTGGCCATTGCTTAGAATGGCCTATCCCCTCTGTGTTTCAGGGATGAAAGATCTCCGCGATTTCTCGGATTTCCGCGATTTTTTATTTACTGATTAACTTTAAGCAAAATACCAAGGAATCAGGATGTATATGACAGAACTGGTTAGTTTGAATCCCATTCTTATATGACCTTAGATGTTGCTAGAACATAACACCCAAGCAATATAGGGTATGCACCGACGTCACGCTAAGCCGAAGTGCGGCCATTGCGGCGATAGTAACCACAATAATAACACACTGTCACACTGCAAACTCAATGGCTATGAGCAATCTTCATACATATCTCTAAAACCACACCCCCTAAAAACAAATCGCTTGGTACACATATAGAAAACCTATTCAATGAATAGATTATATTAAATTTATACGGTTAGGGTTCTGGAATTCTATTAATTTTGAATGAAATAGACGTTTTCTACTGCGCGTACAGGCAAACTCTATGGGATGTTTACTAGTTGATATCGCCACAATGGCCGCGCATCCGGTTCGTGACGTCACGTGAATACCCTATATAGAAAGTTTGGTATGGGCGATAATATAGCCACAATAAGGATAGTTGGAACCTGACTTCCGGCGTTTTTCCGCGATTCCCTAACAGTGCTAATCCTAGGGGGGGGGGGAATTCCACGTTTTTGTGGAAATTCACCATCGATGTAATAATCTCGGCTTGATTTCCGCGTTTATTGCCGGATACCACTTTCATCCCTGGTGTTTTCTTCTTTTTTAAATTTTAATGATGCTAACCATAGATTGCTGAGATTTAAAAATGTATAATGTACACTACAGATACAAATGGGATGATTCACATGGAAAGTCTTAATACCTATATGCCTTTGTTATATTAAAGGGTCATCCAAAGTTTTCAATATTTTCACACTCGTACAGAGCGTAATAAAGGGGGGGGGAGGGGAAAGTGTCAGTGAAGTATGACTTTTATCGTTTAATTAAATGTTGATATTTTTCTGTGTTCTTTATGTTCCATATTAAAAAGTTGATGTGTACTACTCTCTGAGGGGCGACGGTGAGTCTGGGAAAGTTCCATATTTTTGTATGACCGTGATAATGTTGACAAACTTTAAATGAGTCCTAATGCCAAATTCTGTTAAAGGCCAATAAAACAAAAGTTGCTTATTTGATTGCGGTGTAATCTGTGTATTTATCGACGCGTGGTTCCTTGCAGACCCCGTAGACGGGGTGAAGGGCAAGACGTGGGGTCCCAGCTCCGTCCAGAAGGACCGGCATCACCGGTCGTCGTGGGTGTTCGGGGAGGGACGCTGGTCCAAGAGTGCACCGAACCTGGAGAAAACGCTGCGCCACCTGGGGGGACATTCCAACATCGGCGCGCTGCAGGAGCTCGGTAGGCAGTATTGTAAGGCTCGCATGCTTGTTGTCTTGTGCCAGTCGTGTTCTGACGCAAAAGGCTTCTAGTTACTAACTTGGCATTACCATCATGTAGTGGAATAACAAGCTCTTTCCATTTTATTACCGTATTGTCGTGAAATAAACACCCAGTGTTTTATTGATTCATTGATTGGCCATATAGTGTTTTCTTTAAAGGGATCCGGTATAGGCCGCTGAGCCTGGAACTTTACTCTGACAAATGCTCTCCACCTTTTCAGTTTGTGTAACTGAATAGGTGGAGGGAGAGTGCTGAGGTCAGTGTCCACAATGGCTAGTGTGCAAGTGCAACCTAAAGGGGTTTCTCGGTATGTCGTGAACCATATTTGGTCATGTGGGGAACCATATTTGGTCATGTGATGAGGGAATCTCTCCCAATATGTCATTCATATATTGCTTTCGAAGTTTGTCTGTTGTCTCAGTGGACTATAACGGGCGACTTTAAAATAATACTCTCGGTTTCTTTTATAAGTCATTTTGTAAGCCATTGAAGAAGCCACCTGCATTTCTGCATCACCGAAACATTGATGTGTCCTCACAGCAGAACGCCACCTAGTGGGAAGTCAGAATAGTTCAGAAATCATCACAAAGAGATTATACAATAACTTGTAACTATGGGAGCATAACATCACTGTATAGTGCCATAGTGTCACCTTCAAGAGGAATATGGCAGCACTAATGTAATGGTGAAGTGATAGGTGGCGCTCTGAATGGATCAAAAGAAAGACAAATTCTTTATTGGCCTAGTTAGAGATGTATGGCTCTACAAGCTTAGGTAGAGATATTATATGATCAATATTACATTGGAAACCCCGGTTTGCGTCGGATCACCAAAGTAAAGCAACATTGGGTCTCATCAGTACTTGGGATGGGTGACCACCTAGGAGTAGACATACTGATACCAAATCAGGAATAACATGAATAATATGTATTAGCAAATTGTTTCTGTAAGCCTAAACCTTTCAAAACCGACATTACTTTCAACATATAAAAGTCTGGCACTAATTTGCGACACTACGGTATATATGCATCACAACATCAAGTGAAAACGTGAACTACATTTTTTTCGGCGGTAATGAACTCTGAAATAAAGAAATAAAACATTAAAAAGAAATAAAAAGATTTTTTTTCAAATAATTTTTTGGAACACCAAAGTACATCTGGAAGAATTGTCAATTTGCGTAACTATTGAAGATGTCTTTTGTGTCTGACAGGATTTTGGTTGTAGGCGTAGTGTTTAATGTGGGTACCCACCAAGTGCATGTTGTAGTGTTGCAAGAGGCTGATTCCCTTCCGGGATGGGTTCGTGTATGTTCTCGTTGAAACAAATGTATGCAGTTCCCAGGTGCGTAAATTTGAGAGGTAATATTAATTTAAGTTAATATGGCTTTCTGAAGTATGTAATATTTTTTTTAAGATAGAAAAAAAAGCGATATACCATAAGTTTGCTTGCATGAAGGAAAACTAAATGTTAACCACCTAATATGCAGTAGTGTCTTGTTAACGTTAATACTGTGTAGAAATGTGTTTAACTCTACAGCTGTTTCTTTTTCATTTAAAATAAATATTGTTGATGACGTTGTTGCTTATTAAATGTAACTTTCTTCTGTTTACCACTAGATGTGATACCTTCTGTTTGTTGAGCATGGTCACGTGTCTGGGTATGACGTCACGACTCAGTTTGGTAGCTTCTACTAGTTAATGCACAACTTAATCACTAGGTGGCGTCTAACTTAAACAATCCATAAACTGCCTCCTCAAAGGTACACTAGGTGGCAGCACCTCGTATATTGGGTGCAAGTACATCATGCCTAACTCTTGACCCTCAAACTTTGTGATCCTCTCAAAGAAATTACTTTAAAAATTAAACATCCAAATATCTCATTATATCTTTACTTATTTGGGTTATATTTCGTGAGTTTGATTCGTATCTTCTTTTAACATTACAATAAATAATCGTTATAATACACTTAAGGTACGTATTGAGTATTTCACGAAATGTTTTATTAATATTACAGCATATACGTCGGTTGTCATATATATTAAGTTACTTGTTTTTGTTTAAATAATTATCGTTAAAAATATATTATTCAAATACTTACCATGCATATAGTGTTACATATTTTTGTGTTCATGTTTCGTTTATTTCTTATTTCGATATTCGAGAGTAAATAATTATTGTGTACAGTTATACACGCTAATTTGGGTCTTATATCTTAATTTAATATTATAATAAATAGCAATGATACGCACATTACCATATGCTGATTAATTTTTTTTTTAATGTTTGTATTACCTTAATTTAACATTGTAGTAAATAGTCTTGAAAATAAACTATCACGCATGTTGTGTTTCCTACATGCACTGTATCTTCATTTTTTCCCCATCTATAATTCGACATTTAGTAAATATTTATTATATATACAATATCATAATACACTTAGTTTTTTTCCTCGTTGGTTTGTTAAAAAGTATTAAATTTTCATTTTAATGTGACCCTTCAGTAGGCTTTCCTTATAATAAATTGTCACACATGTTTACTAACCCCCCCCCCCAGTTTTCTTTTTTTTTAAACTTTTTAAAAATAAATAATTAAAAGTAAGTTAAAAAAACAATAAAGGAAAAAGAATAATGAAGCACACAAACAATCTTTTAAATGTGCCCTGAAAGCTTGTTGCGCCCCTGGTGGGCCCTGCTGACCTCAGCTGGTGGCGGTGTTTTTGCTGCAGATTACGAGGACGACGAGTGGCCGGACTTCCCTGGAGAGGCGAAGGCGCGGTGTCCGCAGAACGGTAACGCCATGGAGGCTGGGAGCTTACGGCGTTACGCAACGCGGAAACGCTGCGACTCGGTGCTCTACAACATGGCCGTCATCCTCACCGCCGTCGCCACCGGCTTCGACATCCGCCTGTCGAACACGACTGCTGTCCACCCGCGCTGCGTGGTGGGGGGTGCTGGGGAGGAGGAGGCGACGGCGACGACGACGACAGCAGTGCCGCCGGCACGCAAGCGTGACTCGTTCATCGGAAACCGGCGTGACGCGTACATGGCAGCCGTACGCGACTCGTTCATCGAGCCAACCGAGCCCAACTCGGCGCATGAGTTCCATTCGGCTGCTGGCTATCCGCACAACACATATCATGGCATCCAGACGCGCTACCGCCCCAGCGTCAACTTTGATGTGCCCATCCGATTCACGGAGAGCATGGACAGCTACCCGCGCCCTCCCAGTGAGGTTCGCACGACGCCATCGACGACTGACTCGACGTCGCCCCATAACCACTCACGCTCGTCGGACACGGACTGTGACGTGGCGGCTCTCATCTCGCTGTCGCCGTCGCAGGACAAGGCGTTCGTCGAGTACCGACGTCAACTGTCCGACACGAGCAGCTCCGTCTTTGAGACACCTAAGACGACGCCCAAGACAACCCCGCAGCGCCTGAACGTCAAGTTCGAGGACAGCATCAAGCAGAGCCCGTCGAACTACGGCCACCGCCGGTCGCCGTCCAATACCTCAGCGTCCACAAACGCGCACTCGCACGCGCACCTCTCGCACCACAGCCACGACCACGTGGCCAAGTACACAGACTCGTTCGACGACTTTCGCCAACCCTCCCCCAATGTGATACGGCCGCCGCCGCCGCGCCGCCCGAGCCAGGAGCACGGCACGCCGCACGGCACGCCCGAGCGCCCCGTCACGCTCGACATCATCCCGCGGCCGCGCCCCTTTGGCAGCATCCTCAAGAAGACGTCGCCCGTGCACGTGTCGAGCCGCAGCCCCTGGACACGCGCCACGCCGCCACCAGAAGGCGGCGTGGCGCTGCGAGTGCGTGCCACGCCGCTGGCGGGCGGCGAGGCGGGCGTGTTGGGCGCGCCGGGCCGCCTGCCACGCACGACGCCCCCTGCCGACGGCCGCCCGCTGCGCAAGACGCCCACGCCGTCTGAGGGCGGGCGGGCACCGCGGGCCACACCAACACCATCTGAAGCGGTGGTAATCCCGCGCGGCCGTGTCACGCCAACCCCGTCCGACAGCACGAGCGCCGTGAGCGGTGACGACCAGTCGTTCGTGTCGGCGCGGTCAGCGCCAAGCCCCGGCAGCACCCCACCGCACATCGACCACCAGAAGACTCTGCTCGACATCGACGTGGACGGTCAGCGGGACGACGTGACCATGCCGCTTCCCGCCAAGCGCCCGCAGCGCCACCCCACCATCGACGAGCTGGAGCAGGAGTTTGTATGAGTGTGTAACTGCAGGGGGACCGGGGGGGGGGGGGTATCTATGTGCAAACAGCACACCAACAGCACGCCACACGCCGGCAGTCCTTTATATATGTGTGTTATATAGGTCAGTTTAACAATAATTATTAAAGTTGCATAGTCCGATGGTTTTGAAATTCTCTCATCTTCGGAGATACATATATTAGTTTCATTGTTATAATCCACCCCCGGCCTGATATGACCATAGATGTTGACAGGACGTCAAACTCCAAACCAACCAACTATAATCCACCTTACTTTAGTTTGAAGTAACTTTGATTTTAAATGGCTAAGTTTTAGGATATTTGAAAAGTGCAATTATGTCAAATTAGTTTTAGTAAGCTTGCCAAAATTCTTGACAGCATCGGCTTCAGCACTAACAGGTTCTATGAAATTGACTCAGTATTTCCTTCTATGTGGCAACGCATGTTTAATAAGTGCATCATTATCTAAGTTAAGATATGTAGAATCAAATTTAGATATATGTTTTGGTTTTAAAAATGTTATGCTTCATCGGACTATGCAGCAAAGCAAAATATAATAATACCAAACCCACACAACTAATTAAATCTTATTATTTGCTCTCTTGTTGTGCAAGTAATAGATCAATAATGACCAAATACACTCACCATTGTGAATAAGAAGGGCTGTTTTCAACATTTGAATTGGATAATAATTATTATAATTATAATAATAACAAATACCGAGGTCATTATTCCTGATACAATTATTGCCAATTTATTTCTTCTTTTTTTTATTTTGTACTTTTCCATTTTTGTTCTATATAGGTATTTTTCGTTGTTCTTATTATTAGGTTAAATAAATTAAATGTGTATACTGTTTGAGGGAGGGATGGGAGGGGTTAATATGAGCGTTTGATAAAGCTGTGTATATTATTCCGTTTCTGTAATATTGCATATGCTAGCATTCCTCCCGGAGGTGTGTGTACAAATCGTTTAAGGGGGGGGGGGGGGAGCTGAGTGGGCGGAGTCAGTGGGACGTTCTCAGGCAGTGATTGGCTAATTCAGTGTGCTATTAGATGTCAATCAGGTGTGTTGCGTCATCACGAAGCGACTATCCGCATCTTGACCATTCCAACCCCATCTGACGCACGTCCTTGTCTTTTCATTATCATTATTATTATTTTTATTATTATTAATGCAGATCTTCCACATTTTTAAGCTGTTTTTTTGGTTGATTCTTGTGCGATTGATTGGTTGGTTGATAGCGCATGCGTGAGTACCTTGGACTGTGGAAGTCGCGTATAAATTAACACTTGACGTCATGACTGGTGGGTCCGTGTGGGGGGATGAGGGAGGGAGGGGGGGGGGGCTATTTAACAATGATTTTAACTGAAGTGTAGGGTTATTTTTGTGTGAGATCAACTAATGATCTGGACGCCTTTCCGCAGAAAGGAACTGATGCAATGTTCGATACCCGTGGCAGCTACTAAAAGTGGACGGTACACGTTGAGAAGTGGGAAGCAGCTTCCCTTCTTTGCAAGTCTTTGAATTTCTTTCTTTAAAAAGAAAAAAAATAGAGAAGAAAAAAAGAAACCACACATAAAAGATTCCAACCTGCCCACTCTCCACCCACAATATTTATTATGATTATTATTTTGAGCTTATTTGCTTTTTTTTTATATAGTCTGGCTACTTGCGCATTTGAAGTCTGTCTTTCAGTTTGTTTTGTGTTATGTTTGTTTTAATAAAGGAAGAGGAAAAGAAAGTCCTTCACGACGTGACTAAGCTGAGGCCTGAGACCCTACCTGCAAAGATGATGTCAGTACAGACACTCTGTTGTTACTCAAAGGCATTCAGTTCAATGCTTGGGGGGAAACCTTAAGGAATACATTTATTTTTATATATATACATAAATGTATTCCTATAAATATATATATTAAAGTTGCATAGATCGATGTTTCTAGGTTTCTGCCATATTCTTTAGATAAATATATTAGGTTGACCACTGTAATCTACTTTAGTTTGAAGTAATTTTGATTTTAATCGATTATCTTTGGAGATATTGAAGTACCAACATGCTAAATTACTGTTGGTCAAAATGCTGGATATTATTATTATGGGTTTCATCAGGGACACTCTTTTAAGTTGACTTGGTATTCCTTCTATGCAGCAATAGATGTTTACTAAGTGTACCAACATCTAAGTTTATCATGTAGAATCAAATCTAAGTGACTACTTTGATTTCGAAAATTTGATGGTTTCCTCGGGATATGCAGCTTTAATCTATATATATATTATACATATATACATACAGACAGACAGACAGACAGACACATACATACAGACAGACACACACACATACATACATACATACACACATACATACATACATACATACATACATACATACATACATACATACATACATACAATTTTAATCCTTGTTTCCCCAAATGGAGATTTTCTTTTGTTTCTATAGATATATATTTTTTAAACCAGTGTGTAGTATATCTAACACTGCCGTAATTAACCTCTACATTAATGGTTCAACTGTCGACCTCGTTTACACTCCATTATCGCTCAGTGGCTTATGATAGCGGCTCTGCTATTGAGACATAAGGGTATGGAGAGATGGGGGGGGGGGGGGGGGGGGGGAAGGGCAATATCTAAGGTGCTATATACTGCCAGATTTCAGATACTTGTCCACCAGCTTCAACTGACGCAATGAGAAGCCTGATGAAGAACCTCGGGGCGGGGAGCGGGGATGTGGCGGGGGGGGGGGGGGGGGGGGGGGCTTGTGTTGGTGTCGGTGTCGGGGTGTGCAGTGCACTGGTCCCCATAGTTGCTGAGCACCAAAGCGATTTGTTGTTATTGTTTTATGTTGTTACATTAAAGTCAGTGAGTAGTCACGTGATTACGACAAACCAATCAGGTTCAACTTTCTCAAATATTATTAATTAAAACGGGAATAGAAATTTAATTATTTCGCTGATTATGTAGTAGTGTCTGATTAATTCTCCTTGAATATGCTCTTTAAAAGATTTGTCTTGATTTTTTTTCTTGTGGCTTATTTTGTAGTGTTTTTTTAAAAGGTTAATTTAGCGATATCGGTGACTTGCATTGTGCTTTTTTTTAAAAATGATCCCAGATCAGGGAGGGGAAAACCCAGATCTAGTTTAAATCATTTGCCAATAATCCATTCCATGGTTTAATTTTTCTATTATTATTAATAGAGCAAGTGTATCGTTGTTATGATTTGTAAATCTACAAAAAAAAATAAAAAAAAAAATTTATATAATAATTTGGTGACATTAATTAAATTTGGCCATAGGACAATTTATTGTGACTTCATGTCTGCCTTATACTCAGTGTTGGCGAGATGGTGATGATGATAATAATGACACAATACTGGTACTATTATGCTGGCCATTAAATGATGCGTTGCGTTCAGTGCACTCCTTGAAGTGTCAGGGAGAAAACAAGAGTTCATGAGTGTGTGAATAATGTTCAGCCCCAAGGTTCGGCATTAAGCTAGTGCAATCATTTCACCTGCACCGTGACCAAAGTGATTATGTCTATGACAGCGTTATATTTATTGCAAGGCACGTACTGTTAATTAGTTTCTTTCTTGGCGTGTATATATATGTATATGTGTATGTGTATATATTTATGGATATATAGAAAATATGTATGTATATATGTAAGTATATTTATGTATATATTCATGTATATATGTAAGTATATTTATGTATATATTCATGTATATATGTATGTATATATATTTATGTATATATTTATGTATGTTTATGTATATAGAGAAAAATATATATGTAAGTATATATATATATGTATATCTATGTATATATAGACAAAACATATATATGTAGGTATATATGCATATGTGTATCTATACATGTATATACATATAATATATTATATATAATATATAATAATATATATGTATATATATAATATATATGTATATATATAATATAAACATAATAAATATATTATATATATATATATATTTATATATATATATATAGTGATATTTTGTGAACCTTGCAAATGGTGACATTTGTATTATATTCAGTTGGAGGTATTATTATATAAGTGAATTTATACTGTTATTTTCGGTGGGTTCTTTTATCGTGATTTAAAGAAAGAAAAAAAGATTATGAAACACTATTCCAAATCTAGCTATAATTAGATTGTACTTAGTTGTCTAATGCGTTGCTGAACTTCCACGTGCAGTGAAGGTGATTTTTCCAGATGACCCGTGATACCAAACACCTAACTGTGTGTGGCTCTTTAACCGACAGGTTCATTTTTTTAATAATCTTTTGTTTGTTATGTGACACATTCCATTCCATATAATTTTGTGATTAGGTACAAACTTTCCAAGAGCGGAATCTGATACCCGATATCTTATGTTATTAGTTAAAGTCTGGGGTTATGCCTATTGGCCATTCTGGTAATGGCCTTTGTGTTCATATGGTGCATTCTCTAAGTTATTTTAAGTATTAGTTCCGATAAATTCCACATTGTTTAACCAATAATAATAAAAGGTACCAGCCACTGTTGACCACGTGATTACAACCGATACACTGATTAATGAATGCATAAACTTGGTTATCGTCTTCTCATGATGTTTGACCACAAAGCAGAGACCCCATCTTTCAAATAACTGTTTCGTTTGGCATTCCACACTCATAAAGAAGGGCGAGCATTTCCTCCTCTGAATATAATTTATTTTGTGTTGATAAAGTCGCATTGCCCAGTGTGTTTCTGCCATATTTCTTTAGATTAATATATATTAGATTTATTTATAATCTACCTAGCATTAGTTTGAAGTAACTTTTATTATAGATGGATCACTTTAGTGAAAACATGTCAAATTAGTTTTGTAGTGCAGTTATATATAGACGAATCCCCCCCCCTCCCCCCCACCAACCTGCTCTCTGATGACTGGGCAGAGATGTAGATAAAAGATTCACCCCTACACAGAGTAGGGGTCAAGAACAATCCATTAGCAAAAATGGCGAAAGGCTGGGTAAATGAAATGAGCACATAAATTCTTAATTTAAGAACCAAACTATATTTATTCTTCACATGCATTTTCATATTTACATGCTACTTTTGATTTGAAAAATATTTAGGTTAAAATTGCATAGTCCGATGGCTTTGAGTTTCTGTCATTTTCTGAGATAAAAACATAAAATCTATCATTATAAGCTACTTCACTTTAGGTTGAAGTAACTTTGTTTAAATGGCTAACTTTGGAGATATTTGAAGTGACAACATGCCCATTTAATTTTGGCAAGCATGCCAAAAGTCTGACACCATGGGGTTATGCAGTAACAGGTTCTGTTAAATTGACTCCCTATGCCCTTTTATGTGACAACAAATGCTTAATAACTGTACCAGTATCTAAGATAAATATGTAGAATCAAATCTAGGTACGTGTTTTGGTTTTGAAAATTTGATGCTTGAACAGTCAAATCGACATAATTTCTGGAGTCGCCATCCTGTCTTTTTTTTGCATTCTCTCTCATTTCATCAACGCTGTGTCAACATAGATAACCACTGGATGAGAGAACAGGAGCTCATCATCTCTGATTGGTTGATTGATATCAAACTAGTTTTCGCCATTTTCGAATAGGTTGTTCTTCACCCCCACCGTAGACACGGGGTGAATTTTTTTTATCTACGAGAACCTCTCTTCTCGAGTCGATAGCAGCTCACTGCGCATGCTTTGCGGGAATTGTCTGTAGCCATTTTGTTTTAGCCCCACCAGGCTGCGTTTCAGCTCTATGGTTTGTATTGAATTGATTAATTTGCCGTGCTGTTTTGGGTTTGTTTTTTAAACCCTGACTTGGATTGGTATCCAGTCTGCTGCCCACCAGTTTGTTGAGATTCGCCTGTGGGTTTACATCTCGAGCACCGTTCCATTAAATCCCACCGGACAGCCGGGGATGGAACATCTTGGAACATTCTGTCGGCTGTCGGCCAGTTTAGACTTTAGTGGCAATGTGCAGACCAATCTGTGGTGGGTTTCTCAACACAGACCAGATCGGTGGGTGTGCGTGTTAAGGAAAACATATCTCCGCATTTGTCTCTGATTTCTGTGATTTTCCACGAAAAGAAAAATCAGACGACATATTCGTTATTGGCTTTAGTTTAGCGCTGTCGGAGAATGCTGGACACTTTACCTGAAGTCAGATTAAGGCCCGAGGCGCCCCCCCCCCCCACCACCCCCAGCCCCTTGTCAGTGTTTGTTATGTTATTGTTTTCGTTTTCGTCGAGTTGAAGGTGAAAGATGGGTTCTCTGAGTGGTGTTAATCATGCTGCACTTCCAACGTCGACCGGTCCTGATATGACCTTAGATGTTGCTAGGACGTAAAACAACAAACAAACATCTAACGTCGAGTGTCATGGCCACAAACAAGCCCTGCCTGATAGCTGACCCTTGCACTCCTTAACTCCTTACTGTGTGGGCTTACATACTTTCTGAGACTACAATTCAAAAATGGCTGCCCGCATGCGGTGTGGTGCGCGTTTGTTACTTCCTCCTACAGTTCGACTATGCCCGTTGCCCCCAGTACGATTGCGCATGCTGGCACACTTGTGCGCATGTGTGCTGGCCGCCGCTTCCGGTATGAGCAGCACCGGGGCACCAGGCCTCCTGTCGCTCCAGCAATCATAGCAGCAGTTTCTGGCGATCAATGAGTCAGCGTATTTTTGTCCAGTGATAATGATTATTTTTAAAAAGAAAAAGAAAAAAAAAATGTGAGTGTATCCAATGTAATACTATGCCGTAAACAAAGAGGTGCAGGTGCAGGTGGGTGTGTGAGTGGGATGGGGACAGATATATATGGATATATATATATGTGTGTGTGTATGTATATATGTCAGCCTCACGAAAACAGGCCAATCGGTGGTCAATTGAAGATGTCGGCGTCGCAATTCTTAAATGTGTAGTGCATTTCTTTGTTTCATATTAAATTATCCTAGAAACAAATAAGGTTGTTGTATTTCCTGACCTTTACATTCAGGATAAATTTAAGGACTTTCCAACACCTCTGTCAATGCTAAACTATAATTATACCAATCGACGCCGACATCCAATGATCGATGCCGACAACTTTAACAGATGTCGGCGTCGCAATTCTTAAAGTCTCTTACATTTCTTTGTTTTATATTAAATTATCCTAGAAACAAATAAGGTTGTTGTATTTTCTCTACCTTCACATTCAGGATAAATTTAAGGACTTTCCAACACCTCTGTCAATGCTAAATTATAATTATACCGATCGAGGCCGACATCCATGCTCGGCGCCGACAAATTTCCCCAATTGGCCTCTTTTCGTGATCCTGACCCATATACAGACAACACACATATATGAATGAAGCACAACCCTCCCCATCAAAATACATGTCAGTTACACCCAGACTTTGTATAGGATACCTTAGTGAAATACACAGAGGAAAAGATTTAACCAAATAAAAGCCAAATTACTGACGGCATATTGTCTGTAGGGAGGGAGGGGAGGGGAGGGGACGGGTGTTGCCGCGCGGGGTGGTTATATTATTGTGTTCTGATCTAAAGACAACTGCTGATAACGTACAGTTTTTGATTCTAGAACTTGGATGTGCTTTATATAAAACCCTTAAAAAAACAAAACGAACTCCGCTTTAACATGTGCATACCCGAATAGTAAGACTGCGCTTAGTATGGCTTAACTACATGCGTAACAAATATGTAGTCTATACATAGCTTCTTCTTTTTTGTAATGTACCATTCATCAATCAATATTCAGGTATTATGTACTCCTCCTTCCCTCTCATCACCCCCCCCCCCTCTCCTCAACCCCCCCCCCCCTTTCCTCTGCCCTCCAACACCCCCCCCCCCCACACACACACCGATCATAACACACACCCCATGTACATTGACAGACCCCCCACCCCCCACCCCAAGGTAGAGTTGGAAAGGACAGTTTCCTTACTGAAACCCTTTCTCCGGGTGTTATTCCAGTAGATAGGATTCACATCTTACTAGTGTCCACCTATAGTAGACCTTCAGTTTGGGAGCATCATTATAACATTGCTGACCCTTTTTCTTTTCCTTCTTTTTTGTTGTTGTAAAGGGAAGAAGAAATTAAGCACAAAATAAATAAAGAGAAAGAAAACAATCAACTTGTATGGTGCCAAAGACAATTGCGAGCTGGACGTCATTGGTTTATCAACTTTAGAAGATGACGGTTGAATTTTCGCCACATTGGCGATGGAGTTGGGTTGCTTGTCTATGAATTGCTATTAAAGGTTCTTGCTATGATGATGGGAGACATTTCCAGATTTTTGGGGATTTCCTAGCCTCAAAGTGAACCGAGATCTCAGCTTGCAGAAAGGTTTCCAGGCAACAGACATGCATACCAGGTGGAGGTTGACCTGGCCAGACAACGCAATGCGTGGACACGTGATTAATGTGTGTAGTTTCCGGTAGTGACGCACTGCATGATTTATTCAACACGAGCTCTGTATATATATACACACGAGGGTGTAATACACGATGTATAATGCAGGCCGTGTACGCTAACATTTGTAGATTTCGATGTATCTCAAGCCACACTATCAACCCGCCATTGGCAGCACTGCAGCGTTACGGGGACATAGACTTGTTGGCTTGCAGCAAGTTTCCGACCTGCTCAACAGTAGAAACCAAGGTCTGCTTTATCCAAATGACCAACTGGTCCATGGACATTGACCACAACAACAAACATCCCCAAAAAACCTTTGCACTCATACACACACACAGACCAATAACACAATGGACTTTTTTTTCTTTTTTTAAAAATACATATATATTTTGTGTTTCCATTTGGGAGAAGTTAGTTGTTCATGGGCGCATAACTGCACCTGGCCAGTGCTTCCACCTGGTAAGGTATTTCACTGTTTCAAGTGTAGTTTTGAAGTTGTCCACCAGGTGACCTACATCATCACTTCATGGGTAGCAGACGGTTGCCATAGTCATTGTTGCACAGCGTCAACATGATTGGTTTAAACAAATGAATGTTTTTGAGTTAGGTTTTTGTCCTTGTCATTGTCGTGTCCTTTATAAGGAGACGCCGTTTTAGATAATACATTTAGAAACCAATGTACTTTTTAGTTCATCGAAAACTTAAATTGTTGTTATTAATTTTCAAATTGTTTCAGTATAACTAATTTTGGTGCATTGGCAATGTGCAGCGCCTGGGCCCGAAGCATTGTCTCAAGAGTTCTTCCATGGCCAAACTCAGGAATTCCAAGTAATAATAATAATACGGAGTGTAATTGTCATAAAGCCTATGATGTGTTAGATAATTAAATTCCCCACCTCAGTGTATTTTTTTTCTTCAAAGTACACTAGACCAGTTGTACTGCGAGTCTTTCTTTGGCCTGTCCGCTATTGTTGGATAGCACCTTACAAGCCGCCTACAAACTTATAATGCTACTCGGGTTTTTTCTTTTTAATTTAGGTTCCCCCCCCCCCCTTTTTTTTCCCTTCAAAAGAAAGCCCTTTGCGATTTCCTGTTTTGGGTTGTTTTTTTTTGTTAATCGTCTGCAGCTGTTGCGCTGCTCAGTGCCCGGTCGTGTCGGGGCGGGCTGGGCGCAGAGTGTCGTCTGCTCGGTGGCGCCGCCTACCGGAACGCGCCGGTCCCACGGCCGGCTATAGTTGGCGGCGTTGTCACTAGGCGGCGCACCAGGTGCTCTGGGATCAGTATTATCACATCACGTCTGCGAGCATGCCCGGTTTGCGCGAGGTCACTCACCCCTCTGTGGCATCTTGCACCTCAATGCAGGATCCGCCACAGTTCACTCAGTATGTACATAGGTATATGAACAAAGTATGCATTGTAGCTAGTAGCAACACGAGGTACGATCAAACTGAATAATGTATTGTATTCGGCTTATACTTGATCAGGAAATTTGTGCAGGCACAAATTTCGTTTGCACTTAGACCAGTCTGTGGGAAGTGCTGTGTATAAATGGAGCCCAATGTTAATAGTAATAATATTAATAATAATTCGTAATTTAAGCGGTTGTTTTAGTGTGAACTCTGGTGCCAAGCAAACAAAGTATGCTCTATCGCCGCCTGGTGTGTTCTGAATGAACTAGTGGTGCCGTTCTGGTGTCAATATTCACACCTACAAATGACGTCACTTCTCAGTCTGCAGCATCTAGCTACCTGGGGGGACTGACCGGAAGTCATCATGTAATGGAACCGCTCAAATGTGTGTCTATGTATAGCGGATTAGAACAAACTGGCCCCTAGGCCTTGTGCATGTGAAGGTGGGAGTGCGAGCGTTTGTAGGGTTTACGGGGTTCAATCTATCAGCATGTCTGGTACATAGTCTTAATTCTGTTGTAGTGTCCCGGGTATGATCTGTATTGTCTGTTCGTCGTCTTTTTATGTAACCGACTTCCACTTGGAGACTAACTGTAACAAAATATTTTATGTAATATGTGGAAAGGGACATTTGTAAGGAGCAAAAAAAATAAAGGCAAAATTTTATATCAAAATCAACAATGATGTGTTGTCCTTCTTTTCACATTTGTCCTTATTGTAGGTCAGGAAACCCTCATTTTTCTTTCGAGTGATAGATCCATGGAATAGTCTTCCAGACAAAGTGGTTGAAGCGCCAATGGTAGAAGCATTTGAGAGAAGGCTGGATAGATATTGGAGATGACACCTACAATTATATGACTTCAGGGCTCTGTCCACCTCCATGTGTTTGCAAAAAAAAAAAAAATGATTATTTTTTATCGTAACGAGTTGGCATTAGCTGCCCCATCTGGCCTAGATCAGCCAGAAGATGGTCTGTAATTTAATTGGTTCTATCTAATTCGCAGGGATGAGAATTTCCTGCCGATCGGCAGTTTCCTGACTTTTGGGGATGGATTTTTACATTTGTCAATATGAGAATTAACCACTAATCAGCTGTTTCCCTAATTTTGGGCAATGACTCACCTTTTTAGGTCTGACCTGTTCTTATCACTGAAGTAGGCCAACTTTCTAGGTTTTGTATATAATGGAACGGGTATGTGTGAAGATAGAAAAGAGGGTAACGTTGACTGTAGCCAGCCCTATATGAAGGGTTGGAATCCATATCCATTAGGGGACGCACTGAATTTCTCCATGCAGTGATTGCGGATGCATTTACATGCGTGTTTTTTTGGGCAAATGATCATTTTATTCAGTGAATAAAGGTACTATTTTCAGCGCCGCCATGTTATGGTGCGCTAGCCATGTTATGTTACATTCATTCACATAAATAATAGTCTAAAATCAACGAGAGTTTCATACAGATACAAAAAGAAAGAAGAATAGTGCTCTTACCCAACAGCATTCAGAGATATTGTCAATGTCATGGTTAGGGTAACTTTGTACTAATTAATATACATGGTGAATATGAAGCTATTCTGTTAGTAGAATTTGATGCAGTTAAATCCTATACTTCGATGCAGATTTGATAACAAATATCATATAACGTTTTGTGTGGTTTCCTTGTGATATTGTTAAAACTAGTTCAATGAACCCCTTTGGAAGAAATGGTGTTATATCTTTTAAAGTGCATGCACTTTCTGCATGTCTATCAAAGAACCTCATCCTAAGATCCACCAAACTGGGTCAAATGAACAAAACGGGGTTACCAAATAATTTGAGTGGTCGCTTCCTGTGTATCAGGTGGTGGGGGGTTCAAATCCGTAAGAGTGTGAACCCTGTCCGAGTCAAACCAATGACTTTAAACATTGTTACTTACAAGTCGCTATGCAGCCTGGTGTTCGGAATTACTAGAATAGGGTAAGGAGAAATGTAATACAACCAGTGGTCCACAACAGATTTTTTTAAAGTACAGGTTACCTAGCAATAGAGCAAAATGGTTTCAGGAAGAACCACTCCACAACCAAAGAGGTGGCATGTGGGCTAGACACACTAATGAGAGGGATGGATAAAGGAAGATTATCTGTTGCTGTCTTCATAGACATTCGTAAAGTATGTGATACTGTAGACCATAAACTTTTAATAGAAAAAGTGGCAAATAGTGGTCTGGGCACAGGGACAACTAAACTACTAAATAATTACCTACTAAATCGTTCACAGTATACTACACTTGAAGGGGTTGATTCCTCACCAAGAGAAATGAAGACAGGGGTACCACAGGGATTTACACTGGGCCCACTATTATTCTTCATCTACATCAACGACCTCCACACTTGGACTTAAAAAAGTAAAGGGAAGCATATTTGCTGATGTGGCACTGGTAGCTACAGACGCTGATATAAAAGTGGCTGAAACCAAATGAATCATGATTTAGAAAGAGTAAACCATTGGAAAAGGGAAAATAAAGTCAATAAATATTATAAAAACTAAATATTTAATATTTGCAACAAAAACTAAACGTTCCAGCTCACCAATTGTCAGTATAAAAATAGGAGACAGTGTACTTAAGGAGGCTCTAAGTTATCAATATTTAGGTAATGGGCACTACACTTTAACCTACACTGTCAGGAACTAGTCAATTAAATAGGATTAACAGAACATTGGCAGCTAAAAAGAACACTTTCAGGAAAATAAGGCACTATATGAGTGAAGAGACTGCTCTTCTCTTGCACAAAACCACAATACTGCCCATCATTGATTATAATTACATAATATATAATATACAATATACTAACTAAAAAGAAGCAAATAAAATTCCAAACTATACAAAATAGAGGGTTGTGCACAGTATTTAAAAGAAAAACAATACATACCATTGAGATGCACAATAAAGCTAAACTAGATGCCCTAAATATTCACAGAGACAAGCACCTATTAGGCCTAATGTAACACTACACAAAAAACATATTACATAGACACACCTACATAAGCCACACATGCAGCACAATCCACCATCCTGAAAGTGCCACATGTTAAAACTAGTAAAATGAAAAAGTCACCGGTTGTTCTGGAGGGAGCACTCTGGAACCAACTACCAGCACATGTAAGGAACAGTGAGTGTTACAAAACTTTCAAGATAAAGCTCCATGCACATTTAAATCAACCAGCTAGGCCAAAGCAGATCAATGCATCTGGGGTCAGTGCTACCATTCCTTTCCCTGACCCCCCACTCTTCCCCCCCGCCCCCCTCCCCCAACAAACATTGTAAACTCAACCAGTAGCGGGCAACTAGACGAAAAAACCCATCTACAACGGAATGAGCCTGGAAATGATTTAGTTGGTGTGGTGACTAAGTATTTATTTGTGTTTGAGGCTATACCACAGTGGTGGTGATGTCACACCCTTACTGGGTCAGTGCAGAGAATGGCTACATGGTGATATGTAAAAGTTCATACACAATAAAGGATACTACGCACAGTTCCTGATGACTTGTTGGACATTACATCTGGCAACGAGTTACGGAAAGGACCTAGGGCATAAGATATATACAGTGATCCTGAGTTAAATGCTTGGAAATATTGAAATTAGGGTATGTTTGTCGAACAAAACATCAACATCATGCCTAATTCGAAGACTCTTTAACATTGTGAAACAGATAATTACCCTCAGCACTGATCGTGGGTGGTAACTGACCCATGTTTATATTATATATTTGCTCAGGAGCTGAAATTGCTATCAATAGGGATATAATTGTAGATTCGGTAATACCCATGCTATTGATTATTTTTTACCACTGCATTACTGTTGTTTGGAAAAAAGATTGTAGCAGAGTGGAACACTGTTTACAATTCTGCTTACATACAATATAGTCCAGCAGAGGTGTTGAGAGTGTCAGACTTTCAAAAGGTTAATACCATTAAGCTAATGCAAACTGTTCCAAAACGTAAGGTGGAAATTGTCATAGGAGCAGTGACAGGGTTTCTATGAACTATCAGTACATAGCTGTGAGATAGCTAGTGTTTAGAAGAAGTAAGACAGAGCTAGGACACAGGTAGGTTCGACAGTATGGCACAGGCCTATCAGGTAGCACCGCCAGAGGCGTTTGATTTTGAACGTCCCTCTGACTGGCCAAAATGGAAACAGCGATTTGAACGGTTCAGTAGTGTGTCAGGGTTGGGTGAGCAGTAAGAGGAAAAGCAGATCAACACATTGGTTTACACCATGGGTACAAAGGCAGATGACATATTCAGCGCCTTCAAATTTAGATCCACACCTGAAGTTGTGGCAGTACCTGCAGGGGATGGACATCCAGCGATTGCACCAGTACCAGCATGGGATGAGGAGGGTGACTATAAGGCAGTGCTGAAAAAATTTTAACACCATTTTGTGGTATGCCATAACATTATATACAAGAGAGCCGTGCTTAATCGCAGAATTCAAGCTGAGCATGAGTGTGTGGAGAATTTTCTGACTGGCTTAAGTACCCTATCAGAACACTGTAACTATGGAGATCTGCGAGAAGAATTGTTATTGGCATCAAAGACAGAAAGCTCTCGGAGAAGATGCAGTTGGATAGGAACTTAACCTTGACAAAGACAATAGAAATGGCACGACAAGCCAGCAGAATCAAGGTGGACGTGAGGGAGCTGTTTGGCAATGAGTCTGCGTCCAGAGTGGTGGACCATAGGGATGATAAAGGACACTGAAACAGGCGAAGGCAGTCCGCCCCATCAGTACCAGAGACGAGACCACAAAAGGAACAGGTTGGAGACAGAAGTAGGGCAAAAGAATGCCGGAAATGTGGGTTTGACTGGCCATACAAAGACAGGACATGCCCAGCTGATGGAAACATATGCTACCACTGCAGTAAAGCTTGCCATTTCAAAAGAAAATGCCCAAACTGAAGCAACAGACGGACAGTTGCTATTGCTGAGAATGACTCAGAGGGACGCGAGTCAGACAGCACGGATGGGAACCTATGACAACAACAGATAAATAAGCTGTCTGCTAGGAATGCAGAGGGCTTACGACTAAACGGGGTGAGAGTACTACTGTTGATTGACACAGGAGCATCAGTGAACATCATAGATTAAGAGACATTCAGGAATATTGGCCAGCCAAGACTGAGGCCATACACAAAGACACTCCTCGTGTTTAGGGGAAAGCGGCTCAAGGCACTCAGGGCTGCAGAGATGACAGTGGAAACGAGGAAGCGCTTCGATGTAGCGATCTTCATTGTCATGCCAGGAAGCACAGGAAACATCCTAGGGTGTGGATTGTCAAAGTGACTGGGCCTGGTCAGGATACCAGAAATCAACAAAATCCAAGAGGAGGCCATGTGGGAGGACAAGTTTGAGAAAGATCCAGTTTGACAGAAGTACCCATCGCTCTTTAAGGGGGTGGGTAGGTACACAAGGAACCGAAGGCTAAGGGAGCAAACCCTGAACAGAAAACCATGTCACTGTGGCAGCATCAAGGGCGGTTGATGTAAGGAACTCCCAACATCTCCCGACCAGCCACTGCAGGGACAAATAGTTTTGGGCCTGTCTGGACATGTCTTGCCGGTGTGAAACCTGTATTTGCTCCCCGAGAGAGTGCCGCTGGTAACTTGCAAAAGCAAGCAGCACTTCAACACTTTTGCAGGCAGCTTCCATGAAAATAGAGAGCGGCAGTCAAGTCATGAAAGCAGTCTTTGTCACATCGCGACCGACAGCATGATGATGATGAGGTACACAAGGAAGCGGTTTGACCTGCACAAAGACAAGTTGATAAAGCCCAGAGCACAACGCTACTGAAGGGTCCCATTCCACATGCGCAGGAAGGTTGAGAAGGCCCAATGTGAGTTACTTGACCAGGACATCATCAAGCATGTCTGAGGAGTACCTACCCAATGGATCAGCCCGATCATTGCCATCCAAAAGTCAAGCGGGTAGGTACGGATATGCGTTGGCATGCGAGAGGCAAACAAAGCCATAATATGCGAGTGCCACCCCATGCCAATAACAAAAAAGCTTATCCAGGACTTAAATGGGGCCAACATATTCAGCAAGGTAGACCTTAAGTGGGGATTCCACCAGTTTGAGCTGAATGAGACAAGTAGATATATCACAACATTTAGCACTCACCTGGGTCTGTTCCACTAAAAGAGATTGAGCTTTGGGATTTCTTCATCACTAGAGATTTTCCATGAGGAGATCAAGTCTCTGATCGCAGATATCCCTGGGGCTTGGAACACGAGCAATCATATTTTCATTTATGGGAAAGGAGATAACATACAGACAGCAGGTGAAGAGCACAACGTGATATTAGCAAGAGTGCTGAAGAGGTTAGAATAGAATGGACTAACTATAAACAAAAAGTGTGTATACAGGGTGCCGGAAATCACATTCTTTGGACTAAGGTTTAGTGCAGAAGAGGTCTCACCGGACCCAAGTAAGGTTGAAGCAGTCCAAGGCATGCATGCACCCAAGAATGCCAAGGAGGTGAGGAGTTTTCTGGGGATTGTAGGGTACTGCTCCAGATTCATCCCCAAATATACCTCCATTACGGAGCCACTGAGGAGATTGACTAAGCAGGGCACAGAATATGTGTGGGCCGAAGAGCAGAGGGTAGCATTTGAATGCCAGAAAGACTTCCTGACCGAGGATTGCAGGAATGTGTACTTCGACCCTACTAAGAAAACCATGGTGATTGTGGATGCCAGCCCACTAGGCCTGGGGGGGCCATGCTGTGTCAGGAGGAGAAATGTGTTGCATTTGGTAGTAGAGCGATAACTGATGTGGAGACACAGTACAGCCAAACTAAGCGGGAAGCACTGGCAGTGGTGTGGGCTTGCAAACATTTTGATATATACCTTCGGGGAGAACCAGCTTTTGATGTGGTAACAGACCACCAGGCCCTGGATCGTATCTGGAAAAAGGTGACACCCCCTCTCCGGATTGAGAGATGGGGGCTTAGATTACAACTATATTCCCTGAATATCAGGTATAAAAAAGGGGCATCTGATTACCTGTCTCGGCACCCACTGAAGCCGAGGGTACGGTCGGTATACAAGAAACTAGCCGAGGCTCATGTGTCAGCAAGAGCGAGCTCGCTCCGGGCCCTGTCATTGGATGAAGTGAAGCAGGCGACATGCCAGGACCAGACCTTGGCCAGGGCAATCTATCTGCACACAACAGGCCGGTTGCATGAATGAGAGGAGAATATCGATGCAGAAATCAGACTCAACAAATTGAAAGACTTAGAAAAAATTTAAGATGATCTCACGGCAGGAGACTGCTTCTTACTCAGGGACTGCCAGATAGTGATCCCACACCAGTTACGGAGGGGAGTGCTGGACCTGGCACATGTAGGACACCAAGGGATGACTCGCACTAAGGAATCCTGCAGTCAAAATGCTGGTTTCCCGGGATGAGCGAAGCGGTGGAGAACTCTGTCCAAACTTGTGAGGCGTGCCAGCTGACATTTGTAGACCCAGTGAGGTTGGAACATTTGAAGATGTCAGAACTGACAGGAGGTCCTTGGAGGGAGGTTTCGGCAGATTTCCTGGGACCACTACCATCGGGAAATTACTTACTTGTAGTAACAGATGAATACTCAAGGTTCCCGATAGTGAGGAGGGTGAAGAGTGTGAAGGCGGTGACCGTGATACCAGTCATAGATCAAATTATGGCTGATTTTGGAATCGTTAGATGCCTAAAATCAGATAACGGAAGCCCATTTGACTCACACACATTTGCAGAGTATGCGAAAGAAATTGGGTTCAAGCACCGTCGAATAACACCAAGATGGCCCAGCGCAAAAGCACAAGCAGAATCCTTCAACAAGCCTTTGATGAAGGCGATCAGGTGTGCACATGCGGAGGGAAGAGAGTGGAGAGAAGTCGTCAGGGTCTTCTGCCGACAATATCGAGCTACCCCACACCCGACCACAGGTTACAACCCCCATCAGCTCATGTTTGGATGGGAACCTCGGACTACATTACCAGAGTTCGAACAAATATCAGGTGATGCACTACATGAGTCAGTGAAACAATGAGACGCGGAAAAGAAAATGATCATGAAGAAATATGCCGACAAGCGGAATCGGACAGTAGAAAAGGACTTGTGAGTTGGAGATAAAGTACTGCTCCTGAAGGATGAAAAGGGGGTAACAACATCAACACCCTACCATGCTGACCCCTTCAAAATCACACAAAGGCAAGGCTTGATGGTTACCGCCACAGATGGAGACAGGATCATGACCTGAAATGTGTCTCGATTTAAGAAGACTGAAGTCCTATTTGGGGAGAGGAGAACAGAGCGCGAAGGGGAAGAGATGGAAATAAGTGAAGAACCAGAAAACAGCACAGAGATAAGCCCAGCTGTGCCAACAGGCCCAGGAGAAATAATAAGAGAGATATGCCAAACAATTCCATACCCCCCAGTCCCACTCAACAACCAACAGCGAAGCCAGTACCTAGCCCATGGAAACCTCCTACACCTGGTATGAGATCTGGCACCCGACCGCAACGAGACAGGGTACGACCCAAGAGATTCGACCAATACAATATGTCTTTCCGGGTTCTGAAGAGTGGGAGGGGGCAGGCCAGGGGAGACCATAAGTTTAGGGATCAACGTATATAAATGCAAAGAGATAAACATTGTTTGCAGTATCAATTGTATAGACCAAAGTAAATAACATAGAGAGATGGACACAATTTGTATTGTTGATGATCAGGTTAGGTAGCCATGTAATATGAGGGGGGATGTTGTGACTGAGTATTTGGGTTAGTAGTTGACTAAGCTGAAGATATCTGCTTAGTCAATCTCTGCCCTGACCCAAGAACCTTACTGGGTCAGGGCAGAGAAGAAGGAACCAGAGAATGGCTACATGGTGATATATAAAAGCCCCTACACAATAAAGGATACTGCGCACAGTTCCTGATGACTTGTTGGATATTACAGTTGGATCCTACTGAGGTACATCATTAATCAATATTAACCTACTTACTAACTCAATAAGCCCCACCTGAGATTACCATGAACACAAGTTCAATCACAAAGGCCCACCCTACATCCCACCATCACCCTTTCAACGAGTATATTACTACTAGAAAGATAATCAGTTATGCCCCACCCCCTACTAACGCTTACCATACTAGTCTACCATAATTACCTCCACGTATATATTTATTTTTTCTCTTATCTTGTTCTTACCTATCATTCATGGACCGATGTTTTGCTTATTTCCCTGTAATTGTCTATCTATATATTGGTGTAGATTTGTTTACTGTGTAGAGGCAATTGTCATTAGGGCTGGTAGACCAGTGCATTAGCACTGACAACATGTTATTCAGAGGAATAAAAACACTTGAACAACAAAAAAGACAAAAAAGGCTGTGGTATACACGCTGTCCTGTCTGTGGGAAAGTGCATATAAAAGACCCCCTGCTGCTTATCGGAAAGAGTAGCCTATGTGGCGGCAGCAGGTTTCCTCCAAAGAAATATGTCAGAATGACCATATGTTTGACATCCAATAGCCAATAATCAAAATCAATGTGCTCTAGAGGTGTTGTTAAATAAAACAAACCTTTTGAGAATTGTGATAAGGAAGACCATTTTTCCGGCGATGGAATGTAATAAATAAGAGATACATAAAAAAAAATCATCGTCTCCCATGCTAATCATGAAAGCAATCCCTGGCGGAGTCAAATAGAAGTCTCACAAAACTTGTTGTCGCTACCTTGCATGTTGCATGGCAATAGTTGGTCCACTGTCTGGATAATAGTGACTGAGTCATGTTATGGAGCTGGCCACAGGGTAATCTATCCCAGTAAAGCTAAGATTCCATATACGCGGTATGCAAATGCGGCAAAAAATCGAAAAGCATGAAAATGAATAGTGATGCTTCCATGTGTCCGCGAATATGAACGCGAATGCGAATACGAACACGATTGCTCATGCGGCAAATGGATCGACCCATGGACCGATCGGTGCGAATGCGAATAATGCTGCGTTTGCCATAGAAAACAATAGTAACTTTGATCTTCCTCCACAAATTTGGAGCAAAAAAACCCAAAAATGTCATGAGTATCTTTTTTGGTGTCTTTGTTTGTTTAATGACCCCCCCCCCCCAGCACAAAAAGTAAACATCGGCTATTGGGGCTTGGCATATATCTATGCCGCATATACCACATTCGCATTCGCATGCCGCATACAGCATACCGCGTATATGGAATCTTAACTTTAAACAACTTTATGTCACTACGAGTAGGCCTACACTTCGACACACGGTGGCATAAAATGTGATGAGGACATAAAACCCCTACAAACCGAACCTTGAAAACTAGGCCTAGGTCAAAATTAATAGAATATATTAAATCAAATTGAATTTGAATAGTCCCAAAACTGCGTTACGAGTAGGCTACCACACAACGTTAATCCCGTCACCAGGTGGCACCACAGCAGCACTCGGCGCGGTGCTTCCCCCTAGTGGTATAAAAACGCGTCCGTTTCCGGCAATATGTCAACTTAGCAACTGTGTACACAAACAATGTTGAGTTCGGCCCGCCGCGTTACGTAACACCAGTGATTAAACATACCGGGTATCTAGACACAGTTGAAGATGCAGCCTGAACGAGCTGGCAGAGAGTTCATCTGAGGAGATACACCATCGTCGGGAGTGGATCGGGCTTGCAACTTCCTGGATTGATCGTCAGGGCTGCCCGGCGGCCCCCACATCCAACAGGTGTTTGTTTTGATTCACCCAGACAAGCCTCTCAGCAGTCGGTATTGCCGCATATTGGTGCGGGTACTCTGCCACTGAGGTCGCCCACATGGAAGCCCGTACGTCTGGGCGCTGACGAGAGTCCGTAGTTCAGGGACTGAGCGCAGGCAACATGCCGAGGGGTAAGTCTCGATGTATGTATATTTAATTGATTTGATTATTTAGATTCAGTAAAGTGATCAGGGGTAGGCCTAATGTAGTAGTAGGTATTGGTATTTCTAGTAGTATTATTGTTATCACCAGCGGTACTATTAAATATATATATTGCAATTGAATAGATCTTTTCCAAAGATCTATTCAATTCGAATATATTTGTAATGTTAGCACTATTAAGACGTCTTTGGGTGCACTATTGTTGCCGAACACCCTTTTGCAAAACATTAGCAGTAATAGTACTGCTACCAGGGCCGTAGCTGGTGGGGTCGGGCGGGTGGATTTATGTATATATATATATACACATATATATACATACATACATACATATAAAGGTAATATATTTGTATGAAATGATATTCTGATCTCTGCATAATAAATATGGCTATAATCTAGACTCAATATGGCATGTTGTACAGAAGCTCCTCTGGATTTGGATAAAAGGATTTGCGGCAATGTGGAGTCAATAATGCTTAATTAATAGATTATATATATATATATATATATATATATATATGATAATATACCAATAAAGCTATACCCAGGTTGAGTAAATGAATATAGCTTTAACATATAAGCTACTCGTTGTGCATAATCTCTTCTGTGGGTTTCATCTGATACCTCCTTAATGAATAGACTAAGTTTATGTACACCCACATTGGGGTAGGATGTATTAACACATTAGTGGTGCTAAGTATACCTACACTTCAAATTAACACAGTCAATGCAATTTGTTACGTTCGCGCTTGCTTTCAGTTGAGAAATTGTAGTTGAATGCATTTAACCTGTGTTCAATCAACTGTGATTGCAGTGGGATGTAAGCTCAAATCAGGTATCCGTGGTGACCGGTCCACTGTATATTAAAAGGTGTTGAGCAAAGGGGGAAACGAGAATATTGAAGGAATTACTCATCATTTTAATATTGTTATTATTTTTAATTAAAGAAATAATTAATGTGTTTCATGAACATTTCCCACCACAGCTGCTACCACTAACACGACCGATTCGGGTGGGACCATCAGTACGGTGTCATCGACGTGGATCCCTGGTTAAATTTATTAACATAAATACGTTTATATTGTAATGTATTGGCGGTGAAAATGGTTCTCATTATGGACTACAGTAGTGCCTGTCTTCAACGGACACTTCGGCATCAAAATTAGTGTAACCTTGATAGGCTTACATCAGGCATGCGACCTGTCAAGGGAAATGCAAATAAAAATGGATATTTTCTATTTAAAAAAAATCTTAATTTAAAAAAAAGAAAATCATTTCTTTAAAAAAAAATCACAATTTACAAAAATCATATGCATCCGATCACATAGGTCATTGAAGGCCATATATAAATATGTGTATATGATTCTATTCCATGGGGATTGTTCGGCGATGGTCCCCAACTGGTCACAGCCCGATCGGCGATCAAAACTCCCTGCCCACTTTGGAACTAATCTGTGACCAGTCAAAGCCTGACCACCAACTGATCGCCGTTTGGTTGCCGATTGATCGTCGATCTATGAAAAGGATTGGCGATCTTTTGGTAACTCTTGGCAACTATTTTAATCTTAAAGTTTTTGGTGTAACAACCTGCAACCTCCTTGCGACTAAAATGATTTTTGCGACCTCTTCCGACCACTAGGTTTAAAAAAAAAAATCTTGTTATCGCAATTCGTCGCAAGCGGTCGCTAGCCTGGTGTGACCGAGGTCTTATATTCACAGGTAGTCGTCCTTGCAAGTCGTGCCGAGGTTCAGTGTGCCTCCCAATGTGATGTTGACCCATGTCTACTTCTCACCCACCTCACCTTGGAATGTTTTTGTGTGTGGCTTACAAATGTAAAAACCCAAAACCTATTCCAGTGTGAATTTTAAATATCCTTGCTCAGCTCAAAGCGGAAGTTTTACGGTGACATATTACAAGTAGATCACATAATTGTCGCGGAAAGCCGGTCCGAATTTGTTGGGAGAAGATTAAATATTCAGAATAAATTTCATAATCTCAGACCTTTATATAAGCGTCTATCAGAAAGAGTAGCCTATGTGGCGGCAGCAAGTTTCCTCCTAAGAAATATGTCAGAATGACCATATGTTTGACGTCCAATAGCCGATGATAAAATCAATGTGCTCTAGAGGCATCGTTAAATAAAACAAACTTTTCATAAAAGCATCCATTAATGGGATCCGTTTTGACCGCTGAATCATTGCCCCTTCCCTCCCCCACACCCCACACCCCCACAGTAACAATGTAGACATATTTTTGCAGCGTGTTGCTGTGCATTGGAATTGTCAGTTTAGATAAATTTGATGTGTTCCTTTCAATGTTGTCCCACCATTGCAGTTCATCACGATACAAGGCTTACCAGGGACATAGCCAGAAAAAAAATGTAAGCACGAAATTGTTCGCGCATGCCTACAGGAAAAAACCCCAACTTCTAAGCACAAAGTAAAAAGTGCATCATATAAAAGATTTAGTCTGGGGAATATATGACGCTGAGAGAAATTGTTGGCATGTGGTTGCAGTACGACAATGTATCTACACCGCCCCGCCCCTGCGTACAGTGTTACACGTCGACATATTGTCTTCACAAATTGCCAAATTGTGGCCACTGCTTAAAGTTACATAGTCCGATGGTTTTGAGTTTCCGTAATTTTGTGTGATAAATATATTAGGTTGATTGCTACAATCTACCTTGAAGATTTATTCTGCCTATCAACGATAAGTCTGAATAGACTTCTTTTCACCATTAGACAGTTTGTCGATAGAAAGCCAGAGCCTACACTTTTACCGACCCAAGGGATTTTTAACCTCCCACACCACATAGACATGGTATGAGAGCAATTGGCCTTTGCTGATGCTGTAAGTTATACACAGCGGCTGAAATGCAAATTGGCAGAAGTGGGGGCATTGGGAATCGAACCACTGACCTTCAGACCTAGAAAAAAGTCAGAGACTCTAATCACTCTGCCACAGTTTGAAGTAACTTTTATTTCAAATGGCTAACTTTTGAGATATTTGAAGCACATGTATGCTTTATTAATTTTGGCAAGCATGACAAAACTCTGGCACCATATGCTTGTGCAGTAACATGTTCTATTAAATTGCGTCAATGTTCCCTTCTATGTGGTGATAATTGCACCAGTATGTAAGTTACACATCTAGAATCAAATCTAGATAATTGCATAGGTTTTGAAAATGTGATGCTTCATCGGACTACGCTGCTTTAAGTACATGTATGAAGCCAGTATAATTATCGTAGAATGTGTGCTCACCCTTTCAGACTTCGAAGACTGGTGCTATAGGTCTCGAGGTAAACCCACTAGTTGATGTAGTTCATTTGATATTACATACGTCGACACAGCAAACGGCACCCTTGCTTATTACCTTCTGAACCAGGTTCATTCTCTGCATGATAATATATATATATATATATATACAATATATATATATATATATGGACCATATATATATATGGATATAGACTATATATATAGACAATATATATATGGATAATATGTATATAACTTCTTTAAAAGTTGTATTGCTTTCGTGATTATGCTGGCGAATATTTCCTTAAATTCTTAAAGTCGCCGGCTATACCTCACCCAGATACAAACGAATCCAGCATCAAAAGCTCTCCAAACATACCTTTGCTTAGTTTGTTCAGTTCATGCCACTGAACATGTGGGAGGAGGGTTGAGGTCTGTGATGTATGAATGACATCATAGGTGGGATTCCCTCATCACATGACCTAGAGGGGTTCCTCACACACAGGGGAAGCCATGGCAACCACCAAGATGGCAGCCACAGAAAGCTCTCAATTCAACTATTAAAGTCTATTAATATCAATTATTCACACACAAAGTAGCTGGTTATGATAAATAGACATTTGAACTTTATATTTATCATTTTAGATTGCAATTTCTAACATTTGTTTCTCTATATGGTTGTCTAAAAGTGTCAGTGCTGCTGGACTAATTAAACACAACAGAAGCAACCAATGTCAGCACTCTCCCCAACTATGTAGTTGCATAAACTGAAAACGGGCAAACATATGCTTGGAGAGCATTTGTCGGAGTATGGGTAGTGTCTAAGCGACCTATATCTGGTCCCTTTAAGTTAAGCATTCGTCTTCCTCTGTCTAGCACACAGTATGATAGCCTACACATCAGGTGTTGGGTATTGAATGGGTGATTGATTGGGGTTTTATAGCCTAGTAACATTTTATTTGTAACAGTCCGCACTCCTAGCGGTTTTATAGTGCTGCCCCTCTGAGATACCACACCGCCGGCACCTTAATATGTCATTTCGCTCTCACATTACCCTCACACTAAGCCAGTCAATCTTTGTCCTAGCACCAGTTGGGTAGTTATATGTGCTAATTTAAATTTTAATCAATCTTTGGCTTGACGCTGTCAGGAAGTGAACCCACAACGTCCCATAAGTTTGGTTCTGCCATATTATTCATATCACTTGCCCGTAGGCAGGCACACATGAAATGCTTGTTCGTTTTTCTAATTGTCTTCTATTTCCCCACCCCCTCTTTATCATTGGCCAATAATCCCAGCACAACTATATATATAATAATATGCACGCTTCATCATATCATTCAGCAAATGAGCGATATGCACCTAATTATTACGGCCTTTTATATCCGCATAATGAGTTATACTCCTTATATATATAAATAAGAACAGAAAATAGGGTGAAATTACACATTAGAGAATCTATTAAATTTATGTTGCATATGATATTTACCAATGACGTAATAAAAACCACGTGACTGACTGTCGATGATGTGCAACGGTTTAATGGAATCTTGTTGGCGCTGTTTTCAGATAGCCATGCTTGGTATCACCAGTCTAAAGGTAATCGGCCAGTTAGTCATTTGTGGCTAGTAGGAACGCTGTTAATAACACGATCAGCCTATAGTTCACCCTAACACACGAAAAACCGACAATGTGTCCAGTTATTACAACGACCTCTTTTAGGGGATGTATGGGCGTGGTCGCCGCCATGTGTACAATATAAATAATGCCGAAAGAAACAAACTACGTGTACGGCGGAAACAGTTAAGGCCCTGTCACACTTTACCGGATTGAGGATACAGACAGACCCGGACAAAAAATATTATAATCCGTTGTGTGATTCAGACTTGAAATGTATCGATTATGTAATGGAATGGTAACGGACGGTAACAGTTGATAACGTATCTAACTATCAAAGGACAATTCAGTATACAAAAAGAACTATAATGAACGGCAATGGACGCGTAATGGATATGTAATGGACAGCAAAGGACGGGAACATACGGGGAACAGACGGTAACAGATAATAACCACATACGTCAGTCCGGCGCAATACGTTACAAGTTTTATGCATGCTCAAAACTTGTAACGGATCGGGCCAGATATCAATGGATATCAACGGATATGCAACGGACATAAACCGGACTTTGCCGGATATCAATGGACTTTGTTCCGTTTCAATCCGTTTCCTCGATCCGGTAAAGTGTGACAGGGCCTTTAAGGACACCGCTGTGTTTTGCATACACAGCAAAGTTCATGCTTAAAGTTGCATAGTCCGATAGTTTTGAGTTTCTGTCATTTTCTGAGATAAATATATTACGTCGATTGTTATAATCTACCATACTATAGTTTGAAGTAACTTTAATTTAAATGGCTAATCTTTAGATATTTTACAGGCAAACATGCTAAATAAATTTTGGCAAGCATGCCAAAACTCTAATACTAGAGTCTTCTGTCATAATAGATTCTATTAAATTGCTCCAGTGTTCCCTTCGATGTGGCGACAAATGTTCAATGAGTCCACCAGTATCTAAGTTAGATCAGAGAGCGTGTATATAGATGAGAGGGACAACTCCCGCGAAAATCGGTAATACAGGCTACAGTGGCGCCTCTCGCGGTTATTGTTGAACAAGCCTTGAGTTTGCCGGTATGCGCAGTGCAAAACATTAGTTTTATTCAAAATTAATAGAAATCCAGAACCCTAACCTCATAAATTTAATATAATGTTTTTGGTAAGGATGTTTTCTATATGTGTACCAAGCGATTTGTTTCTAGGTGGTGTGGCTTTAGAGATATTTCACTTTCTCTGTATGAAGATTGCATACGACCATTGACAATGCCTTGAGGCAAACTCAATGCATTGTCAATGGCAGCGAGGAATCTTCATACAGAAAAAGTGACATATCTCTAAAATCACACCACCTAGAAACAAATCGCTTGGTACACATACAGAAAACATCTTTACCAAAATCATTATATTAAATTGATATGGTTAGGGTTCTCGATTTCTCTTAATTTTGAATAAAACTAACGTTTTGCACTGCGCGTACTGGCAAACTCAAGGCATTGTCAATGGTTGTGAGCAATCTTCATACAGAAAAACTTTAATATCTCTAAAACCACAACACTTAGAAACAAACTGATTGGAATACACATAGAAAACATGTTTACCAACAAGATTACATTAAATTGATATGGTTAGGGTTCTGGATTTCTATTAATTTGGAATAAAACTGACGTTTTCCCGGTACGCGTACAGCTGTGTCATAAATTGTGCAACAACCACCACTTGGAGCGCCACAGTCGACAGCTGTTACACGGGCTAGGATGGCAGTTGTCCCTCTCATCTATATACACGCTCTCTGGTTAGATATATAGAATAAAATCTAGATAATTATTTTGGTTTCGAAATCTGGATGTTTTCATCAGACTATGCATCTTTAATTAATCTTTATTTCTTGTTAGGACAACTATAATCATGTGTCCTGTTGGTGGCTAGTGTAGAAATAATTACAATGCTCGGCCCATAAGTGGGTGGTGTCAATAAATAGATTTCTTCAGTTACAATTGTACACATTCTGTTGGCGTCCCCGCCCACACTGCCTGCTTGCCGGAAGCCACATGTATTTCACCTTCTTTGGATTGTATTGCTTTGGTGGTTTTATTTCGGTTGACAATGTGTCTGCTTGTCGTCTGCTCTGTTAATGCATTAGGCGGCATCTAATGCTTAATAGAATTCTTGATAATATATTTTTGGTTTAAAAAACACACACACCAAAGAAACGTTCATTTGTAGAATTGTTGATTCACTCATGTTAATATATGCACGTTCGTATTATGATATAAAGTTCATTAGTTCCAATAGAAGAGGTGTGGCTTAATAATAATAATAATAATATAATACTAATAAGTAATAATATCAAGTGCATGGATTATAATTTGAGGTGCATGGATTATGATATAAGCAGGGGTCTGTATGGGGCCTGGAAAGTCTTGAAAAGTCTTGAACTTCATTTGCCCCAATTCAATGCCTTGAAAAGCCTTGAATTTAACCTATTTTGGGTAATTAGTCTTGAAAAGCCTTGAATTCCATTAAACTGTCCCCACTGATATAAATTAGTCTGAAATCGCCATTCGAGATAAGATATTCCGACATTCCTGCACACAATAAAACGCCAATACTCACCCGAATTCCTATCGAAAACAACATTGAAAAGCCTTGAAATAGCCCTGAATTCCATATCTTCACATGTGTAGAGACCCTGTATAAGGTGCATTGCTTATGCAATAAGGTGCTTGGATTAGAACATAGGGTGCATGGATTATGATTCGCACAGAGGGGAGGAGCACTAGGGGGGCACCGGGCGTGGTGGCAGAATCGGTAGAGCGCGGGCCTCCCGTGCGGGAGATCGGGAGTTCGGTTTCCTATCGAGTCAAGCCAATGACTTATAAAATTGATACTTGTCGCCTCCTAGTCTGGAGCTCGGCATTAATAGGATACGAAAAGGACTGGTTAGCTCAGTGTCAGGATAATGTGACTGAGTGAGATATTGGGTCATGATAACAGCAGCCTAATTTTCTAGTGTGGCAGCACTATGAAGTAGCCATGAGTGCACACTGTCACAAGTCGGTACCTCCCCCAATAGCCGATGTCTACTTTTTGTGCTGGGGGGTCGTTAAACAAACAAACAAGTCGAAACCCGTCCTGATATGACCTTAGATGTTGCCAGGATGTAAAATTCCAACAACCAGCCAACCAGGTGGAGGTATAGAGTTTACTCAGTGGCCCGAGGAGCACTCAAGCCCTACAGGGAAGACTACAGTTTACAGAGAAATGAAAACAGTGGGGGAAACAAAGGAACACAAGGGAATATATTACATCACCATTCCAGCTGCGCGGTGCATTGTGGGATGCGTGTGGAAGAAAATCAACCTGTGAGATGCACATGGCACATGCGAATACACTGGGTGCAGCTATGAAATGTGCTAGTTTCAGCTCATCTCAGCTCTTGTGTGAAACATAGAATACCAACTAAAAATATATATATAATGAATTAATATATTAATCTTTTATCCAGCATTGCATTTACATCAATATTATCAGCACATCTTATGCCATGTGCATTTAGATTTAGACAAATCTTGGCACTCAGACTAGTGTTAGAGACATAGCCAGAGTCAGTTTTGACATATTTTATTCATGTTTTTATTCATATCCTATGGTTAATGACATATGTAGAACTAGACAATGAGTAGGGTTAATCAGATATTGGTTATATATTTCTTTGAAACAAGTTTTGGTTGAGACATTTGACATTTTAATATTTAGAACAAGAATTACTTATATCTAATCAATGGTGATGTAAACATCAGCCTGTAAAGTGACTGAAATTGTATGTTTCTGAGCTCAAAATGCTTAATTATGGAGAGTTGTGTCTGAAACATATTCATTATATTATTATATTGCATCCATCCATCCATGTTTGTGCCAAATTGTTATGTATTTTTTAGAAATTTTGAATAAAATCGAAGTTTTGCCCTACGCGTACCGGCAAACTCAATGGCCGTACGCACTTGCTTTGCTGCCAATGCCGTTTTCAGCACATGCACACTCGAAACGGTGATCTCGTCTATCTAGGGTATGCACCGACGTCACGAAAACCGGAAGTGCGGCCATTGTGGCGATAGTAACCACAATAATAACACACTGTCACACTGCAAACTCAATGGCTATGAGCAATCTTCATACAGAAAAAGTGAAATATCTATAAAACTAACCCACCTAGAAACAAATCGGTTGGTACACATATAGAAAACATGTTTACCAATAAGATTATATTAAATTTATATGGTTAGGGTTCTGGATTTCTATAAATTTTGAATAAAATCGACGTTTTGCACTGCGCGTACCGGCAAACTGCCTGCGAAGGGTAAAATACGGCAATGCTATGTCTATGTGGAGCATTTATTTTTGTAAAATAAATTTAAAAGCTTTCATTGGATCGATTAAAAATATCTTAATGCGCGATTGAAGAGGAAGATCTGAAGTATTTAATGTAACCTAAGAGCAATTTACGCTGAAAGTATTAAAAACAGAGATAATAGTGAAAGTTGGGATATTCTGAGTGTCAGTGCCAGTGCATTGTCAATGGCCGTGAGCAATCTTCATACAGAAAAAGTGAAATATCTCTAAAACTACACCACTTAGAAACAAACTGCTTGGTACACATATAGAAAACATATTCAACGAATAGATTATATTAAATTTATAAGGTTAGGGTTCCGGAATTCTATTAATTTTGAATGAAATACACGTTTTCCACTGCGCATACAGGCAAACTCTATGGGATGTTTACTGGTTGATATCGCCACAATGGCCGCGCATCCGGTTTGTGTCGTCACGTGAATACCCTATATACAGGGCACGTTACAGGAGTACGAGGTAGAACGTTGGGTGGGTGGGCGGAAAAGTCAACCCTGATGTCTTGACTGCTGGAGGAGTACTGGTGAGAACGGCAGCAGCATGGAGGTGGCGGTTCTGGTGGGAGGTGACTGAGGCGAGTACGGCCTGAGGCGAGAGTCCGGAGGGAGGGACAAAGAACAGCCTGGATGGTTCCTCCCCATGGTGTGAATCAAGCGCAATGCTATTCATTATGGCATGGATTACAATACAAGATGCATGCAGTTGAACTTTTAAAGTGTATTAATCTACATAATTTGGTAATTTCTACACTCAAAAATTAGATACTATGATAAATAAGTATTTGAACTTCAGTAGAACCTATCGACCGACCATGGGACCGACTTTAAATGGTCCATTTAGGGAGGTAGTCGGTTTAGGGATTTTTTCCCTTCGTTACAATGGTATTATATGGGCGATCATTCAGGACCCAAATAAAGCGATCGATATAGGGGAGTGGTCGATCTGTGGAGGTGCTCGGTTAGAGAGGGTTTACTGTATGTATTTAGCACTTTAGATTACAAAGTCATGTGGTTATTTCCGTAACCCAGCCTTCCGAAACTTGTTTTCTACTGGGTTATTCCAAAGACCCTATAATACTAAGACGGCTCACTCAACCTGTACTGTGTAATCAAAATGATCAAACCCACCAATTGGTGCGCTGGCTGTTCTCTTGGTTAAACAGTTGCTATATTATATGTATAAATGTATATGTAGTGGTCTGCACTGACCTCTCAGGCAAGTAACCACATAGACAGGTAGGCGTGGGTAGTGTGTTGATATCAGGGAGCCTAGGTGGTGTAATGGTTAGCACACTGGCCCGGAATGCAAAGAGATGTGGGTTCGAGTCCCGCTCTAGGCACAATATTTCCCATTTTCATCACCCCCATGACATATATATGAATGTGACAGATGTGTGATGATGGCAATGATGATGATGATGCTGATGATGATGTGTATTTATTCATAGCAATTTCATATTGATGTGTATTCATACTTACCTATATCATGTATAATATAATTGTATGTGTTTACATGTGAAACACCAACTAGCAGCCGGGCTGATCAAACCCACCACAAGGTGGCACTGCAAAATTTACATTACCATGGGAGAGACAGGGAGTGAGCCATCTTAGTATTATAGGGTCTTTGACTGCAGTCAGCTTACTACCCAGAACTACATTCGGTTAATGACCAGATCGCGTCCGTCTCCCCATTTTGCTAGATCGTGGGATTCGAACCCACAGGTTCGAACTCTGGTCGAGTCAAACCAATGACTTAAACATTGATACTTGTTGCCTCCTAGCCATGTGCTTGACATTAATAGGATAGGGTAAGGACTGGTTGGATCAGTGTCAGGATAATGTGACTGAGTGGGATATCAGGTCATGGTGCTGGTGGCCTGGTCTCAGAGTGGGGCAGCACTATAAAGTCGCCATGAGTGTGCACTGTCACAAGTCGGTACCCGCCCTGATATGACCTTAGATGTTGCCAGGATGTAAAACTCCAACAACCAACGAACAACATTCGGTTAATTCTAGGTCCAGCTCTACTTGTGATTAACACTAGTCACACACCACTATACTGCGTAATGCCCCAGTCACACTATACTTGCGATTGCTTGCAACCACTTTTCGTCCACATATTACAGGAAAGTGGAGTTTGAACACGCACTAAGGCGATAATTAATCATTCATGTCATTACATGCATTTACTGATTTCTATTTTGGGTGATGGTTGTGAAGTGGGCGAGACTGCTCGACCTCATTTTGCGCAGGCGCGCATTTTGCGCGGGCGCGCATTTTGCACAGGCGCGCATTTTGCGCAGGCGCGCATTTTGCGAGGCAGGGTTCCCTGCTGTAAAGCGTTGCTTGGATACGTCGATTGTGACTATCCTAGCAACGATAGAAGGTCGGGCGTTCGGACCCAGACCCATCGGACGTGTTTTTGCACGCTCCGATGTTTTAGCCGATATTTAGGCTTTTATTGTCGAAATTCCAAACTTATTTAACTTAATTATATGGGAGGGGATTTGGCTTATAACATACATTCCACTGTTGAACTATATTTAAATAATAACATAGGTTTTATTGATAAATTCATTCTGTTAGTAAGAGGTAAGAATAAAATGGTGAGCTCCTAAGAAGTGACATGAACGTTCCTTGCATTCCTTACTGTCCTCCAGACTTATATTATTAACCGCTATGGTCAACTTCAGATTGCTATTTGGATTGCTCTATAATCTCATTTAATTAAGGGCCTTCTGCTCATGGTCTGTCAGGAGTTGAACTCTCCACCTCGGGCAATGCTAGTCAAGGGTCAGGCTGGCAGGGTGACAGACAACCGGCTGCAGGAGGCACAAGTCATTCACATGGAAACAATTATTTATATTAACACGTAGGGTCGCCTTAAGCGGGGGTGGAATAGCCCGACGGTTAAACTGGTGCCGTGACCAATCTTGCTGTCTAATCCCCTGGCAGTAGTTGGACCCACCGTTAACCAACCTATTTCCCCAACAACATGGGGAGCCACAAATAACACATAATACAAACATAACACCTATATCCACCATTTAATAATTTAGTCAAGTGGTTGGTTATGAAGAGGTGTCTACATTTACCTTAATAAAACAGTTAGAAATGTTCTAGTTTACACAGATACAATTTTGAACATTCCTGTGTCCTCCTAGATGACCAAATATAAACATTTGCTATATGTTAGTGCCAGTTTTTTATATTTACTATAATAGGTGTACCAACCAAAGGCTGTTTCCCTCTGGAAGAAAGCAGCCCGGGGAAAATTGCTATTATTTTTATAATTAAACAAATTGTAGAATGTTCACATATGTTTACTCTGGTTAGTTTTATTTGTATTTAAATTTAAGTTTAGGGTTAATATGTTCCAATTTGATTTGGCCCCATCCCCCTGTGTACCAGTTTAACCGTGAAGGCTTACAAGGATTCTGTGGTGTATTTTACTTTTCTCTACCAACATGTATGATGTAATTATATGTTTGCAAGGGTTTTTGACCTATAATTCTAAATCTGTTTTTACCACAATGCCTAGATTAGTGCTTAGGCTCACAAGGGTGTTGTGGTATATTTTCAATTGTTTTACCAACATGTAAGGTTTTAATTAAATGTTTACTTAGAAATCACCCCAAAATCAATAGGTTACAATACTCAATATAAAAGGTGTTCAAAAGAAACGCCAGCGGCCTAACTGATTCCCTGCCCTACAACCAATATACCAATAATATATGACATACAATATTACAAACTATATACAAATCAAGGTGTATTTTTAATGTGGTGGTGTGTGTTTTACAAGATAAGAATATAAGTGTATAATTTAAATAGTCCCTGCATATTGTATAGCCCCGTGAACCCATCCCCGTAAATAGAATATTCCCAAAACAATACCTAATGTGATGCCCTCGTCCGGATTCTGTGGGTGGCCGCTGCTCGTCCTGCGAATCCAACTGTCACTGCTGGCTGGACTCGTTAATTTGCGGGTGGCCGTTGGTCGCCCCGCGAATCCAGCTCGTATCCAGCTCGTAGTGTAGGCTGGATCGGCTAACCGCGGGTGGTTGCTGCTCGTCCCACAAATCCAGCTCGTAATTTAGTCTGGATCAGTTAACCGCGGGTGGTTGTTGCTCACCCCGCAAATCCAGCTCGTAATTTAGGCTGGATCGGTTAACCGCGGGTGGTTGCTGCTCGCCCCGCAAATCCAGCTTGTAGTGTAGGCTGGATCGGTTAACCGCGGGTGGTTGCTGCTCACCCTGCAAATCCAGCTCATAGTGTATGCTGGATCGGTTAACCGTGGGTGGTTGCTGCTCACCCCGCAAATCCAGCTCGTAGTGTATGCTGGATGGGTTAACCGCGGGTGGTTGATGCTCACCCCGCAAATCCAGCTCGTAGTGTATGCTGGATCAGTTAACCGCGGGTGGCCAATGCGAATCCCACGAATCCAGCTCTCACTGCCGGCTGGACTCGTCAACCATGGGTGGCCGCCACAAATCCCTATCTTCTCGTCCTGTCATCGAGCGGTTGATATGGTGTGTGCGTCTAAATGTTGTGTGTATGAAATATAAATAGGTTTACATTAATTAGAGTTTATATTATTATATTTATTCAGCAATACAAAGCATGAGTTCACTGGCCTAATACAAGCACATAAATGAATTGAGCAGAGAATCAGGTTACCTAGAGCATTTTAGAGGATATTTTAGATATATAATAGTTTACTTTACCCCATTACATTATTATAGAAATTCAACCACACACCCCAGATAAGCGAAAATTCGACGGATGGACTATCGCCCTATGTAATCAGTGGTGGTTGGATATATAATAATTTACTTTACACTCATTACTATACAGTGACAGATGCATACTTGATATGAGTTGAACAGAGAATCATGACAGAAAGAACACAAGATTTTAGAATATAAATGCAGCCATTTTACATATAGTCATTACAGTGACATACACACAGTTACATACATATATATATCATGCTGTGTATATGAAACCAATGGTGATCATGACAGCTATTGGTGGTACAGCTATGCCTATGGTAGGCAGTTAATGCACAATTGTCTTTGTATTATAACTTTGGTGGGGCATATTTCTGGGTTCCTTGTATAATGTTACTTTTCAATTTAAATGTCTAGCACAGTAGAAGGCATATAATATATGATTTTAATAAAGAAGTAGTGAAATACACCCGAAATGTATATGCTTAAATAAATACAAGTTAACAGTAATTGTGGAACTAAAAGTAACATTAACCTATAATATTTAAATTTTGTGAATAAACACAAAACAAATAACAGTAGCAAACAGCAGTATTTAATAGTACATTAAAATTACTTCATATGAGTTGAGCATAGATTCAGGTTATTTAGAGCAATTACCATTTCTTAGATATATAATAGTCATACAATCACACAACTCATTTGAACAGAGAATAAGTTACTTAGAGCACTTTTAGCTAAAATTTTAGATATATAATATGAACAGTGCAATACAGATAATATATAAGTTCAATCAATAAATAGTAAGCTAACATTCTAACTGTATTTATATTAAAATAAATATGCAAAAGTCAACAGTAATTTTGGAATTAAAACAGTAATTTCGGAATTAAAAGTAACATTAATAGCTTAATAAGTTTTAGCATAACACGACGAAAAACGGCCGAATAAAATCGATATCGTCGTCACATTACTTTATATAAACTACAACTCTTCAAAATTTGTTAATATGGATAAATATAACACCAATAACTCCTAACTTTAGATTAAAAGTAGCATTATGGCCAAGCAAAAGACATTTAGACATTCTACCTCCGAATTAATAAATAAAAACCCCCGTATCAGGTCAACCAAAAAGTCTGAGCCCTGACACATACTTCCCTTACTGTAATACTGTGTGGGCACATTTCTTCCAATGATGATAGTTTATATTTAACCCAAAATCATCCCGAAAAGCATGAATTCAATGAATATGACAAAGCAACCTTAATGGCAAAATAATGCCAAAAATACGAAATAAAGAAACAGACGAAAACGGCCGAATAGATCGATCTCGTCGTCATATTACTTTATATAAACCTGCAACTCGAATTTATATATATATTAATGAATATGACAAAGTAAATCTGAATTTTATATTAAAAGTAATTTTAATGGGTTCATAAATGCTGTCTTGTATTTTCAATTTATAAAAGTATTCCAAATTCGAGACGCTACCAGGTTGCTAGATAGACTGCAAGTTGTTTACAATCGCTTGGCAACCATGCGCGAATTGTTGATGGTAACTGCCTCTCCTCGTGTGCGCAAATTCCTCTCACAGGCGCGCAATTTGCGAGCTGAGTGTACTTCCTCTGCGCAAATTTGCGAGTTCAGTTAATATATTACAAAACCATCTCAAATGGATAAGTAAAACGATAAACTGCAGGAATAGACCCTCATTTTGAATCAACAGTACCAGTGGTGCCAAAATTAAGATATCTAATAGACAAATCGACGAAAACGGCCGAGAGAAATTAATCTCATCGTATCCTGCTTTCGTCCTTGTTTTTCATGTCAAATTATCAGTGACAATGCTGCAACTTTCATGCCCACACAAGCCACCCGAAATGTATAGATATGACGAAATAAAGACAAAATATATCAATTTGGATGGACAGAAACATTAATATGACAAAATAAAGCCTAAATTTGGAATTAAAAGGAAGATTAATGCAAATAATAAGACAGTTTAACAAAAACACACCGAAAACGGCCGAGAGCAAGTAAACAGCCGGAGCCTTGACACGTCTGCCTAACGACTCCCGCCCTTCACCATCACCTAGCAACCGTGCTCGATTTGTTGATGGAAACAGCCACTGACACGCCCCTCCGCATGCTCGCAAATTGCGCGGCCGAGTGTACTTCCACCCGCAAATTGCGTGTTGATTTTATATTATTACAGAAACCACTCAAAATGCATTAATATGGACAAAATAAATTCAACATATACGTTAATGTTGGATTAAAATGCACTAGGAGTGTCAAAATACGACATTTTATAGCAAAATGATGAAAACAACTGCAAGAGGCCAATATCGCCGTACCCTGCGTTCGTCATGTTATTTGACTTAATATACATAGAAAATCCTCCCTATATGCACTAATTACCAGGTTAACCATCCAAAACGATCAGACATGGACAAGTAGAACGATAAACTGCAGAAATAGACCCTAATTTTGAATTGAACGTCAGATTAATGCCAAAAATAAGACATTCTAATAGAAAAATCATGAAAACGACCGCGAGAGGCTAATATCGCCGTACCCTGCGTTCGTCACTGTTGTTTGATTTACTATAAACAGAAAGTCCTCCCGAAATGCAGTAATTAGGCCAAAAATGTCAAAACAAACCCCAATTTTGAATTAAAAGGCCCAAAATAAGACATTCTAATAGAAAAATGAAGGAAATGAATATGAATGGCCAAGTGTCTGGTCTTCATGTCCTACCCTGTGCATGGTTCCTCCAACGACGATCACTCACTGCAGTCTTGCATAATCCAGAGAACATATGAAGTTACAGATGCAAAAATAAAAGAATTTGTACTACAATTTAGAAATCCCAATAAAATAAGATTAAAAGCCAGAACAAGTAGTGAGCAAAATAAGTGCAATACACAGTAATATCAGTTGATATTAGTGTTTCTTTAACTTATTTCATTTTCCTAATATATTTATATATATATACGCTTGTAAATTTAGACAATTTTGTAAATTACAGTTTATGTATACAAAATAAATTAATAGATGCCTAAAAGTGTAAATAGACCACTTTTAGAGATTACATTAGTGTATACTAAATAAATTAATAGAAGCCTAAATGTGTAAAAAGACCACAAGTAAAATTGAAAAGGTAGAGTAATAATAAAAAAAAAAATTAAAAAACAGAGCAGCACGTAGCAAACCTGACCAAACAGTCTGAGATCTACTGAACTACCGCCCTAATGCTCCAAAAACGCTTCTGACATCGCCTCCTGTGCCAGCGACGCGCGTCGTCGCTAGGAAACGATGGAACTAAGAAAAACATGCGGCTAGCGCAAGCAAACTGCAAAGATTCACTAAAAATAGGCCGGCATTTAATGTCGGAGAACCGCAGCAGCAATTTTAATTTAAAACTCTAACCAAATATAATGCACGTATAGCCTAATATCGGGATAGCTAGTCCACGTCCTGTACGCCTCCTCCAGTCGGAGCGACACAAGGGTACGCCATTATTGTGCATCTAACGCTCCTCAGGCCACGATTTGCGCAGATGTTTTAACCGCGGATTCAAGGCTCGCCCCTCGCTGGTTATTTAAACTACTAATTAATTAAGGCTAGCCGCAAAATATAACAAGTATACCACGTGGGTCAAGTCACCATTCGCAATGATGCTGCCCCGGTACGCCGTAAACTATCAATATCACGTCATGGAGCATGAAGACAGTGACCGTGCATCACTGTCAACTCTACCTGAATAATCTATCAAAAAAAAATTTAAACAATTTCTAAGCATACAGAAGTGAACTAAAAGGTATTACACTCCTTACTATCCTGGTCACGGCACCAGTTTAACCGTCGGGCTATTCCACCCCCGCTTAAGGCGACCCTACGTGTTAATATAAATAATTGTTTCCATGTGAATGACTTGTGCCTCCTGCAGCCGGTTGTCTGTCACCCTGCCAGCCTGACCCTTGACTAGCATTGCCCGAGGTGGAGAGTTCAACTCCTGACAGACCATGAGCAGAAGGCCCTTAATTAAATAAGATTATAGAGCAATCCAAATAGCAATCTGAAGTTGACCATAGCGGTTAATAATATAAGTCTGGAGGACAGTAAGGAATGCAAGGAACGTTCATGTCACTTCTTAGGAGCTCACCATTTTATTCTTACCTCTTACTAACAGAATGAATTGATCAATAAAATCTATGTTCTTAGTTAAATATAGTTCAACAGTGGAATGTATGTTATAAGCCACATCCCCTCCCATATAATTAAGTTAAATAAGTTTGGAATTTCGACAATAAAAGCCTAAATATCGGCTAAAACATCGGAGCGTGCAAAAACACGTCCGATGGGTCTGGGTCCGAACGCCCGACCTTCTATCGTTGCTAGGATAGTCACAATTGACGTATCCAAGCAACGCTTTACAGCAGGGAACCCTGCCTCGCAAAATGCGCGCCTGCGCAAAATGCGCGCCTGCGCAAAATGCGCGCCTGTGCAAAATGCGCGCCCGCGCAAAATGCGCGCCCGCGCAAAATTAGGTCGAGCAGTCTCGCCCACTTCAGTTACATTGAATCCGGTTTCAGCGTTGCTTTAATAACCAACTTTTTTACTTTAGCGCTTTTCTAACACTGATTTATTTATATTGAAATCTTGATCTATGCATCGGGCGCGGTGGCCGAATCGGTAGAGTGCGGGCCTCTGTGTGGGAGATCGGGAATTCGGTTCCCGGTCGAGTCAAACCAATGACTTATAAAATTGATACTTGTCATTTCCTAGCCTGGTGCTCCCCATTAATACGATAGAGCAAGGTCTGGTTAGCTCAGTGTCAGGATAATGTGACTGAATGGGATATCGAGTCATGGTGCCAGTGGCCTGATTTCACAGTGGGGCAGCACTATAAAGTCGGCATGAGTCGGTACCCGTCCTGATATGACCTTAGATATTGCCAGGACCTAAAACTCCAAAAACCAACCAACAAACCTTGATCTATGCATGAAATGAATAGCATGGTGATTTTTTACCGGAATTTATTCAAATATATTTAAACACCAAAACATAAGCATAGTCTAATTTAACCCTTTCCTTTAAAGAATATCCCACACTCTTTGTACACATTTCTTTCAATCACAGACAACAGGTCTTCCGCATTCACTGGCACCTTGCCCTATCCTAGTAATGCCGAGAATAAGGCTAGCTCATCTAGTAGATGGCCCGTCCTGATATGACCTTAGATGTTGATAGGACGTAAAACAACAACAAACAAACTTAATCTAGTAGATGGCAACGAGTATAAATATTTACGTCATTGGTTTCACTTGGTTGGGATTGAACCCCACGGCTTCGAATCCCACTCCCACTCCCTGCCTCGTGAGAAGCGGGTGCTCAATGTAATTATGCACTTAGATTAGTTTACCAAATGGAATGACATTTATATTTTTTCATGGAAGCAGATTTTTCTGAGATTGAGGCGGATTGTGATGCCCATATGGAGAACATTTCAGTCGGGAACATTTCGGAAGGTCGGGAGTTCGAATCCTAACCGAGTCAATCCAGTGACTTATAACTTGTCAGTGCCTAGCCTGGTGCTCAGCATTTATAGGATAGGACAAGGACTGGTTAGCACAGTGTCGGCATAATGTGATTGTGGGATATCGGGTCATGGTGCTGGCGGCCTGGTCTTCCAGTGGTCATGAGTGCACACAGTCACAAGTCGGTGCCCGTCCTGATATGACCTTAAATGTTGTTAGGGCATAAACAACAAACAAAAATTTCTTTCTATCGGGAACCATGGCCGAGTTTGTTTGTTTGTTGTTGTTTGTTGATGTTGCCAGGACCTAAAACTCCAACAGCCAACCCAACCTCTGTGTTGGAACCACGACCTTCACAGGTTGTTCATAATTCATTAATTGATCTTTCTGAAGCAAATTTTTTCTCAGATTTAGGCAGAATTGTCATTTGCTCCTACTCTGGATAGGGGTGAATCTTAAGGCCCTGTCACACTACGACGTGACAACGTCAGCATAGGCAGAACGTGAAAATAAGTATTTTACGTCGAAGTTATCGGCGTAATATGCAAATTGTGGACGTGAATGCCGCGTAGTTGACGTGAGCATAACGTGAAAGTAACGTCAGCGTAACGTCAGCCTAGCGTAGTGTGATGGACATAGCTAAGCATGGGCGTAACGGTATGCGAGCGTGGTCGACGGCGGGCTAGCCTAACTGAAACGTTGGTCAAACGTCGGCCGTCGCTCTGACGTGACATAACGTGACTCTAACGTCATTGACGCTGCTATAACGATAGCGGAACGTTTACCTAACGTCATTGTCACGTCATCCCGACGTAGCGGATTCACGTCGAGATACGTCGAAAGTTTTGAACATGTCCAAAACGTCGACGTCACTCGACGTAAGACGCCGTAATGTGACGTAGCTCGACGTCACTCTAACGTCATTATGACGTCATCATAACGTAATCCAACGTACATCAACGTAATGACGAAATATCACCACGTTAGGCTCACGTTGGCTCGTTACGTCGTAGTGTGACAGGGGTATAACCGGGTCAGTGAATACACATGCACCATGATGCATATATATGGAGTGGTATTTTATCTAATATAAAATATCTTCTAAGATAAACAATGTCGCTGCAATCTACATTAGAAACTAATGGATGGAAAGAATCTTACCAAGTTTGGTCAGGAAGCATGTTGCTATAGTGAGGTGCTAAGCGAGGTCCATAGTGTATGGCTGGTGTGGATGGGTGGGTGGGGGGGGGGGGCAACTCTAACTTCCGCCTGTAAGCTGTAGCTGCGACCGGCGTGCTGGGCTTCAGCTTGTCCTTCCTGGAAAACCAGCAAAACTTGGAACACACATATTTCCCCTCCTTTAGATAGCACTAGCAGCATACGCACTCCCATATATGTGTTATGTACTACGGACTATAGTTCCTTATATTAGAGACCAGACGGGATGGCTGAATGAGTTGAGCATCCGTATCCCGCCTTGGTAGATGGGATCCGAACCCATGGGTTTGAACCCTGATCGAGTCAAACCAATGACTTACACAATTTATACTTGTCGCCTCCTGGACTGGCGCTCGGCATTATTAAGATAGAGCAAGGACTGGTTGGCTCAGTGTCAGGATAATGTGACTGAGTGGGATATCGTGTCATGGTGCTGGCGGCCTGGTCTCCCAGTGGGGCAGCACTATGAACTCGTCATGAGTGTGCACTGTCACAAGTCGGTACCTGTCCTGATATGACCTTAGATGTTGATAGGACATAACACTCCAACAACCAACCAAATCCTTATATTACCCTGGTGGCGCCACCTAGCCATTATTAACCCACACGGCCAGGCTCTGCGACCCATAATTTTAATGTTTGTGCTGAATTTAATTAACCATTATTATTGTTGCAAATTACATAGAATGTAATACCTTGTATTTCTAAGTTGACGTAGTGGATGATTTAAATTGTTATGTAACATATAAATCAAGGTCCGATTACCTGGTGGGGAAACTTGAAACAGCAGCTCGATAAAACATAAATAAATCACCAACAACAACAGGTGGCGCCTTGGGGATGTAGAGGGGGTGGCATTATCAAGAAATCACCACCAGAAAAATGTCAAAATTGTTTCATAACCAGTAAGTCGCAAGTATCGCATTTGGGAACATTAAACAAGTACGACACCAGGAATAATGAGTATCCTGAATCTAATTACTCAAAGTTATAGCTTACCTATGAGTGCAGTTTCAGGGTGACCCCCCCCCCCCACCCCCCAAAACAAAATGTCACCCACAAAAATGCTAATAACTTCTACATGTTTTCAGCTAATTACTTTTTAATTAGGTGAAATTTATTTTCCTGTATATTTGTTTGTTATGTAAATCGCCTGAGAACGGCTTGCTGGATCAGGCGCTATATAAATGTTTTATTTATTTATTTATTTTACTTCATATTTGGTGCACATTAACTTCAGTTTCTGCAAAATGAATCATGATTTAGAAAGAGTAAACCGTTGGAAAAGGGAAAATGAACTATCCATAAATATTAGAAAAACTAAATATGTAATATATACAACTAAAACTAAACGTTCCAGCTCACCAATTGTCAGTATAAAGAGTAGGAGAGTATATACTTAAGGAGGGTTTAAGTTGTAAACATTTAGGTGCTACACTTGACCCTACAATGTCAGGAACCAGTCAATTAAATAGGATTAACAGAACATTGGCAGCTAAAATGAACACCTTCAGGAAAATAAGCCATTATATGAGCAAAGAGACTGCTCTTCTATTGTACAAAACCACAGTACTGCCCATCATTGATTATAATGACATAATATATAATATACTAACTAAAAAGCAGCGAACAAAGCTCAAAACTATACAAAATAGAGGGTTGCGCACAGTATTTAAAGGATTTGTTTGTTTGTTTGTTGTTTTACATCCTAGCAACATCTAAGGTCATATCAGGATGGGTACCAACTTGTGACAGGGCAGACTCATGGTGACTTTACAGTGCTGCTCCACTGCGCGAAAGACCCATATTACATAGACACCCCTACACAAGCCACACATGCAGCACAAGCCACCCTCCTGAAAGTCCCACATGTTAAAACTAGTCAAATGAAAAAGTCACCGGTTGTTTTTTGGGGGAGCACTCTGGAACCAACTACCAGCATGTGTCAGGAACAGTGGTTGTTACAAAAGTTTTAAGATAAACCTCCATGCACATTTAAATCAACCAGCCTAGGCCAAAGCAGATCAATGCCACACTGGGGTCAGTGTTGCCGTTCCTTTCCCTGTCCCCTACCGCTTCCCCCCCCCCCAAACAAACAAACAAACATACACTGTAAACTCAACCAGTAGCGGCCAACTAGACCAACAAATCCATTTACAACGGATTGAACCTGGAAATGATTCTACTTGGATCCTACTGAGGTACATGATTAATCAATATTAACCTACTCAATAGGCTCCACCTGAGATTACCATAACCACAAGTTCAATCACAAAGGCCCACCCTACATCCCACCATCACCCTTTCAACGAGTATGTTACTATTAGAAAGATAATCAGTTATGCCCCGTCCCCTACTAATGCTTAAAGGGGCTGTCACATTAGGGTTTTTTGCGGGAGCGTATGGCGGCGTAAGCGCGTTACGTCATATACGTCGGCATACGCCGTATACGCTACTCATACGCTACGCATACGCTACTCATACGCTACTCATACGCTGCCAGATGCCGCCAGATGCCGGCGTATGTGAAGCGTATGAGGCATACGCCGCCATACGCTTTCATAAATCCGTCCGTCCAAATTTTTTTGTGCATGCTCAAAAAAACCCGACCTATGAGGGCGTATGGCCCATACTGTCAAAAAATGTCACAGCACGCTCCCATACGCTCCCATACGCTCCTCGTACGCTCCTCGTACGCTCCTCGTAGGTTCCACATACGCTCAAAACCACCCGAAAGGTCACCAAATGTCATCATAGGCCGGCACGCGCAGGACCTACGTAGGTTTTCAATACGCTCCCGCCATACGCCGTAATGTGACAGGGCCTTAAGGGGCTGTCACATTAGGGTTTTTTGCGGGAGCGTATGGCGGCGTAAGCGCGTTACGTCATATACGTCGGCATACGCCGTATACGCTACTCATACGCTACGCATACGCTACTCATACGCCGCCAGATGCCGCCAGATGCCGGCGTATGTGAAGCGTATGAGGCATACGCCGCCATACGCTT